>NC_047562.1:19273809-19698809 GCF_902806645.1 Magallana gigas | reverse complement strand
GCAATGATAATTTCGTGTGCGATTCGTATCATATGTTGACGTAAACTTATGTATGATGTACACTTGTTTTTATCGTAGTCTGTAAAAATGACATCACATTTTTATTTTCCTTTGCAACACGAACTTGAAGATATGATTGTTAATTTTTCAAAAGTTCGTAGCTTAATGTAAATCAAAACTATCTGTCTTGTGGCACGATTTCGATAAATATCTTTGGGGAAAATAAAAACTAAACAGTTTTGACCTATTGAATCATTTGAGTCAGTGTTTTTCTCCCAAAGAAATTGCTGGCAAAACAATCCTTGACCAAGAATTTGTATGATCCATTTTTAACTTTGATTGACATTTCATATACAGTCATACAATGTAGAGCATGTTGACGTTAAAAGTAAGTTTTAATATGTTTTTATTCAAATGTTGTTAATTAAAAACATACAAAAGTAATTTCAGAAGTAAACATGCCTTTGCAAATTCAATACAAGATTGGAGGTGCATGTATGGAGATGAAAATCTCCGAGTATGTTCAAAACAAGGAAACAAAAACCGCTCTGATTCTAGAGCCGTGGGGAGTAAATGAGATTACATCAGATGAAATGTAGTTCCTGGAGCTGGTATATATTTCTGGTAATTTTTTTTTAAAAATTTAAAAAAGACAGTGAATTCTTGACAAAACTGAGCTCCTCTCGGGAAATCAGTGTAGTCGTCAGTTCTGAAGCAATAACATACCCCCCAAAAAAAGTCGGATATCCAATTAGGAAGAAAAAAATTTACATCGACATGTAATGTTACACAACTTGGCAGGTTTGCGATGTGTAATTGAATTTTACGTTTGAAATGATAAGTTTACATAAATACTGATTTTACAAGCTCTCTTGAACAGGTGCTTCTAAATAACTCAGCTCCAAGGGCGATAAAGCCGTGTAGAACGAGATGCGGTTCTGTTGTCTGTCTATGCTAATACCGAATGACAAGCATAGACCTCGCAAAGATTTAATACCGTTTCTGAACATAGCCGAGGCAAAGGCAAGAACGACTATAAAAATAATTGATACGAATCCATAAAATTACTATGAGAACTGGTGGAAAACTCTTTTAAAAGTTTCCGGACAGTTCGACCTTTATTTCTTGAATTCTGTTTGCTCTGTAAAATCTCTTTTTCATCACTGACCGATGATTTGTTTTATTTTTGAATATGCTTAGTCAATTCATTTCTTGAAGACTTTTGCATAACTGTATGATAGTGAAATGCTGTTTTTGCCACTCCACACCAACCCCCCCCCCCCACCCCCCACCCCCACCCCCAAAGAAATATATTTACTAACAGTTCGTGACGTTCTTGATATTTATTCTAATAAAGAACAAATTTTATTATGTTCTTTATGATCGAAAATAAAAATAAGATAAATTGACTAAAAAGTATTTGACAAAAAAAATACAAATCACAAAAAATGCCTTGGGTTCCGGAACGAATTAATCGCTTTCTTTCAGACGCTTGCAATTTGTCCTTTTCATTGTTCTTCATCCGGAAATAACCCGGTTCCTCGTGGTGACGTTTTTGGTTACCAATCCTCATCAGAGGGTATCAATATTTAATGTGTAATTGTTAGTTTCATTGATAAATATAAACGACTCCCCTTTTTTCGGGGGACCTAATTAGAAAACAGGGGATTAACGGTCATATCCGTTCATCGTAAAATTGGGTCTAGATTGAGGGATAAATCTTCTGGAAAGGAGTAATTACAAAAAAGACTGAAGATAGAGTCGTAAGTTCTTTGCCCTCGTCTGACAGTTTTTCAGCGAACAATTTTGCGGTATCGATATCGTCTTTAGTGAGTCTTTCCTTAATACTAGCAAACCACAAAATATTCTAAAAGCTGAAAATTTTCTTCAGTTCCACTGAATACCAATCGATCGATGGTGTAATGGTCAGGTGTATTTATATTTTCATGGCAATATCAATAATATTGTTTCTTTAGTGGTTGGTTTTTAAACATTTGTTCATGATCTTAAAAATGATGTCAAAACATGCATCGTTCAGTATGTACGGAGATTATATGCATTGTTCTACTTTGCCTCAAAGTTTCTGAATGGTTAGTGATATGTGCCAGTATTTTGAAAACGAGGCTGTTAAAATTTGGTTGCACGGAAGTGTTACAGAAATAATTGTTTTGTGCTTGACTTTATATAAATAAAATATCTGTCTTATGTGTTTAGTTCCATGGTTTTTGCTACCAAGTTTTATTTTGTTTGTGTGTTTGTTGTTGTTGTTTTTTCCATCACGTTTTTTTTTTTGTATTTGAATATATCATTTTAAAAAAAAGTTATTACTTTTCAACTTTCATATAAAGTTAAATGTATTTTTGTCTCTGACGCAAATAAAAAATCATCATCATAAATGAAATTAAAATACGAATTGTCTTTGTGTATTTGACCAGGTTCTCGTTTTATGTAAACTATCTGATTGCATGTTCCCGCTTCTTCTAAGTTTGAAATAAAGTTTGCAAAAAAAAAAAAGATTTAAAATTTATGAATGAAATATAATTTATTTTCAGAACACCATGTTGAATCAAAATGAAATTCAATCTTAATTAAAAGAAAACAGGCAAAACCTTCAAAGTTTTTCAAGTAAAGGAAAAAAATAATTTATATGCTTGTCATATATTTTATTAACATCATATCTGCGGTAAAGAAGTGGTGATGGAGTCAAAATTAATGAATATTTAAAGTGTCTATATTGGAATCAGCGTGAAATGCTGAGGGAGAGGATGGCGAACGGGAGGACGCCTGGGGTTCTCATAAATACAACCCCGAGTTAAAGCGGGGGGAAACCTGCCCCCAAATTCATCATATCATATTGGATGATAGACAAGTTATCAATTTCGTTTTGGATAAAAACAGCTGCGAGATGACTACCAGGTTTTTCTAAGCGGAGTCCAGTTTTCCGGAATAAAGATGCCTTGCTGTTAATTTAAAATGGACACCGCTACTATATTGTCTTAAAGAAGTATACATGTATAGGTTTAGAGTCCCTCCTCTGAAAATAGAATTGATAAGGTTTTAGTTTTTACAGTAAACATGTAATACAATTCTAGTTATGAATCAGACCATTATGTTGCAAAATATTTAATAGAAGCAGGAAGACAGCTGTCACAAGCACAATGTTTCTTGGGTACCATATGATAAAACATAGAATCCACTTTTACTGAAACTGTATTATCTCTACTGTGTACGCATTTTGCTTGTTTATCACTTAATCAATTGCAAATTAACTATTCAAACAAAAGCACAAAGTCGTTGAATTTATTACTTACCTCAAACGAGATACATGTACTTATTTTGTTGTGTAAAAAATAGGTCACTTGGTACATTTATTTCTAATTACACGTTAATGGAGTCCTCTCTTATCTACAGCGTTTGCTTTGTTTTTTCCAGAGAATTTAAGTGTCCCTTAACATTTCTGAATTCCTCAACCTCACAATTTACTCCCAGTCATAAAGGTCTTTTAATAAAGAGTCTACTAATGAACGCTGTATAATGTATAGACAGACCTCTTGAATATTGTATTTTTTTATCCACTTTATAATTTTTATTGTGTAGATAAAGCGATTCCGATCAGCTCATATCTTTCATAGAATCGTAGTTGGCGCCTCCGTTTTTCCTTCCGGCTGCGAGAAACAAGATCTCGCGAGATAAGACGAGAACCGGTCAGGCTTTTGGTTCAAGATAGCCAGCCCCCTATCTCCGAAATCTATATCAAAAAAGATGAAATATTCTGCCATCATTAACGACTTAATCTTTAAAGATATTATTTCCAAGACCGAGCTAATGAAAATTGATGTGGCTTTAAAATACTACCTACTAAATCATTTTCCTCCCTACTTTATATCGCTTGAAGAGAAGTAAAATGAAATTCAGAAGGGGTCTTAGTTATCGGTTATCTAAGGGCATCTACAGCTGAGAGGGTGGCAAAAATTTAATTGTTGTCATGTGATCTCAGAGCCTCTAAATCCAAAAGCTAGGAAAAGCTACAATAAATTTAACGTCCCTCAACCTTATAACCAAAAATAAATAAAACAAAACAAAACAAAACAAAAAACAAGAATCAATCATTGAA
The DNA here is from genome assembly GCF_902806645.1 of Magallana gigas. NCBI lineage: Eukaryota > Metazoa > Mollusca > Bivalvia > Ostreida > Ostreidae > Magallana > Magallana gigas. The sequence goes on along the minus strand of NC_047562.1, from coordinate 19,694,695 downwards.
AGTTAATTACACTTGCTTCAAAATTTGATCGATGTTTGAAGTTTGAAATTATTGTACTAAAACTTTTAGGTGAAGGTGGAGCAAAAGAAACACGGTCAAATACAAAACAAAGCCTTTTTTTATTGTATATTCTAAAAGAACTTTCATCAACTGACAGCAATTTAAAACATTTTACTGTAAAACTTACCCCAACAAGTTACGATAATTATTCCGCTTTGTATCCGGAAATGGCTATTATTCAAGTTGGTGGCGGTAAAACCAGGCACAGGGAGGGAGAGGACCGCGTTCAGAACTCCATCATTTCAATGGGACATTTAGTAAATACCATAAATTAATAAATAATGAAATCTCATATGGATGTTCCTGTATGATATTAAATATATAGAAGGTATTTGTTGTAGCGAGAGAAGAAAAGAAATATATAAATGTACATACTGATTAATTTATCTATTTATTTATTTTTTTAAATTCTGCAATGCTTAAACAATTATTCATTTAAATGGGATTTTATATGCAATAAATGTAAATCTTTATTAAATATTTTTTTCAATAGTATTTGGCTTGTAAAAATGAAACACATGTTTTAAAAACTTTATAAACAAAACTCTCTTAATATCTTACTTTATTTTTTTCCCATATTCTGATAATTGACATTCAACATTTAGAATATAAATGAACGTTAAAACAATCAACAAGAACCCAAAAAGATAAAACATTTGTACTTACTTAGTCTTTTATATATATATCACTTAAACTATGACTATAAAATCATCGTTCACATTTACTTTTCGTCTACAAGCGTTACTGTATTGTAGAATTAGGTGTGTAAATACATATGTACTACATGTACTTTTAAAACGTCAATAGTTCCTGTTTAGTTCATTTGATTCAAATTAGTTTCTTCTGAATTTAGACCTTCTTTCCTAGAATTCTCTTTTCTAAAAAACTTACCTTAAGTACATGTGTATATAAAGAACATTTGATATGCAAAGATTGATCTACAAAATGTGATCAAAATAATATTTTTTTAAAAGATTGGTGTACTTTCAAATGACGTAGTAAATTTACAACGAATTGGCATTAAATAATCACGATGTCGCTAACAACGCTAACAAAATAGTTTGGTAGTTTCTCATAGGTTACATTTTATTTAAAAATCGCATAATCGCATGAACACTGTCTTGGGAGAGCTCTATATTTTGATCTTTCAAAAAATAAAATCAGGTCAGTTGATTTTAATCTCGTTTTAATAATTCTGACTCTATTAATATTACTTCGTTCTATAAGATGTGCCAGACATTTTGATCTGTGACATAAAATCACACCGCGATGGCTCCAGTATTATCCAGTTTCCGTCTATTTTTCTGTTGGGTATTTGAATACCAATCAAAGAAAGTAGGATCAAAACAAGAATTTCATTAATTACAGTATGTAACAATTTTTAAAAGTGTGTTGGCTTTTGCAAATTAATTATTATAAGTTGTACCATAGACGTGCATGTTCACAAGTCCACATCTCTGTGTGTTATTGTAGAATAGTGTGAGCATCCGATCGAGTTAAAATTGTTTGTTTCAGAACCGTTTCGCCAGAATTTCGCCAGATCCACCCTCTCGCTGTTTTTATGATAATTCAATATTTTGTCGTCATCTCTGAGAAACTCGATAGTCACTACTGACTGGGAAATTCACGGCTCTGGCGAATTCAATGTTTTATATAGTGATCTCGGCCCCCCCCCCAAATAAATAAATAAAAATCTTCAGAAATTTACTCTAGCAAAATAAAATAATCATTTATTACGCATGCTTATGCATTTTTTTATATCAAAATCGTCGAAATAAAGTAAGAAAGATAAATCTTTGTTATTAAATGCTTAGGTTAATAATGTTTTCTTCAATATCGTCAAAAAATATTGAGAATTATATATAATCATCCAAAGGCTTGTCCACATGATGCTCTTGGATTAACATGATCAAAAGAGAATTACTCCAAATCTAATTTACGTAGAATTGCCTGGAAACTATAATTTAATGAAGAAATCCTCAAAAGACGATATCGGCAAAACTTTTGATGTAGAATTCGAAAAAGATTTTTAATTACCTCTGAAGAGAAATGGTAATTGTTTTATTTATAAAAAAAAAATATAGATACGGAGAAACAACACACCCTAGCTACCTCGGATTATCCCGATATACAGAGGGTCATTAAAATATAATTGAAATGGATATTAACAATACACAGAAACTAATTAGAAAACGTTCCAAAACCAAGTGAAGCACTGGCTGGTGTGTAAAAACGCCACAGTAATTAAGCCAGATAAGAAAAATAGATTATATAAATATCTATCTCAGCACGTGCGCTGGGAGACCATGCTTCCGTTGTCAGAAGTGATTTGGGGACATAAAAGCGTGGTGTTGCCCATACGGCACGGCATAGCCCCGCAATAAACGCTTCGGTTTACGGGCCTCTATTACGCTCGCATTTTACGAACGCCACCGTAGCGAACACATCTTAGGCATGTCTTATAATTATTCAATTTGCTGTTCACGTTGCGATCTCCGTCTTTCCTGTGTTTTAAGATGATGTAAAACCGCGGGAAACTGCGCCGTCGCGAGGTGCTGTGATTCGCTTTACCCGCTATTTTTGCCTTCTCTTCCCAGCAGACGAGAGAAAAGAGCACGTGCTTGACAGGCAGAGGGGAGGATATCACAGGCTTTCAAACATCCACAGAATGTCACGCGCATTCTATTCAACTGATTGCCTAATGATCCATTGTTTTCTTTTCGGCAAAAGTTCTGACTGAAGTAAAATGTCATAAGCATGAAAAGATGCGAATAGTTGACAAATGTGGCAAAGAAAGAACCAAATGAACCAAAACCTTCCTAAATTAAAAATGTAGTAAAACCCAAAATTATGATAATTATTGTGTTATAATATCATAATCTTTTTAAAAAGAAAGCTTAAATTATCATTATGATAACGAATTATTTAGCAAAAAATTCTATACTGGGTATTTGCAAGGTTTTCATGGGATGTTTTCAATTGCAAAAAAAAAAATTCCTTGTAAGTTATTATTTCCTTTAAATTAATTAAAATCTTCTATCCTTGCTATGAGTGTAATTAACCAACATGGCAGAAACCCCAACTCCCCAGGAAATGAGAATATTGGGCCTGTTTTGTGAAAGTAAACATATTATAACAACTAGGCAAAAATACATAATGAAAAAATTGTGAGACGGACAAAAACGAATTTCAAACTGTGAGGTTGACCAAAGACAATATGCCAGATCACGCGACCTCATTTCCATCAGCCTACGATACGGTTAAAATTCGTTAATTCCCGTCGCGCGCCATTTTGAAAAAAAGCTGATGATGAAATAAAGGATGTCCCGGTTTTGACATGCGCAGCAGGACCTCAGAGGGTGGTTTCCGTTATTGCTTTTTCTAGTTATTATTTTGATTAACTGATATATTATTAGTTTCCAGATGCACGGAAATTCATCCTTTCTATTCAATATAAATAGTTTATAGAATAAAATATTAGATACAGCTTTAGTATGTTCTATCGATATGAAAGTTTTCTGAAGCACCATAACTTTGTTTCTTTACATGTATTTTCGTAGAAAACGTTACATATACAAATGTTTGTTCGTATATTACCAGATTTGTTTACAAAGATATACATGTATATGTGAATATATTAATATATTCCACTCTGTTTCATATCTATACTTTTTTATAAAACGTAAATCTTAGCTAGCACCGTTTCATATACCGAATGACTGTTGTCGTACAAAATAGTTACATTTGCTTATTTTCATCTAGATCTAAATGGCTTTTCCTTGCAAAGACACTCACAATAATGTGGTTTCTGTAATTAGGTTACGACGTTATTTTCACACGGAAACATAAGAGACAATGGCAAAAATCTTTGAATTAAACAAACTGGGGGGAAATTTGTGCATAACTTGCTCAAGTAACGTGAGTTAATTTCTGAAGCGCATAGTTTGTTTAATGTAAAACAAAAAAACAACAACAGAAAAAAATAACTTTGCTCGGCTCAGAATCAAAAATAACTGCAGATGGCGGTGTGATTATGTTGTCTGAGCTTGGTCTCGCGGAGGGTAGCTTTGTCCCACTGTCAGGCCGTCCCCCCTTGACAAGAAGGGGAGGTAATTCCGGGAGGGTGGATCGCGCAGTCAATGCCCTTTGTTGTCAGTGAATTAAAATCGGCGCGCGTTGTCAATCGACAAGAAATGGATTAAAACTAAATCGCTGCTCTATCAGTCGCTGGCAAATATCCGGTAGTATGCCTCCAAAAAGCCATCAAGGAGGCCCATTAATTATCCCGTTTCTCGTATTTCTGATCCATAAAAGAGAGCGACTAAAACGACAATGGAATACGGTAAAGCCAAGTTAAATCTAATGAGGAATTTCTGCACAGCCATGATGGATCTTCATTATAAATCACCTTTATTGTTAGTCTTTCTTTGGACCGAGTTCCAATTTACAGAGAATAACAGCCACATTTTCTCAATAAAAATGCAATTTAGTACTGAGAATAAAACGAAAATGAAACTGGATATACGTTCCAGAAAAGACAAATCGTTTTTAGCCGGGGACATCAAAAGGCAGACGAGTCGATCAGAAAGAGTGTTGTCAAATGTGCAGGAAGACTCTCAGTCGGGTACCAGTTTAGGGTTACCAGTTCACAACGGGACGCTATTCTTATATGCATAGGTTCAACTATATACGGCCATTCCGTCTAAAATTGATACTAAAATAAGTTATTTTTAACGTCCTTTCAAACTTAATTTATTTTCAGGATTTCTTTCTGATTGCCTGTCTTTTCCTCTTTCTTTTTCTATCTTTTTTTTTTGGGGGGGGGGGGGGGGTTGTTGTTGTTTTTTTGTTTGTTTTTTTTTTCGCAAAAATTTTAATTTTTTGCACAGAAATTATTTATTCAGCGTATACTTCTGGTTACAGATTTGTTTACCTTTATTAACTTTTTGTGTTTATAACGCGGCGAGTTCAAGAATGAATAAAGAAGGATAACTCGGAATTGTTAAAGACTCTGGAAACAGATTTTGTGTCTCAGTTGTTTTTCCTCATGTTTTTGGCATTTGGTTGTCATGTTGTAAATTTTGTATTTACTGCCACCCGGTAAATTCAAAATTTACAACATGACAGTATGAATAGTAAGTAAGTTTCAATGAAGTAGATAATAAGATTAATGAAGGTTCATTTAAACTCTTACAATGTACGTTTATATACCACTGACGCATAATAACATTAAATGTTAATGTTGCATTAAACATACGCTATAATATAGGGAAAACTGTATCATTACTGTCAGATCGAAATATTTATACTAAATGTGTAAACTAATAAATACAATATTAATTCAGCAAACAATTATAAAATGAGATACATTTGTGAAACAAGCTTAGGGTGCATATTTTTATATATGGTTTGTATTTTTGTTCAGAAATACATGTATCAACGTAAGTAATTAAGTTATAAAATCAATTTCTATTTTAATCAGCAATTTTTGCCTTGCATTAACAAAGTTATCAAAACTTAACAAGTAATTCAGAAATTAACTATTGAAATATTCTGAGGCTACTCAGAGATATACACTGTATATGTTACAATATGTTAAAAAAAAAAAAAGTTAAGGAGTGGAAAGACAGACGCCGGAAAAAAGATGATCAGAAAAGCAAGCCACTTTAGCTTTCATCTCAGATGAGTTAAGTGTCTTCATTTTATAAATGTTCGACTACCTGTACATCTAACCTAAAATATATAGAGATTATAAAACTGCAAGATCCTCTTTTTTCTGTTTTTTCACTGAAACCAAAGGGGTAAGATAAAATTAAGTTTTCTACATTACTATTTTAACACTACTATAGTATTCAAAATGGTGAGGTTTAAATCTATTTATATCTATAACCAGCTCTCGTTCAATTCTCTGTTGACATTCCATTTGCCCACCTGAAATATCACATCGTGCAGCACTGTCAATCAAAAGCTATAGAGTAAGTATATATATATTATCAACAAATTAAATCTGTTTTTAGAAATTTAATAACACTTGTAGGATTTGAAAACCTGCAATGGAAATATCTTACTTAAAGATACCGGTGTTATGAAATAATGATATTGATTTACAACCGTCACAATGTTTGGGTTCTTCGTTCGAGGATTTTACCGGGACGTGCGCCATAATAAAGTTCATTTACTATAAATAGTAAACGTCTATTGTATTTCAGTAATAACTACATGTACAATATGATTGTTCCTTCATTGCATGAGATTTCTAGAAAACAAACACAAGTACTAAATACGGTAACCAAGGGCCATTGATGTGCAGTGGAGTGTGATAATTCATGCGCGGATCTAAAGGGGAGGGGTTCCGGACACTCCTGTTACTTTAATTTTGTGTTGTTATCGAAAGCTTTTGCGAAATTTTGACTTTATAGATCTAATTTAATAGTCTAAATAAAACCACTCCCATAATAGAGGTCATCTCCACATGACCTCTACATTTGAATACAGTGTAAATACACCCAAACCAGTCACACACATGCTTTTTTATGAGAAGTGTAACTCTTCAATACTTGAAGTTACAAAGAAAACAAGCATGAATTAGCTTTCCTATCTCCTTTTGAAAAGTTTCTATTGGTTTTCTTCTAAAGCAGTGAAATCCCTTCCTTGATTGGTCAGAGGTTGAAGTCGTGTAAAGAAGATCTATTATAAATACCTGTAAGTGTATGGGGGAAAATGGGGGTAATTAGACTGGGTTTTTAATATAATCACAGCAAACAACGTTTAACCAATAATGATAATGATTTAGAATCATGTCATTTAATGGTTTTTTCTACAACTACACTTGAATAGAAAATAAAGGTACATATGGTTTCTGTTTTTAAGATAATACATAAAACTAACTTTTTTTTAAATAGAGATTGTGATAAATTTAGCTCTGAGATGCAAAAAGGATAAATAATTCCTCCAAATGTAACCCGTAAAAATCAATTACTTCTAGATGCCATTTACTGAGTCCCAAATACCCTTCACATCACAACACTATTTGGAGTGTGGCATCGGAGACTGTGAGAGGAACTGCCAGTTTTACTGCAATGACTGTCACCAACCAATGTGTGGCCAATGCAGGGATGAACATCAGAGGAGTCCAAAAACCAAGAACCATGAAGTAGTGCTTTTCATGCAACGCAAACTACGACTTCCTGTGGAGAAATGCATTGATCATCCCACCAGGGAAATTGACCTTTTCTGTGACATATGTAATGTTCCTCTGTGCTCCAAATGTTCAACAATGTCAGATCACAAGGGACATTCCTTCACCGACTTGGAGACCATCTATACAGAAAAATCTGCGGCATGTAGAGAGGAAATCCCTAAAATTCAAGAATACTTCAAGCCAACTGCAAAAGAGTTGCAAAAGGATATAGAAAGAGAGGCGACAGAAATTAAAACGATCATGGATGCCATAAGATCATCCATGAGAGATGAAGCCAAGTCTCTCAAATCATTGGTGGACGAAGTGACATCATACAATATAGAACAAGTTAACGAATTAGAAAAATCATTAAGTGAGATTCTTCAAAATCAAGACAAAACATTCCAAGATTATATCTCTTATCTTGAAGACCTTACCAAAACGTTATATGGATATCTTAACTCTACCCAACTTCAAAACAATCCCATCCTCTCCTCACTTTCTAAACGCCTTATAATCCGACCAATACCGGAGACCACCAAACCCGTCCTTCCAGAATTTACTCCTGCTCAATTTAGCGAGGAGGATGTTGTCAAACTACTTGGTAAAATAGCTGTCACCAACATTAAACCAGAGAACAGAAAAATAAAACCCTTTGAGAGTGTTTCTACACTGTGGAAACCTACAGATACACAGATGAAACAAGACGGAAAGAAATCTGACGTGAACCAAACACTGTCTTTGTCTTCCTCTGTCACCAAGGTCAAGGAGTACTTAGTACCAGGTGTTAATGGTGTATATCATATTTTACAAGGTAAATCGGACAGACTCTGGGTCAGTGATAATAATGGAAGCCTTGTCCAAACAGATCCACAGGGAAATGAGCTACATAAAATGCAAACCAGTGCTAGATACGAAGGTTTTTTCGCAGTCACACAGGACGGGGATCTGATCTATACAGACCAAGCCAACAAAGCCATCAATGGGATAACGTTTGGCAATACAATCACTGAAATCATTAAAACAGGAGACTGGGTACCACTGACCATACACTCCTCCCACATCAATGGGGACATACTGGTGGGGATGCAAAATGGAAAAGGGGGTAAAGTCACCAGGTACAGCCAAACATGGCAAGAAATACAGAACATACAGAGGGACAATAACGGACAGGATCTGTATTGTTGTCCAGAATACATCACAGAAAACATCAACGGTGATATCTGCACATCAGATTTACGCAAAAACGCTTTGGTGGTAGTGAATAAGTCAGGACAACACAGGTTCTCTTACACAGGTCAGGGGTCAAAGTTTTATCCCAAGGGAGTGTGTACTGATCTCCTGGGCCACATCATAGTGTGTGATTATCACAGTGACACAGTTGATCTTCTGAATCAGGACGGTCAGTTCTTGTGTCTACTACTCACAAGAGATCAAGAGGTGCTGTCTCCCTATTCTGTGTTTGTGGACGAAGAGAACAATCTCCATGTGGGGGAACATTACACCAACAAATTGACAGTGTACAAGTATATACAGTGATGATACAATGTTACATGTGGGGGAACAGAACATCACACCAACAAAGTGACAATGTACAAATATCTACAGTGATAATAAATTAGTTACATGTTAGAAATACATCAATATGATAAAAGAATTATCCAAATAATTTGAGTGGGATATCTTTTTCATCATACTCTTTACAGGAACTAATCCCTCGAACAAGCCTTTTAGGAAAAAAATTCTGTCCTACTCCTTTTTTTCATATCTATAAAAAGAGTTCAATTCCAAATAAAAGACGATAAAACAATAACAACGGTTTTTAACTTAATTCAAGTACATATCCCAAGGAAAGGAATGACGTAAAATTCATCTGGTGACGCTCTTTAGTATTTTAAGTTACACATTTTCGGTACTTGCTTGACTAAACCGGTGTTATATAGTGCCTTTTCCCCCTAGCCATCTTTCCCCCCCGGAAAAATGGCTATATAGCGGTTCTTCCCCCCGGAAAAATGGCTATATAGCAGTTTTTCCCCCAGGGAAAGCTGACTATATAGTGGGCTTTCCCCCTTTTTATAGCCAGATTACCCCCACGGAAAACCTACTATATAGTGGATTTTCCCCTTTTTTTACATTCCGGCCATGTATATGGCGGATCAATCGTGGCAATAATTTGCAATAATTGATATGATATTAATTTCTCATAAAAAAGGATAATTATGGCATTTATTAATACATAGAATAAAATACAAGGTTTTTCAACCCCAAATATGAACTAAGGCATGCGCCTTCATAACATGCATGTGTCATCATCGTTTATTTTACCTGTTCTCACCCCTTTTTGGAACACCTTTTACACGGATTTAATAATACCTCGAATCTTTTTCATCTAATCGATGCTTATCTACAGTTTTGACTTCGGCGTTATGAACACGTGAGAACACATTTGAGTGAAAATACGCCGGTTTGGAAATTTAATTTTCCAATGTATTACCATCAATGTATAAGCTTCTCCCAGGGAACTAACTGACCAATCTTAACTTAATTTTGTAGAGGAATGGAATAAAAAGTGGAAATGTATTACTCCCTTCGTCCAAAAGGCTATCAATTTTAAATTAATACCGTTAGAATTGACGATCTTAAAAACAATTATATATTTCTTCTTCTAAATATCAAACGGGAGACAGGATGTAATGATATGATGAGAAACTGAAATGTTTTAGTTTTACTTTGATTGATGGGGTTCTAAATCATGCTTAAGGGGTATTTTAATTATGTATTAAAAACATGTGTAAAAGTAGTGTTTACCATTTCGTTTTTAAGTTACGCATATTCATATTTTTAAGCACATTTCTACGAAACACGGGATATTATGATGTAAACATTTCAAAAAACAATGAACTGTCTTCACAACCAGAACAATGTCGGTATCTTTGCTGGTTACTTTGGAAAATGTGAAATGGAGCATGAACTAACTTTATGTTTATATTGTCACTCACTATTTGCTAATTTTTTTCACTTTTAAGTTTGCAACGTGATTTATAAATATACAATTTCGAAAACGATGCTATATAAATCAAGATATACGATTCAATTACCTAAAAAAGATTATACTATTTGTTTCATAATTTTGCAATAAAGATTTACTTGTGTACCATATTATTTCTTCGAACAATTAAACAAGGGTAATTAAAAAAACAAAACAAAAAACAACCAACACATATATTGTGATGAGTTGACTTTTTTAAATATAAGCTTGTTCTTCTAATCAACTAACAAGTAAAAAAGTCGTATATGCGCTTAGGTTGGTTATTTATTTTTGATTTTCGGTTTCTCCTTTTATGAATAAAAGTTCATTGATTTATTTATCTAATTATTTATTATATCATTAGTCATCTTATGAATTGATTAAATGTTTTGAAGAATAATGAATTTTACCCGCGTACCTTTTTAAAAAAATTGTTCGTAAATTAAAACAATAAGATTTTGATAAAGAAATTTATGAGTGATTGTGTATTTTTAAATGATGTTTTTACTTTTAAATGACTGTAACAATAGGTTCATGTGGTCATCTATAGTTTTTGAGATATGGGGCCCTAAAAAATACATATTCTTTATACATGTAATTGGATTTCAAACATCGGGCTCGAAAACAACAAAGGCTCCTACCCTGCATGGGGGCTTAAATTTTCGGTGTCATCTACTAGTGGTATACCACTATCACTGTGACAATATGGTTAATTGGTCATCTCTAGAATTTGAGATTCGGGTCCCCACTTATAGAACACTATTCAATCATTATAATGGGGTTTTAATCATCGGGACCTAAAACATCAAGGGCCCCTACCCTGAGAGCTAAAATTTTCAGAGTCATCTTCAAGTGGTAAACCACTGCCACTATAAAAATATGGTGATATAGTCATCTCTAGTTTATGAGACATTGGACCCTAAAGAATATGCACTATAATTATTATAATAGGATTTTAAAAATCGGGCTCTGGAACATCGGAAATAAAATTTCTCTAAAACAGAGGTTTAGCCTGGATGAAATTTTCCCAAACAGACAAACAGTCTGATAAATTTATCAAGAAATTCTTAAAACATTCTCGTTTAATACAATTTCAGAACACAGAATTATGCATATAGGTCTATAACTTGTAAAAAAAATTTCATTTAATTACTTAAATTAAGTTCTATGTGTAATTTCATTACACACATGTTCAACTTTCACCATTGTCTATAAAAATAATAAATCGGCAACACAAAACTTAACCTGTACAGATGAATGCAGATATACATGTATGCAACCTGGGAGTGTAGAAACATTGATTTTAATCCTTACTGGATTTCCATAAATATTTTTTATAAAATCTGAACCAAAAAAGTGAGGGAGAAACCCTACTATGGGGGAAAAGCTACTATATAGTAGCTTTTCCCCCCGGGGGGAAAGGCTACTATATAGTAGGTTTTCCGGGGGAAAAAGCTACTATGGGGGAAAAACTGCTATACAGCACCGGCATTTACCACATCGACACCTACTATTTACTCACAATTAACGAGGACTAGTATTAGTCTTTCGATCTCAAATATCGGGATTGTTTTTCCGTCGTTACATACAAATGTTCAATAAACTTTAAGTAGATAATTTATGCACTTTAAAATACGTGTTTATTATAATAAATATGCATAAACAAAACACAGGTAATAAGATGATAATTTCATGTATATGTCATGTTGTAAATTTTAACATGTTGTAAATTTTGTATTAACTGCCACCCGGTAAATTCAAAATTTACAACATGACATATACTAGGTGATGTGTGCCTCATGCTGACTGTAATTCCAATTACTTTTTCAAAATTGGATTGGAATTTAGTTTTGGATCATTTAATCAATGAAATGCGTTATTTTTAGTGATTCATTTGGGATATGGAGGTGGTAACATAGCAAAATAAATACATAACCCGCGTAAAGTTGTACGCGCCTCGACGTCGGAGGCAAATCTTGATAATTACGCATAACACGGCACACTTATAATTATGGTAAATTTGCTTTGTAACATTATGGATATCATTTTTCATTTAAAATACGGCTTACATTACCACGAAAATTACTTTAATGACTATTATTTTACACAAAGTAAACAAAACCATCGTATAAAAGCAGACATAAAATTTGCCCTGTTCGTAGTACATAGATATCCTGTGCTTAAACAATAATTAAGGAAACAAACCTGTAAATGTTTTTTTTTTTTTTTTGGTTAAAATAGTAATGATAAAGTTATATTGATGTTCAGTTACCAGTCTACATTGAACGATAAAAAATATAAAAACACCATAATAAAAAAAGCACGAATTATAAAAAAAAATACTGTACTCCATAATTTAAGCAATTTGTTTTATCGGTTTAGCCAAAGTTGTTCCAAAGTGAACAAGGTTGACTTTGTTTAATTGGTATATAAAATGTTTATTTCAAAATAATATGTTGAATATTTAAGATTTATAATGGTTTGCTTTAAACAAAAATACATTTGACAGAAATCTAATTAAAAGTTGCCAAAATTAACTAGATTATTTTGAGGTTATGATGAATTGACCTGTATGATAATAAAACGAGCTAAACGATTCATCCTTATAAACTTAACTTACTTGTAGATGCCTTTTACTGAGTCCCAAATACCCTTCACAGCACAACACTATTTGGAGTGTGGCATTGAAGACTGTGAGAGGAACTGCCAGTTATACTGCAATGACTGTCACCAACCAATGTGTGACCAATGCAGGGATGAACATCAGAAGAGTCCAAAAACCAAGAACCATGAGGTAGTGCTTTTCATGCAACGCAAACTACGACTTCCTGAGGAGAAATGCAGGGATCATCCAACAAAGGATATTAACATTTTCTGTGATAAATGCAGTGTGCCTCTGTGCTCCAAATGTTCCACAATGTCAGCTCACAAGGGACATTACTTTACCGACTTGGAGACAATTTATACAGAAAAATCTGCAGCATGTAGAGAGGAAATCCCTAAAATTCAAGAACACTTCATGCCAACTGCAAAAGAGTTGCAAAAGGATATTGAAATAGAGGCGACAGAAATTAAGAAGATCATGGATGCCATAAGATCATCCATGAGGGATGAAGCCAAGTCTCTCAGATCATTGGTGGACGAAGTGACATCATACAATATAGAACAAGTTAATGAAATGGAAAAATCATTAAGTGAGATTCTTCAAAATCAAGACAAAACATTCCAAGATTACATCTCTTATCTTGAGGACCTTATCAAAAAGTTACATGGATACCTTAACTCTACCCAACTTCTAAATAATCCCATCCTCTCCTCACTTTCTGAACACCTTAAAATCCGACCAATACCAGAGACAACCAAACCAGTCCTTCCAGAATTTACTCCTGCTCAATTCAGCAAGGAGGATGTGGTCAAACTTCTTGGTAAAATGATTGTCCCTAACACTAAACCAGAGAACAGAAAAATAAAATCCATGCCAACTGCTTTAACGCAATCAAAACCTATTTTGAAACACAAGAAGCCAGACTCTCAGTCACCAAGGTCCGGGGGCACACAGTACCAGGTGTTGAAAGTGTACATCATGTATCAGTAGGTAAATCGGACAGACTCTGGGTTAGTGATGATAAAGGTAACCTTATCCAGTTAGATCTACAGGGTAATCAGCTACAGAGGATACAAACTAATGGTGGATCTGCAGGCTACCACACAGTCGCACAAAACGAGGATCTGATCTATACAGACCAAAACAAAAACATTATTAATAGGATAACTCCAGGCAATACAATCACTGAATTCATCGAAACAAAAAAGTGGATGCCACTTTGCGTACACTCCTCCCACATCAACGGGGACATACTGGTGGGCACGGTGTATGGTAATGAGGGTAAAGTCGTCAGGTACAGCAAGACCTGGAAAGAAATACAGAACATACAGGGGGACAACGAGGGACAGGAGCTATATAGAATGCCAAAATACATCACAGAAAACATCAACGGCGATATCTGTATATCAGATTTACTCAAAGAAGCTTTGGTGGTAGTGAATAAATCAGGACAACACAGGTTCACCTACACAGGTCAGGGGTCAACGTTTTATCCGAAGGGAGTGTGCACTGATCTCTTGGGCCACATCATAGTGTGTGATTATAACAGTAACACCGTTGATCTCCTGAATCAGGACGGTCAGTTTTTGTGTCTACTACTTACAAAACATCAAGGGGTGTGGTCCCCATATAGTGTGTGTGTGGATGACGAGAACAATCTCCTTGTTGGGGATTATCACACCAACAAAGTGACGGTGTACAAGTATCTACAGTGATGATACAATGTTACATGTTGGGGATCATCACACCAACAAATTGACAATGAACTTCTATTTACATGTATGTATTAGAATGCTCTAGACTAAATGACTTTAAATACATACAAAATCTTAAGATCTCATGCATGGTATTCTTACACTTACTTAAACAATAAAATGCTTTCTTCGGTGATTCTTGCAGGATGTGAAGGTGGTGACATTGCAGAAAAAATGCATAACCCGCTTTAACTGGAATGATCGCTACCTTCACAATCCGCATGAATCGTCAAAGAAAACATTTTTTGTTCATAATTAAATTCAATTGTTAAAAGTAAGTAAAATTCATTAAATTACTCTTATGTACATCAGTATGTTAGCTGAAAAAGAAACCAGCCAACTCGTCTCCTATTGGAATTTGAGTCTGACAGCATCATGATTACTTTATAATATTTCGTGCAGTATGTGATTTTTGTTCGATCACTTTATATTATGTTTTGACTGATCAATAAACGGGGCGTGTAGATTTCAGTCTAGATGTTTCTGTAGCGCTATGAATTAACACTAGTTTTCCGTAAGAAATAGAGGGAGTTACACTCGGTAAATGTAAATACATGTGTGTCATAATGGGCTTCCAGTGTTAATTTTTTATAATGCAGAAAAAAACTAAAATAGATCTATATGTGGTAGAGATAACTGCTACTTGATATGTTGGTGTAGTAGCAGAAACATATTTTTTCTATTGTCACATCCTTTACCTATTTATTATAAATTATTAAAAGGTCAAGATCTAGTAAATGATTCCAGAGTGTGACTTTTTGGTGCTAGAACCATTATGACGTCATAATTGATTTGATGAATCTTTTCCTTATTTTAGGAATATATGTGAAAAATAAAACAATATTTTGACATTCTATATTTAATCACTGGAAAAGTAATCCCAGTACTCATATTCAATTTAACATGATTTTAAAGAGGAGGTCAAGAGCTTGTTTAATGCCGTTTTTGGAGAGACTGATTTGATTTGAACATATTTTATTATGCAAATATACATTTACATAAATGGATTAGGCAGAAGAACTTACGACTTACGACTAAATCAATGAATGCTAATTAATCCCTAACTAATTAATGTTTTATTCTAATGGCTGTAGAATATAATTATGGAAAATAAAATAGTTGTAAATAAATGGTTTTATTAATTTTTTTTAATTAAAGACCATTCTATGAGACTGAAAATATTTACGACTTTGTCGTAAATTCTTTTGTAAAACGCAGTCCAGACAATGCCTATGTAAGCCTTCTCCATAAGTTTTTGGAGAGACTGTAGGCATTCTAGATATATTTCATTAGTCAAAAATGGACAAAACTCTGAGGTTTGTTATTTTTATCCTTCATATTTCATAGAAAATGGTTGTCTAAAACATGATTTTTGGGAGTTGATTATAATCAACTCTCCTATGCAGTCACTCTGGCAAACCGAAAGTGAAACAGTGTTTGGACCTAAACACAAATCATCACCGCTGACAAGCCTTAGTTCTTGAATATAATAGAAAAAATCGATGTAATGTATGCTGAAGCATTGTTTTTTAAGGAAACTTATCTATAAACACTTTGAAAATAATAAGATTTTATATAATACGAACAATTTAGATATATATGTAGTCTCATGTATTCCTACGCCAGAGTTTAATATAGTCTCGTTCAACCAAAAGCTCGACAGTTTCCGTAAATCTCCGACAAACAGAGAGGCTCTCTTGCTTGTCGGAGACTAACGGAGACAGCTGAGCGTCTGGTTGAACGAGACAGGAGTTCAATATCAACAGTGCTTGGATCCATACAATTTTTAGCCGGGCTGTCCTGGTTGTAGGCAGGCAAATCGCCAATGTTACTATAAATAGCATAACTTTAAAAGTAAACAAAAAACCAAACAGCGTCAAAGTAAAAGCTTCCGCTACACCAAATAGTTACACAAAGAGCCCCGTTTTGTCAAAAGTGTTGGCATTTTGTTTCTTTTTTAAATTTCGAGAGAATTGTCTATCTTTTTTAGTTTTCTTATTAATAACGTTTTTTAAAAACAAGACTATGCATATTGGACACATGCAATGCGCATGAATTTCCATGAACTACTTTGCTGCGCGTTGAAGAAATGGGGATTGAATATAAAGCGCTTGTTGCAAAATTCAAGGCAGCAACTGTTGAACTTTTTTCAAGTAGACAGACATATTTTTGTTTATAGCCGCTTACAAAATTTAGTCGCTCTCTGACGCTTTGACGACATTAAAAGCATGAGAGAGAGAGAGAGAGAGAGAGAGAGAGAGAGAGAGAGAGAGAGAGAGAGAGAGATTTTCAGTCTTTACAACACAATATGCACAAAGACACACCAAATAGGCCTGGCTTTCAGTACTTCAGTACTTTGATTAGAATTGTTTCGATTACTAATACATAGTTTGAAATCTATCTTTCAATATTACACAACATGATTCATATGGGGTTTCTCTAAATTTTTGTCTGAAAAGTCTAATTAAAATTCATATAATAAAAAAGTGAGTAATTCAAAATTTTAAATACAGACTAGAAACGAATTGCCACGCAAGATAAGTTGATTTTTAAATAAATGATAATCGATAAAATCAACTCCCGTCAGTACTTCAGTACTTTGATTCATTATGTTTACCGAATGTTTAAGCCCCGGTACACCATATGAAACAAAGATATTGTTATGAAGCACCATTAAAAGAATTTACGTCTTGAATTTCGTAAACATGTATGCACCTTTCATGTACTAGATCTTGATCTTAATAAAAATGAAAAATTCCTTTCACCAAGATTGAATGAAAATGGCCCAGTGGCTTTGGCGAAAAAAGTCGAGAACGTAAAAAGTTAACAGAGGGAATGACGACAGCCGAAAGTAGATCAGAAATGCTTAATAATCAGTAATGCTTAATACGCTTTCCGGAAGACGAGCTATCAAACAAAACACAAAAAAAAATCAAGTTTGAAAATTCGCTTTATTTTTAAAAAGTTTGATAAAATATTGATTGTAAAAAGTTTTTTTAAAATTTCAAATCAAAATGCCAAATCATAAAAAAGGAATAAAACGTTTCATATAAAAATTCCTATTATAACTGAATATCTTGCTAACCTTTGCTTAAAAGCTGCTCTGTCCAATGAAAAGAACAGTAATTTGAGTATTTGCGTAAGAAATATACGTCATATAGTAAAATACAATTATGGAAAGACACAGAGTACAAACACATGTACATAAGACAAGTTAGAACCACTTTAACAAGACCTTGGATTTTCGGAAGGATATAATATTTCTTTTCTTGCGTTAAAACAATTTAATAATGACGCTGGTTTCAAGTGAAATAAACACAGATTTCGTAGTCTTAGCTCAAATGACAGACAAATCTTGTTGATTTCAAAGACCCATGGCTGAGTGGCTAGCAATGAAATAGACAGGCCTACGTCACTTTGCTATTTTGACATAACTTCCGAAAGTCCAAGCTCCTGTTAAAATGGTTCAACAAGATTCAGAAGATACTGAGAGTATACACTATAGTTGAAGTGCGTGCGCCTTACACACAATTACAGTGACTTACAAGAACAATAACATTCACTCCAGCATTTAAAAAAATCTAGTAATTGAACAGACATCAAAGCTAAATTGCCTAAACATTAATATCATGACAAAAGTTTGCATAAAGCTAAAAAATGTTCAAGTGAAAGACGCTTGGCGAGTAAAACTTATAACTGGTCGCCATCTTCTTTTCGCTCCACGCGGTTTAACTCTGAAAATAGACAAAATATGAAATCATCGATATTATGCAAAATTTTAAAATGTTTAAATATATAATTAACAATTACTGTGTATAACTACTGTTGAGTAATTGATCACTCAGAAATAATTTACGATTTGATTTTGGTGATCAGTTTTGGAATACTACTTTTATGTTTAACTAAATGTCACCCATACGCGTATAGTCTTGAGAGAAAAACAAACCAACTTCCCTTTCAGTTTGGTTTTACTTTTTTGCAAGTAAAAAACTTTAATTTATAGAGAAATACAAAATATTTAGGTCACATCAGGAAATACGTGTATATTTCGGATACTCGCTGGGATTGGTCTTCACAACCAATAGAATAGATCATTTGACAGCTGGACTATGTAAGACTTAAGCTATCACAGCATTTGCAGTAAAGTACAAATGTATATATAAGTTCATGTAAGGTAAATGAATAATTATTTTTTATTTGAAAACTGTGTTTGTTGACATTTTCTTTCATTAGTTTCATATATACGGTATTTTGAAGGTGAAGTTAAAAGTAGGATAAATTTTGGACAGGGCTGCACACAATGTTGTTCTCTCTGTCTAACAGAATTTACCAATGAAGACGAAAACTATCCCATGCCTAATTAATAATAGTGCTTTGTTTATAAAGTAAGTATTATTCCACCCATAAGCTTACTTTTCTCGTGGATCTTTATCCTCCCCGTCTGTTTGTCGGAGCCGTGTTTGTTGTGGGCCACACAGATATAATACCCCTCGTGGTGCTTGCTGGCCTCGTCCACTTGGAGCCACCCGGTCACCTGGTACTTCTCGGGGCCACCGCGGGTCACCACCGAGATAGCCATGTCGTCTCCTGGAGGGACAGAAATAAGACGCTGACCATTTATGCTTATTACAATTACGTGGTGCATGATATATATATATATATACTGTACAGTAAAGATGCATGAGGAATCACTCTTAAAGTATATAATCAAATAAGATTTGGAGTGATCAAATCCAATGAAACCCGAATGGCTCTATCATACATTTGAACACGGTCCGACTGAAATAATTCCCTAATAATATTCCCAGACTGATTACTTTATAATTTTCAGCAATTTAATGATTAAATATTAAAATAGTCATTGATGAACTGTATATGACTATACATTATACAAAATCGATTCACAGTGCTATCTCAAATACATTGGAAAATGTAAATATTTATTAGTATAGTAAACAACAAATCATAAGATTCGACAACCCTCGGCTGATTCCGTCACTTGCATCAATAAGATGAGGTCAGAAATGGACGAGGTGTGCCTAAAGTCACAAAAGTCAATGGACATTACAACGTTTTGATTTTGATATTTAGTTGATAAGTGTGTATAGTATACCAGGCAGACTGTTGGTCTCGTCGTCCGTCCTCTGGAACAACCAGCCGATGTGAGGGATGGGGAATCCCGTGGCCTCACACATCAGAACCACCTTGTCACCAGTAACGTTAGTAACGCTGTCTGGTCCGGTCAAAATGCGGGGAGCTGCAAAAATCATATTCGAGATAAAGCAAAGATCTTTAATCATAAAACGTTAGGATCGCAGTGAACTATGCATGTTTTTTCCTTCAAACCAGGCACGTAACAACAGGGGTCCGAAGTGTGTGGGTGGGGGGTGTAACCCCTCCACGTTTTAAATGCACCCTTTTCGTATATTAAAATATACTAAAAGAAATTTAAATATACAAGCTAATAAGTCCCTAGCTTCCCTTTCAGTATCGTACCTCCACTTAAAAAATACACGATGCTATAATTGTCTGCAGATGGCATCAATCACTCACCAGTTTTACAGGGTCCGGAGTTCTTCACTTTGAGGTCACGCCCTTTCGTATTCTGAGCCTCTCTCATTTGGCAGATGCTGGTGTATGTGACGTCATCGGTACCACAGAGTGTGTCCTGGTAATCACAGACACAGATCCCGATGTTCCTGTCTTGGTCCATCTTACAGGTGAGGTAGTCCCCGCAGGGAGGGTACTTGTTGCTGGCCCCAGAGATGTCACAGATCTCGCCTTCGGCTTGTGCGCATACCTGGCAACATTTACACCTGTCGCGCGTGATTCCGGCCTTGCAGGTCTTGTCCTTCTGCTCCGGACAGGCGCTGCGATCACAGACTCCGCAATCAGATGGGATGTCTTCCTGTCCCATGGAGAGACAAAGGAATCCCAAGAAACACGAAACGAACACTATTCCCTTCATTCTGTCGGAGCAGACGAAATACTCACAACTTTTCCCCTCTTCCTAAAATTTGAAACCTAAGGAGTAGGATTTCTCAACTCCCAAATGTTTCTTCTACGTTTCTGTTAAACCCGTCAGAAATGGCTGATGAACAAAATGGCGGATTTTGGTAAGTGGGGAGTCTTCGACTGCACAGTGTTTATGCCAAAGATAAAAGGTTGGGGGGTTACCAACAGGGTATATGTTTGCTCCCAGTGCAGTTTTGTGCTCTTATTAGAAAGATTATGACACAGTCATAAAGCTGCTGTGAATCACAGCGCCTTATCTTAATTCTCATTGCGAAACAACGATATAAGAATACGATAAGAAATAGTTGGTTACCCTGCATGTACCTCGTTGCAATCTGGTGAGAACAGCAAGATGTTTTACTCATTGCTACGGTATCGGCGGAATTTCCCATTCTGAGATGGGGGAGTACAATGGATCTTAACAGAGGCAAGGGTCGTACCACTTGTGGCGCAGGAAATGGTTCAGTGTATAACCAGTGTAAATTACAAGTCAGACTAACGGTGTGAAAACTATGAAAACTATCAAAATTATTTTGATGAGCCAAGGTTTTGTACGGATAAGAATTTTTTAAATTACTAGTATTTTGTATGGACGTGGATTTTGTAATCGTATTTCTGATATATAATATTAATGTACATACTGTACTGGATAAAAACATGTATATTTTTAAACAATAAAATGCTTTCTTTGGTGATTCATTCGGGATATGAAGGTGGCGACATTGCAGAAAAAGCACATAACCCACGTAAGCAGATTATGTAAAAAAAAAATTCAATGATCGCTACCATCATAACCCGCATAAATCATCAAAGAAAGCCTTTTATTGTTTATATTTATATTTTCCTTTTAACTAATTAATAAATTGATTATAAAATGTGAGTAAAATTCCCTAAATTACTGATACATGTACATGTAATATACATATTAAGTACGTTAGTTAAAAGAAATGGTCAATTCCTCTAGCTCCTGTGAGACTTTGAGTCTGACATCACATGATCATGATTAATTCGTGCAGTCCGTGATTTTTCTTGGGTCGCTGTAGGTTACAACCAATCAACAAACAGGGCGTGTAGCTTTCAGTCCTGTCAGTTTCAGTCGCTGTAGATTTCGACCAATGGATAAACGGGTCGTGTAGATTTCAGTTTGGCTGTTTCTGTAGAGCTATGAATTGGCTATATAAGTTTCCGTAAGAAGTAGATGGAACATGCGCGGATGTAGGGGGTTTAGGGGGGTTCGGACACCCCTCTGTAATATTCAAATTTCTTTAAATTACATTATAAAATTACCAAAAATATGCCTCGGACCCCCCCCCCTCCCCACCTCCCGGCAAACTCAAATAACCATCGGACCCCCCCCCCCCCCCCCGGGAAAAATTTTCTGGATTTTCCGCGCATGGGGAATCATACTTGATTGATGTAAATATATATATAATATAGACAACCTAAATTATATACAAGATAGCCAGTTTATATACAATTTCTATATGTAAAAAATATATATATTATATTCATGCATCTTACCATATAAACACGTTTAATCAGATATGTACCGTATATATACATGTAGGCTATATAAAAATGTTTTTAGATATCGATGGAATGATAGAGTAACTTAGACGTAGCATATAGGCAGCCCATCATTTCACAAGATAATTTTTTTTCTCAATAAGTATTTCATAATAGAATCATCAAGGGATATATGTGTATGCTCTGTTTCTGTTTGCAAAAGATCAGAGAGCTGCATGTTGCAAAATTCACAAAACAACTTCCAACGAATTTCAAAGCTTTATATCTAAATGAGAACATGGAAGTCAGATTTTTTTTAAACAAGCTTTCACACACATTGACATTTTCCTACGGACAGTAAATCAGAGAACACCATATAAGAACACACAGCAAGTGTTTTTAAATTTTCATTTCACTACATGTGGGTTTTTTTTCCTCGAAACAATCAACAATTAGAATTCATTATTAATAATTCATTATATGTGGTGTTCATATTTCCCACTGTTTGATACAAAACATGGGAATCCGAATGATTATTTAAACAATAAAATGCTTTCTTTGGTGATTCATTCGGGATATGAAGGTAGCGACATTGCAGGAAAAATACATAACCCGCGTTATGTAAATTTTTCCTGCAATGATCGCTACCCTTATAACCCGCATGAATCATCAAAGAACGCATTTTATTGTTTATATTAACATCTTTCTTTAACTAATTAATAAACTGATTATGAAAAGTTAGTAAAAATCACTAAATTACTGTTAATGTACAAAAGTACGTTAGCTAAAAGAAACAGCCAAATCGTCTCCTGTGAGACTTTGAGTCTGGCATCGTCATGATTATTTTGTGCAGTCCGGGATTTTACTACGGTCGCTGTAGGTTCAGACCAATCGATATACAGGGCGTGTCAATTTCAGTCCTGTCACTTTCAGACGCTGTTGATTTCGATCAATTGATAAATAGGGCGTGTAGATTTCAGTCTGGCTGTTTCTATAGAGCTATGAATTAACTATAAGTTTCCGTAAGAAATAGAGGAAATTATGCTTGATAGATGTAAATATATAAATATATACATTGTATGCATGTTGTACATAGTTACGTGTATGTAACTATAACCAGTGTAAATTAGAAATCAGACTAACGGTGTAAAAACTATGAAAAGTAATTGTATGAAATTTATTCAACATAAATAAGAATTATTCTAAGAGTACTGTGACATCTGATATATACATGTATGCCGGGAAAGCTCGATCCTTCCTTGAAGGAAAAATACATTTTTCCTCGTTTTTATTTCTGGAATTCTATTATTAAAATAATACATAAGGAAAAACAATTTGATGGTTCATTCTATTTATTTATTCGATTTATTTAAGTCTGTACTCTTCCTAACTTGACTCTTTATTTGTACATTTGTAAATATTTTTGTTTTTTGTACCTCATGTACCATTGGTATGGTTTGAGCGAAATAAAACATCCATTCTGTGTTTGAAGCAAATGGTTTTTCCCACTCAATTTACTTTAAATTGGAGCTTCATTATTTTTTTTACTGTGCATTCTATATAAATTGATTTCAGAGGAAGTCAGTATGGTTAAGTTAACAATGGAAAGCCCCCTCGGAAATGCAACTGGAACAATTAAAGAGTTGATTTAGCATGGATTACAATAAAAGAATTTTCTTTACCTTGATATGTTGTGTAAATGTACAAAAGCATGTCTTGTCATATTTCGGAAAACATTCTGTTTGAAAGAAATGAATTGAACTGGGTCCAAAAACTTTGACACTTTAAACAATTCTTTATCTCTGTTATTTAACTAACTTTCCCTTAGATTGATTTTCTCATCGAATAAAAACCTTTGTAAACTAACTCGATCGGTTGATAGCTAGAAAACGTCCGGTAGAGAGTGCGTGGTTTAAATCATGGCTGAATACAGAGTAAGTTTGAGAAAGTGCAATTTTCTAAAGCTGCATTGTTTTTCAATATTGGTAAACTATCGTTATTTACTTCCGGTAACGAGGCATTGTTTAATAATTTTGGTAATATTAATTTTATTTATTATTAACAACAATAGGACTCTCTAGTGCATGCTTAACGGTAAACAACAATAGTACTTTCTAGTGCATGCGTTACAGTATATATTAGATGATAAGCATGTATACAGTCATGTATATATGTTTGTCCTCGTCAACTAAGGGTGGCAATGATGCAATTTTCTAGAGACCATTCCATTAAAGCTATTATGCTGTTACTAAATTCAGTACGATGACCTAAAATCAGCTACTATAGTATTTCTTTATTCAAAGTAAAACTGCATATATATTCCTTGAAGAATAAAAAAAAAAGTTAAGAATACCTACAGTTATCAAATATAGCACAAAATGCTAGTATTTATACAGTTCTTAAATTCAGTACGATGACATAAAATCAGCAACTAAAGTATATCAATTGACGAATTGTGTGGTGTTTCTTAATTCAAAGTAAAACTGCAAATAAAAACATGTTGAGATTACCTAGAGTTATCGAACATAGCATAGAGCATTTAATAAACTGTAATTAACAAAAACCAATAAATTGATTCAGTCATACCTCCAGCTCCGTCCGAAAAAAACCCCACAAAGTAACACACTTTCTTTCCGTTAATCACAATGGACCAAGTTCAAAAGCCTCCTTAGAAAGTTTGACTCAACCTTTGCAAATACATGTATACAAAGTCATTAGGATTCTGTAATCATCCATTCCAGAGGTTGTGTTACATCAAAGATTTAGAATTCAAAGAATTTCAAGCCATGTTCTTGTGCTATGTATTAATAACAAATTAACAATCTTAATTAAGCATTTAATGTTCTCTCAGCTTGCTGGAGGCCTGATTGTCACAGAACGAGTTTCCAGTAACCTTCGAATCTTCAACATCGCCAAGCGCCATGTCGGCAGCCTTCTGTGGTCCCAGGACAGTGAACTCCACGGGGCCAAGAAAAAGGACAAGTGCGCCATGTTTGTGTATGACGTCATCACGGAGGCTGGGCTGACAACACCCCGCCAGAAACCATGGTAACGATGACTATGTGTCAACTGGCCATCAAAACGCTACAGAACAAATTCATTCCTTAATTCTTGTGGATGATTCATCGTGTTAAATGTTTATGAATGATAACATGATAATAACTCGAGAAACAATAGCAGAATTATTTCTTCGTTTGGTGCTAAATTATCGATTTTGTGGATAAGGGCATGGGTTCATATCAGACAAGGTCCCGTAGTTTTTGTTTGATCTATTTAGTTAGATGGCAAAAAGAAGTTTGTATTCTTAAGGTTGTGCATGCAAGAAGTTTAAAATGTTAATTCTTCATTAATCAAGGATGTTAAAAAATTCTGAATGGAGAGTATATTTCACTTATTTCATTTAAAACAATAAAATGCTTTTTTGGTGATTCATTTGGGATATGAAGGTAGTGGCATTGCAGAAAAAAATACAACACCCGCGTTATGATCGCTACCTTCATAACCCGCATGAATCATCAAAGAAAGCATTTTATTGTTTATATGAAATAGCTAAAGGAAACAGCCAAATCGTCTCCTGTGAGACTTTGAGTCTGACATCATCATTATTAAATTATTTCGTGCAGTCCGTGATTTTCCCTAGGTCTCGACCAATCGATAAACTTGGCGTGTCAGGCACGTAGCATCAGGGGGGGCCAGGGGGGGGGGGCCTGCCCCCCCCCCCCCCACTTTTTCTCGCAGCAACAATTTTTTTTAAATCAACATATAAAAAATTGAATTATCATGGAGTGGCCCCCCCACTTTTTTGGGAGTATGTAAAAAATTTGATATGAAAATAAGGAAATGAGGAGTGAAATTGAAGTAATATACTTCGCCAGCCCCCCCCCCCCCCCCCCCCCCTGCTTCACAAATCTTTTCCATATAAATTATCATTTGACAACAAACAGTCGTATATTCATTATGAATGCGCGGATCTTTATTAAGTTATGTATAATATAACATGATTGTTAGTCAACATGAACCAATGAATGAAAATAAAATTGAAAATAAAAATGAAAGTTCCAAATTCTGATTATCTAGGCACCAAATTAAATAGTTTTATGCAAGCCTATTTAATGAAAAAGTTTTTACATTGTTGTTCTAATATTTTCACTTCTTTTTGTTTCTGGTTCAGGTTTTGCGGATATTCGCCAGCCTCGTCATCAGAATGGGGAAACAGACGATCAGAAGTCATTCACGCGTGTGGATGCTTCCACTCCGTGTCCATTCCGATGCGTGGTGACATCGTGGCGTTCCCTAGCAACCACGGAACCACCCATTGTGGAATCGTGACCACGGGTGGTCACTTTATCGGGACCACAAACAAACGAATCGTAGAAACTAAAATGCCGGCGCATGTCAAGAGAGTGTTTTGGCGGTACACGGGTGACGTACCAAACACAGATAGACTGTTAGAAAAATATAAGTGAAATCTTTAACAAAGACAGTGATTGAAATGTCTTTGCAACTTGTTTGGGAAATTAGACATTTGTGAGCATGAGTGACTTGTTGTGGGTTTATTTTTTTTTAACTGAAAACGTTTTTATACATTTCGCTTCATGCAGTTCTTTGAATGGTCAAGACGTTCAGATACTGTATTTTTATGTCATACATAAAAACATGAATATATATAAGGTGATGCAGTTGTTTTATGTGTTTTTATTTTTATTAGAGTCAATAAGGACCACACTTTCTTAAAATTATGTCAATTTATTGTGTTGATTGGTTTCTTCAATTGCATTAAAAAGCGCTACATTGGTGGAATCAAAGCATGTTGAGGTAAAAATTGTTTGTGAGAGGACCCTTGATTCTTATGTAGACCTATGCTACCCCCCCCCCCCCCCACACACACACACACACAAACTTTGATGATGGTTTGCTTTTATTTCGCAATGATTTCACATGATTTAGTCTATAATATAATGAAAATATGTACATACACGTATGTGACAAACTTTTTATTTGATTTATCGCCTCTTGTTTAGCCAAATTATTAGATTATTTAGCCATTATTGGAATTATCGATGTTTTATTATTATCTGTGAATTTAGGTGACATTGATTTTTTGAAAGATGTCTTTTGAAACGTGCTAATGCAATTCAACTTCAATGTGAGTCTAGCTCTATTCTGATAAGGCGCGCTGTATTTTTTTAAGGGGGTTGGGTGGGGAGAGATCAGCCCGGAAATATCCTGACGAGCCAAACATTAAAAAAGGAAACAAAAATTTTCTCTATCATCACAATCCTTATCTAGGAGTGTGTGTGTGTGTGTAGGGGGGGGGGGTTAAAATATTTAGGCCTAATATTGGCGAATTCGCGAAGTTTCATTATATTAATCTCAGCCCAAAAAAGCATCACATAAAAAATTTCGGTTTTCAAAAAAAGTTGTGGTGGCCGGAGCTAACACCCCCTTTCTTTTGCTAGCCCTCATTTTGCTATATACGCGTGTCTGTTGATTCTTTTTCAGAAATAGAAACTTAAGAA
Organism: Magallana gigas; assembly: GCF_902806645.1. Classification (NCBI taxonomy): domain Eukaryota; kingdom Metazoa; phylum Mollusca; class Bivalvia; order Ostreida; family Ostreidae; genus Magallana; species Magallana gigas. Next base: position 19,667,028 of record NC_047562.1, on the reverse strand, counting down.
ATTATAATTAGGCTTAACTAAATTTCTAAATAGTCTAAATATAAATAACAGTCTACAGCACCCATCTTCGCAAACCAAGAGTTTTCGGTCCACTCCATTAGATAATAGCACCCCTCTTCCACTTTTTGTAAATGGAACGTTTTCTTATATCTAAATATTTAGCCATCATTGTACATGTACATATAAAAAATTAAAATAAAATGACATCCAGATCACAGAGCCCCCCCCCCCCCCCCCCCTCCCCCCTTTTTTTCCAAACCACCGTGTAAAAACAGTCTCTGGTAAAAATTATCAAAATTTCTCGATCATTAATGCAACCCATGGCCCAACATATTATGACCCAGTAGAAGAATTTAAATAAGATTTATCTTACAAACAAAAATCTCAATGTGTCAAAATACTATTGATTGATCAGAGTAACCACCGTAATCCGGATTAGTGGTTCAGATATTACTCATCAGATCGAAAGAGTTGCGCCCCTTGTGTAATAAAATGTCATGGCGGAGAAAGTAGACTTCCGTGACGAGATGAAAATAAAAGACAGAAAGTGACATAAAACATGTCGGAGAGAAAATTCAGGCAGGTCCTTCACCGCCAGGGCGAGGCTGCGAAGATCCGACAGTCGGTGGCTCTACAAATGAGAGAGAATATCATTCTGGTAACGTTGATTCGTTTTCTTTTGCAGACGATATATTCAACTGCCTAACCCATGTTTTGATTAAAAGTGAGTGTGGGAGTAATTATGTTGGGTGGTACTCGCGATACTCATTATTTATTTTTTCTTCCAGATAAAGATAAAAATGTTACGTTTGGTTGTTACATATTTGTAAATATCTCTCGTTTTTAAGAATATTGAACCCAGAAGGCTTGGCTCTTAATTAACATTATAGGCCTAAACAGGCTTTTACAAGATCATGTGTTGTAAAATTACTACAGACACTGATATACATAAAGATATGTGAAAGTAAAAAACGTAATTTTCTTTTGTTAATGGAGATTGGTGGTTTAGTGAGGAGAATATGAGGATAATGATGAGCGAGAAGATAATGATAGTATCAGAGTATATGAATGTTATGCTCCAGAATACTGAAAACAATTATCAGAATGTTATTAATTATGTTAAACATCTTAGACCACTTTCCTTACTTAGAAAAGTTGAAATATTTCTTAGGAGGGGAACTTTGTAGACCACATGTTTTAAATCTGTAGTTTTCTGCTTAGTTGCCTGTGGATTAGTAAAAACATATGGGCATGCATCTGTTTTATTGCTATCAAACTGCACATAGTGAATATATCTCTGAATCGTGTAAATAGACTGTTTACCATGTCTTAAACATTTTGTTATATCAACTTATTAAGATAAAGAATTAAGACAATACTGCAACAATTAAATTGATTCTGTAAAAATTAATTGACACCAGTGAAATTTTATTGAAATGAAACTGTACATTCAAGAAATATACTTTCTTATGCAATATATCATGAATAAAAACAGGAGTATTATACCTGTGGTTCTTTGCTATAACAATAAGAGGCCTCATTAACAAATGATGTGATTGTATACATGTATTGGTAATTGAATTATTTCCCTTTGTATGTGATCTTGATTGACAGTCTGATGTCTGCGTTATTGTAACATGTCTGCAGGGGTTATGTCGGTTCCCAGTGATCTAGTTTTGGTGGCCTGTTTTATAACAGTTTGATGGACAGATTCACACTCTTTGTATGTTTTTACACTAATGGGTACATATCAGGCTGGGCCATCTCCGACCAAGAGCCACGGAGAGGTGTCCAATACACACCTCATGTGAACAGAAGAAGAAAGTCTTAACATATACAGCATTGCACCTCACATTAATGAATTCTCTTCATCTTGGTTTTTTTTTCTTCCTATGGTAGCTTACTTAATTTTGTTCGTTGCAGTTGAAAGAAAACTGTAGTTTTCATGGGGTTATGAAAAGTCAGGAAGAATGAGATAACATTTCTCTTCCTTTCTAATCTCTTGCTGAATCCTATAATCAAAGATCAAGGAAATAAAGGAAATTATCTCCTGGTCTTATCACATTAGAAAATCATTTTTGGTCAAAGAAGAAATGCATTTACTCACAGAGCGTTTTCACTCTCTTGTCTAGAGAGCATGTTTATTGTGATAAAAGTAATGTTCTCTGTTTATTTGATATGTATTTTATTTATTTTGGTGGTGAAGGATTTCTAGTTTATTGCTTCATGCAGTTTTAAAACTCTTTCTTGAAGCCAGTGCTTATATAGTTAATAATTGAAAACTTGAGTTGAAACTCAAAGAAGACCAGAAAAATGCATTTTACTCTATGTAGATATAAAATGTTTTCTATCAGTTCAAGGAGTTTTAGTTTAAATTCTTTTGTTGTCAAGAAGGTGTTGAATTTCTCGACACAGGTATAAATAGAGGGGAAGTTTACATTTAGGGGGGAACTCTATAACACAATTGTATCAGGATTTAAACATTAACAATGATTCTGTGTTCTCTAAAGTGCAATTCAATGAGTTATTTTAGAGATTTATACACATGTATATAAATCTTTTTCAAATGATGTATGAACATAAACATAATTCCGCTATTATTAATGCCTTTCAATAAACATGGCATATTATTTGATGCAACATCACTGCATCATGTTTGATATTGATTGATAAATACCCATAGTAAATCATGCAGTTTTCATTGTTGTGTTAATGGTGCTTGAAGAATATATATAGATAGAGTAATTCAGGAATAGATGCATATTAAGATATGAAAAAATCCATAAATTTCATGTATTAAATCCTTTAATTTGTTGCTGTCATTATTTCAACAGTTATTAAAATCACAATATTTTCCTGGTAATGTACTAGTAAAACTTACTCCCATTTACCAGTTGACCAATACCAGAGTTGTTTTTTATCGGAGTACCTCAATCTTTATGTGTATACTCCTTAATCAACATAAATTACTTCCACACCATTTTGATAGCCAAACAATAAAATGTAGAATGTATCACTTTTAAAAGGATTGTTGAATAAATTGTGTGTCCAATCCCTAAGGTAGTGTCTACAAAAGTTCATATATTTACATCCCATCTCATTATCACCTATAAAACACTTCCCTATGTATTCTCCCCCGCCGGCTCGATACACCCAGGATCTTATTTCTTAAATTTTTAAGGGGGAAAAATGTGGTATATGAATATAATGTACACATATACATTTCACATTTCTTTTTCATAAGAGACAAGGTGGAATGTCATTACACATTGTTGTCACATTTTTATGTGGTGTTGGTGTGCAGAAGGGCCGAGTGACATTTTACTGTCCAGATTATGGTCTGGTCTCACTGCAAGAACAAGACTACAGTGGGGAACCCAGGGACTATCGGTTTATCACTTATTAATAATTGGAGCGTTGGACTTATCAAGGGGATTTGTAACATGTTGTGTGTTGCGCTGCAGTGGTTATCTTTTTGAGGGATGTTAGATGAGGAGCCACGTACTTTTAAAGGCAATTGCTTCATTGTTTTACACAAGCAAGCTTTGTTCTGTATTGAGGAGGATGGAATATTGTGTTAAGACAAGTTGAAAGTAAATTTACTGGAGTCTGGTTGTGTGTGTGTCTGTGTTTGAGGCCTGATATGAATAAGAAGAAGAAATTTACTTTACCTCTGCCACAGGTACAGTTCAATTATTGTTAAACCACCTGTTCAGTCGTAATTTTCTCGAGATGGAATTTGTCATTTTTATCGTGTGAATTAACGTAAACAATGCATGTAAATGTTTGATTGATCACCCCATACATAAGTTTAGAGGATATTTCATATTATATTGATCATTAAGCTACTATAGAGTAACGTTAACGTTTTCTGCATGCATGTTTAAAGTAATTAAAACAATTATCACTTTGATGTTTGTGATTGTAATATAGTGCATGATCAGATTTTTAACACCCGTTTTTGCAGAGGTCGATATCCATTGAGATTAACAACAATTATGACTATTCCAGTCCAGATAAAGGCTGTGTGGTGGTATAGTATGAATTTTTGTTCTTACAAACTGACCCCATTCATCAATGTGTCAAAATCATCAGGATAGCTTGGAGTTCCTGTGTATGTTTGCACATTGATAGTAAAGTTCTGGAATTATATTCAGACACCAGCTCTACAAAATCATATCGTTGAGTTCAGTCAAAGTTATAGTGGTTCCGTGATCTGTATACATACTAAGCCATGCATGCATGTCATACAAACAAGAAGCACTGTTGTTTCTGCCATCTATACGCCTTTTCTTTATCTTTGAGATGATACTTTAATGAATTTGTTTCTAACTAAGGGTTGGGTTGGGTTTACTCCCCTTAATGATTTAATTTGATTAGTTTAGCAGACTCATGAGTATAATAAATTCATGGAGAAATTCCAGACTGAGATTCAGGTGAAATAAGGATTGAATGGGGCGTTCACCTTCCTGTTAAAATTCAGCCATCTACCTGTATTTCTGTAACAAGAACCCACCCTCATTTAACCACAGCTATTATCCGTAGTTCCTCAGGCACAATGTTTTAGTAACTCTCCTAATGTGATGTTGAAATGAAATTTTCTAAATGTCACAAGTCATTTTCATGTAAATGGATACTATGTACTTATATTCTTTTTTTTATAGGTTTAAGGTAATGCAGATCTTTAGATTTCTGATATTGAAAATAGATTCAATTTCTTCTGGTTATATTTTTGCATGTAGAGCTAAGTGGGATGCATGTCCAGAAATGAAAATTCCTGTTAATGCATAAAATGAATTTGTAAGTGTATTATGTACATCTGTAGATTTACTGTTATTCTCTATGGCAATAAGGAGAAACTTTTGATAACACACTGGCTACTTTTGTTGACTTTTATTGTCTTCTATTTCTGCACGATACCATCCACTGAAGTGCAGTACGTGTGTTGATGTGGCCGAAGGGTTTGCAAAACATTGCAATTCCCATGCAGTTCGGTTTAGCCATAACAGTACATGTTAAGGAGAGAGTTGTTTTTTATATTGGACATTAAAAATAAATAGGTAGAACATATTTTTCCTTTCAGTTTATTCTGTGCATGTATCATGTTATTCCTGAGTACAGTAAATAGCAACCATTTAATACCAAGCATTGATAAATGCATACTTTGAGTCAAGATTGTTAATTTTTCTAAGATCGAGCCACCTGTTCCATGTTCACTTGGAGAAATTATTTTTCCTTTCCTATGAGTTTCAAATGCATGAATCTTTTCATAAACCTTTATTAAGGGGCAAATTAACCATCTGATCAGATCTACCTTAAATTTTTTTAAATGATTTTTTTAAGCTATAAACTTTTATTTTGTAAAGGAAAATTCTATAAATGTTAGCTTTAAAAGTTCAGAATTTTCCTGCATCTTTTTATAGAGCTCTTCTTTTCAAGGAGATTAATACAGTCTAAAATGGAAACAACCATTGAGCCTTCTTAAATATAAAATTTGTTCAGCTTTTTTAAGTACTAGCATGGTAATATCTTTGTACAGTACATTTCATGCATTTATATATTAAGTTTTTCTTAAGTGAAAGATACAAGCAATCAGGCTGCATGCAGTCAATCATGTTGGAAAAATCCATCTTATTACATCATAAACATATCAAAAAGTCAGTTGCCCGAGTTATTGATGCATATTGAACGGAGCACATGTACTGTAGAATGTACCTGTTTATAGAAAATGTAATTATTTCGGCGGATGATGACAAGGGCCTCGTTGTTACAGTTATGGTGTCTGAAACCAATTTGGACTGTTTTTACTAGTCATTTATTGCTTCAATTTAATCCCGATATTGCCTAACCAAGAGTATATTAGCTTCAAGTTGTTTTAGTCCAGCACGTGAAAAGTATTGTAATTATTAAACCACAAATCACAAGGAAGGAAGCATTATTGAAAACCATGTAAGAGACCGACTGTTTCTACATGGTCAATTAAGATTTCGTTGTATGTGGGTTTTTTTTTTCATTTCAATGAAGAATGAACCTCGATCAAGCTGGCCTCGTTGTGTCTGTCTGATATAGTTCCATTGATGAGGCAGTTGTTTTGGGAGGGATCGGACATGGTTCACAATCGCTAGTCCTCTCTATCAGAGGGCTGTAATTAACCTGTGATATATTGTCCATCAATGTAGCCTCTATCCTGAAGCATGCAGTGATAATGACCGAATCACATCATACATGTACCTTTCTTCCTACAGGAATTTACCAACAAACTCTCTGTGTAATGGAAAGGAAGGGTTGAGTCAGTGAATTATTCTTCTGTTTTGAGCTTTTGTATGGGATTTTTAATGCCAAAGCTGTGTTTCCTGGATAAAGCCCTTGGTGGAAATTTGAAGCCTGTTTTAAATTTCTTGTATCTCTTTCAGTGTTTCTGTAAAATGCTAACAATGAAATCTGAAGAAGTTTAATGCCTCCATTAACTTTTGGATTCATTATTGGACTTTTGCAAAAAAAGTTATTGGCATTATATCTTTTAGTCTGAAAGTATTATGCAGTACGACAAAGTGCATTTAAAGTGAATTGTACAGTATTCAATTGAACTTTTGCAAAAAAGTGACTGTCGGTATCTTAATTTTAATCTAAAAAGTACTAAGTGCTTTTTGAGTGAATTGTATGGTATTTGACTGGGGACAATTCATGGACTGTGTTCAAAATTATAGACTTGAGTAGAAAACAAGTGCTGGTACTAGTTTACCTAAAAGTCTTTGCAGTACTAAGTACCTTTTAGGTGAATTGTGCAGTAATTGATTTGGACTATTCATGGACTGTGGTGAAAACTATAGATTTGAGTAGAAAACAGGAACCAGTACGAGTTAATCTAAAAGTATAAAAGTATTTGCAGTACCAAGTACATTATAAGTGAGTTGTATATATTCAATTGGGGACTATTCACATGGACTGTGTTGAAAACTATTGTAGATTAGGGTAGAAAACAAGAACCAGCACTAGTTAATCGAAAAGTCTTTGCGGTACCAAGTACCTTTTAAGTGAATTGTATTTGATTGGGGACTATTCATGGACTGTATTGAAGACTATAGAGACTAGAAAGTAGAAAACCAGTGCCTCGACTGATGCACCATGGCAGTGATGTACTTGGCCTCTCTGGTCAATTCAAGGCTGATCGATTGGAGACAGGTATAGGGGAATTATGATGGACAACTTGGTCATGTGATTACTAGAATACTCTTTATGGTTATGTTGTGCATATGTTTAATGGCGGTAACTGTCCCTCTTAATTTATCAATGTTGACACTATCGGCTCTTCTTTTGTTGCTGTCATTTTTGTAAATCTGTTACTTAGGCACACCTATGATGTTCACTCCATCATCACACGTTGTTTCAAATTTGTTGTGTTTTTTTTTTTTCTGTACTTCATGCAATGGGCGTAAAAAATGATAACATTCAATTTATTAAGCACAAAATGGTAAATACATAACAAAAAGTCTTTCTTTATTTCTGCTCACACAGAGATGAAAGCTTTATGTATAAGGTTAACTCAAACTACCATAGGCCTAATTGGTCAAGTTCTGTGTAATCATGAAGACCACAAGTATATAAAAATTGACATTATATTCCTTAAGACAACAACAATAGAATGAATAGGTTTTATACTTTGAGTCATAATTGTTTATTTCTGCATTTAAGGCAAATGCATGTGCACATAGTTGTGATAATTGAAAGCACTATATAATTTGCTATGTCAATTGTCATGTGAATTAATGTGAATGCAAGTAACTTTTTTTTAAAAGGGGGAGGAGTGTATTTGATCCTGGGAAAGATTCATGATCATCAATTTATTACCAAGATGTAGGAGGACACTAGGTGACCTCCACAAAAGTGATTCTCAATGATACTGTATCTTCATGTCACATGCTAAATACACACTTTTCAAAGTAAACAGCCCTTTTCAGTTTATAAGATGGTTTGGTTGCAGTTTATGATAGAATAGGAAACACACTTGACTTTCAGATTAGGATGGGAGCTTTATCAATTGCTGGAGAAATCACAGTGGAAACACACAGAAAACTAAACAATTTATCATTAAATGGAACAGACATCTCTAATTATGCCAGAGGAGATATAATATAAATAAGCTTCACCCAGGTATACACTTTAGATGACTTTGTAGCAAGGATACTGGAACCGTTCTAACTATTTCAATGCTGCGCTTAGTCTTAGACTGTGTGTACATCTTTCCTCTGAGCATTAAAAACAAATGTATTGAGATGTAATTTTGATTTTTCCCCTTGTGCATCTTGGTCAACTTTGAGGGGTGTGTTATATTGTTCAAATTAAAGCTTTGTAGGCAAGATTGAAGGAATATTTGAGTTGTCGGTAAATTTTTTGTTATTGAGATATTCTTTATATCTGAGTAAAGATGCAACTCTTATTTTTCTGTTATGGAGGGGGGGGGTGCTTTTTTGACTGTGTTGTTATTGAACGTTTTCAAAAATAAAAGAGTCTGGGTTTGGTGGTTTTATGGCTGTATTCTGTTTATGTCTCTATACTGTCTAAATCAGAATTCAATATTTTTCCCAGTTTGTGGCCAGCCCAGGACACTCGTACTAGTTATGGTGTATTATTTTGTGCTCTATTGATAATTACGTTATGTTATGTAAATGTAAAGGAGGGAGTGATCAGAATATTGGCAGGTAAATCCTAATCAAGACAAAACATTCTCTTTGGGAGTTCTTGTCAGAAATGATTTGCATGAAGGGAATAACATACTAGTCACAATCTCAAGTGTAGAGACTATTACGGACACCATTTACATACATGTACCGGTAGTATAGATATTTGATTTAGTTCTTAAATGCTTTAGTGGAATATTATTTAGTATGTATATAATGTTTGTAGAACTGATGGCAATTAATCAGGGTTGTCTCTAAAAATTGAAGTAGAAGGAAGAAATAAAAAAGTAAAAGGGGGGGTCTGTGGGTCTAGCTTATAGCTAGATTTAGATTGTGTTTGAAGTTCAATGATAGCTGGGAAATTATGTAATTATATGCATGGGGGGGGGGGGGGGGGGGAATTCCCCTCCCCATTGGTCTTAGTAGGGGGGGGGGGGAATTCACCACCCCATGGGTCTTAGAGACAACCCTCGCAATTAATGAACCATTTAAGACTCAAAATAACCAAATTACTAAATACAAGATTATGAAAGAAGACAATAATTCAGTAAAGGAATGCAAGCTAGACGTACTACACCAGATTAAGTTTGCTTTGTTCGGGTAATTTCATTGTTCCATTTTAAACTGATTACTTCTGTCTCTCTTGCGTTTGATTACTTCATATTCTGTATTCTTTTGAAAAAAAATGTTACCTGTAATTTTTAACATAATTTATTGCATTTTTAGCTGGGCTCTGCTGAAAGCAGAGTCCTGGCTATAGGCAGGCAAATCACCAATGTTACTATAAATTGCACAAATAAACAAACAACCAAACAGCGTCAAGGTAAAGCTTCCGCTAAACCAAATAGTTACACAAAGAGCCACGTTTTGTCAAAAGTGTTGGCATTTTGTTTCTTTTTTTAAAATTTCGAATGAATTGTCTATCTTTTTTTAGTTTTCTTATTAATAACGTGTTTTAAAAACATTACTATGCATTTTGGACACATACAATGCGCAGGAATTTCCATGAACTACTTTGCTGCGCGATGAAGAAACGGGGATTGAATATATAATGCTTGTTGCAGAATTCAAGGCAGCAACTGTTGAACTTTTTAACTTCTACTAGACAGACATATTTTTTGTTTATAGCCGCTTACAAAATTTGGTCGCTTGATGCTTTTCCGACATTAAAAGCATGAGAGAGAGAGAGAGAGAGAGAGAGAGAGAGATTTTCAGTCTTTACTACACAATATGCATAAAGACACACCAAAAGAGCCCGGCATTCAGTACTTCAGTACTTTGATTCAAGCTAGGGGAGTTAAGCAAAAGTTCCAATTAAAGCTTTAAAGATACATGTATCTTTATATATCTCCCTGCAAATCATAGTGACAAACAAATATTTTAAATGCAAATTGCTCAGATTATTCGTAAAATCATAAATGGGTGACTTTTGATTGATATGATTAATTAAGATACATGTACCTGTACCAGTATTTGTAAAATCATAAATGGATGGGTTTTGAGGGTATGAAATTACTATGATGTTTAAAATGTAATACACATTAATATTTTTAACAGCACTTCACAGAGAATGACCCCATTTGTATGTGTGCTATGGCAAGTTCAGAGTAGACACATTTAAAGTGGTGTAATAAAGCTATAAAATCTGTTTACCTGTGAAGATGCTCTGAATGAGTGTCCAATAAGTCCATGCAAAAGCTGATAGAAGAGTGGTGAATACTTGAAGGGTGTTCATATGTTATGAGTACATGTACTTGACTTTGATAAACTTGTACAGTGTTGACTAAACTGCAATTAGAAACTGCACAGAACTGAATCATAAGAAACTTCCTGTATGTATCACTTTCCCGTTGGAATGAGTGAAAGTATATTGACTCAAATCCATCCCTTGGTCTTTATTGTATCTATATATACAAGTGTAATAAACTTAAAATAACTCAAGGAAGTTTATTTTTTAAGGGTTCGGCCATAACAATTTTCAGTGATTGAATGGAAATGTACATTGTCACGGTAATATTTATATACTGTTGTTAGTAATTCACACTGTCCACTTCCTTTAGTTACATGCATCACATGTACTACAGAAGACTATTTATTAATTCTCACAATTATTAGCATATTTCCGTTATTTATACCGGTTTCAATTTACCACAAATGCTGTAATCTGTGTGTACGGTATTTGCTATCTATGAGTTCAAGGAGTTATAATCTTCCCCTGTACTGATTATGAAGTCACAACTTGAGTTTTTAAGGCATAATGTATGTAATGTTCATGTTGATGTTTTTGGCGTTTTTGTTTTTACCCCTGTGTTGAAGGTTTCTATTTTTTGTGATTTGTAGGCCAGACCTAAGCAGGTAGACCCTGTGGACTATGAGACATACATTGCCAAAAACAAGAGCATCCTCCACAATGATCCACAGAGGGAGATGCTCACATTCCCCTACGATGACATCGTCATTCCGGTATGTCAAATCTGTTCATTTTTTTTAGGGAAAAAATGACAGAGAAAAAATGCCATTTTTGGTACAGGGCATTGAAAATGTAAACATTGGAGACATTCTGAGAAATATTGGGAAAATTTGCTTTCAATCATTTTTGTTGTTGTTCAAATTTATTTCCAATACATTTTTTATTTTTTACGAAAAATAGACCAGGAAATGGGTTACTAGTTCAGTTATATATATATTCAGATGTATGTCCTTTTCAGGAGGTAATAAATTTGGAAATTTTGATAAATTCCGTTGGAAACAAATATACCTTTTTTTTTTTTAAGCAAATGAGGCCTTTCAAGAGCAGGAAACTTAGATAATTGAATTAAAGTTCTGGATTGATTTGTGTTAATTTTTGTATGCTTGTATTTACAGTTCATTATACTTGTATTTGTAATGCAGGTATTGTTAAAAATCCTATACAGATATACTGTCAATTTAGGTCATCGATAAACTGTTTTCTTTCAGCCCCCAAATCCACCCAAGAAGATGCGTACCCTATATTCCACCGTTCCTGATTCGGCATTAGACGAGGCCAAAGATCTACTGGTTCGACAGTGCATCAAGTCGTACACAGACACTTGTCATGTTGTCAAGTATAAGTACAATGCCTATGCTGGGAGATATGAGAAACTTCCAAAGTAAGAACCACTGATTATACATGTACTGTGGAATCATTAACAGTTGTCACTGTGGTGACTCAATTTTTGTAGATTTTGTGGCTACCACTCACCTATGGATTAAAATCCACAAAAAATGATGAAACACAGTACTATTTCATTAACTACCTTATGTCTACAAGTGAAACCACAAAATTCAGTCCCCTGAACCTGTAAAAAAATTATCATTCTTATTCAAATTGGCCCCTGGGAAATTTGATGATTCCACAGTAGCCTGTATCATATTACATAGTGAATGTCATTAACTTTTGAACTTATCCTATTCCATCATAAACAAGTCTGACTGGATGTTACAACTATAAGGTCCTGTATGTGCTTGTGATGTGTTAATGTTTTAATGTTAATATTGGGTTTGTTTTTAGCATTAGGCAAACTGACCCCCTACCCCACCACACATTTGAGATTGATGCTGAACCTGAGGATAAAGGAGATGAGGTGACTATTGCTTGCACATTACACAGACAGACACACAGAACTATTGTGTAGACAAGACATTTCAAATCAACTTATTTGTGCACAAGGCATTCTAATTAATTTGGAACTTTTCTATTGTGCACTTTGACTGTTGAGCACACAGAACTTCCTAATTAAAATATTGAGCATGCAAAGACATTTATTTGAAACATTTTATGCACACTGACCTTCCTATCAAATTTCTGTTTGAATAATGAGAGACATACAGATTTCATTTCTATGTTTTGCATTCTCAGGACACCAGAAGTTTGACAGCTAGTATCCAGAAGACAGGATGGCTGTACAAAGGTCCTGATGGAGGGAAAGAGAACATCATTAGCTTCACAAGGGTAAGGTTATACCAGGGCGTCAGTATATATTTAGGAAGGAAGTGCCACCATCATGTGTACAATGTTGTGTAACAGAGTAGCATGTATTGCACTGCATGTTTATCCTCTGCAATAAACTCAGAATATCAATTATTGATAAGTTAATTTTAGAATTATAATCAGTTTTTCTCACTTCAGTTATTATAGACATGCAGATTAATGTATTGTGATGGTTTCCATTTTAGCAATTCAAGAAGAGGTATTTTGTGCTGAAACAGGAGTCGGATTTCACCTTCAGTTTACAATTCTACAAAGATGAGAAGAAAACAGATGCCAAGGGGGCCATCTTTATGGACTTGGCTGTGGAGGCAAAGCCAGTAAGCACAAACATTGCATGTTATTATATTCCAATGCTATAAACACAACACATATTGGGAAAGATTTAGCAGAATTTCCCAATTGTTGAATCAATCACCCTTTCCAATATCTTTGCTGTATTTACAGTGTATCTTTTTACATGATTGTGTGGTGAGCTCAAGTAAATAAATGGTGTTCTGGTGGAACATTTATAGCACCACACCCATTATTGAGCATCAAAAGATTGTTTCTGACAATTTTTTAAAAGGATTTTTTAAGAGGGGGGATTCTCCTTAACACCATGAATTAAAAATACAGCCTTTATTTTTTTTCTAAGACCAATTTGTTGTCAGCCAAGTTAGGTGTATGTGGTTGTAATGAGTGGATCTATTTATGTTCAGTCCTTATTGGCAAAAAAAAATCCATTCTTATTTCGTTAAGGCCAAGATCTAGTAAATGATTCAAGACTGTCTTTTTGGTGTTAGAACCATTATGACGTCATAATTGATTTGATGAATCTTTTCCCGTATTTTACGGCTTTAAAGGAATTATGTAGAAAATAAAACAATATTTTGACATTCTATATTTAATCACGGGAAAAGTAATCCTGGTACCTATATTCAATTTGACATCATTTTAAAGAGGATGTCAAGGGCTTGTTAAATGCTGTTTTTGGAGAGACTGTAGGCATTCTAGATATATTTCATTGGTCAAAAATGGACAAACCTCCTAAATTTGTTACTTTTATTCTTCATATTTCATAGAAAATGGTTGTTTAAAACATGATTCTTCATGGTGTTTACCAAAACTTTTAGCCCCGGTACACCCCATGAAACAAACATATTGTTATGAAGCATCATTAAAAGAATTTATATCTTGAATTTTATAAACCTGTAGGCACCTTCATTTACTAGATCTTGACCTTAAATTCAAGTTCATGTCTTGAAAAGTGCTTTGTCATGATTTAATTGTGGTAGGTTTCAAGCCACATATCACATACATGTGCAGACGTGCAGTTGTTTACAAATCCAAATTTATTTCTTTGTTCTAGAACTCGAAGAGAGGGAAGCACTGCTTTGAGGTCCACACAAATGACAGGCCACCTTATGTGTTCGCCGCGGAGACAGAGGCTGATATGAACGACTGGATCAAAGTGTTGAACAAGGTCATCAACGCGGCAGAGACCGCCTCCAATGTCTCCATGGAGAAAAGCAGAGGTACTGTATGGGATCTGTGATGTTCATTAGGGGGCTCACATTTGGTGCATTTTGAGGGTATTCCTTACATACAAACTAGCCTCCCCAACAAATAATGAAACACAGTATACACAAAACTACATCCCAGTCAACCTATAAAAAGTTGAAAATCCACGAAAATTTACCCCCAACAATCAGGTCTAATTGATTATTACACACCCACAGTAACTATTGATTTATTGTTTATATATAACTGTTGTCATCTGCCTGAAAACTACATAATTATGTATCTGTGTTTATAGTTACAGGTAAATATACTTTATCTTATGGTATTTACTCTGTTTTTCTCTGTTATAGATGAAATGCATACACCAGACAAATCTAGTGAAAAGTCTGAAGTCAGTATGCATCCCGAATTAGCAAAGGTAGGACTCAGGGGGAGAAGTCTTTAAAATCTAATGAGTTCTCATCAGTGAATCAGGGAAACTGATAAGAAGCCTTGTTATTTTCAAGACAGTGTGAATTTTTTATCTTAATTTTTAAAATTTCAACAATCTGTAGTAGAATAAGCATTTAACATAATTACAATGTAACAGAAATGAGTAATATGCAATTTTATCTTCACCATTGTGATTCTGATTACTCATTATATCATGTTGAAGAATTTGGCTGTTGCAATGGTTGGACAAGAAAGGTTAACATGCATGCAATGATTAGATATATTCTTTTGACTTTATAGACCTCTTAATGTAAAGTTTTCAGATGTTTGGGCATCCTTGACAAAAAAATAAACTAAAGTTACCTGAATGTAATGAATTCATTTGTTAATAACTGAACAACTTCTTTTATCTCTCCAGTACAACAGAGAAAGTGAAACCATGCTCACAAAAGCAAGAGAAGAGGGCAGACATAACCTGTATAGAGTTTATCCCAATATTGTAAGTTAATTGTCTCAATGTGATAGTTCTTTTTCCTGTTGTTCTTATTCACATTGTACATGTTGAGTTTAATATTGGTTTACTGGATGAGAAAAAATATTAGGTTATAATCTAAACTTGTATTTGTGACTGACTTGTCATGCAGCATTTTACATTTACTAGCCAAAATTTTAGAATAGCGTATTTAATTTTTTTATCAAATCAGGCAGCTATATGGGATTGTGCAAAATTGAGCAAATCAATTCACTGGTTTAAACATATTCTATTGTATAAAATAAAGAGGATAAGAAACAAGGACTGGCAACTTGCATATTTTCCCCTTACAAACAAATCAGTGAACATGTATCAATAAAATTTTGTTCACTTTTAAAGTGTGTTTAAATTTAAACAACTAGGTTTTAATGTTAGTTTAATGTTGATATTTTTTTTCAGAGGTTTCACTTTGATGAAGATGATGAGGAGGAGGGAGGTGGAGAGAGGCCTGAGGAGATTGAGGTGTTTCCCTCCACACACTGCGACCGCTACATGATGAGGCTGGTCGACTTCAAACTCAAAATGCAGGCCAACTTGGCCGAGGAGGGACTGGGTCAGAAGTTCACTAATGTAAGGCCACCACTCTTCCTGCTGTGTGTTGTTGATATGTAACTGTTTACTATGGTATACACTTGTACAAGTTGTACAACGATTTTACCTAAAGTTTAAAAACATGCGTAACAGTATATACATAAAGCCTCTTTCCTACAGTTTAAAAACATGCGTAACAGTATATACATAAAGCCTCTTTCCTACAGTTTAAAAACATGCGTAACAGTATATACATAAAGTTCTTTTGATGTGAGATGTTGAATCTGTTGAACTGTAAAAGCCAGATGATGGCTGAAATTACATAATTAATAATTTCTTATACTATTAATGATTTGACATTCATATTGTTATTCTAATTTAAACACTAGTGTCTCTGTATGTACATGTTTAATAACTTAGTAAATGTTAATCATTGTAAAGAATCAATCTGTAACCCAATTTTTTTCTTGCAGCCTGAACCTTTCTTTCTAAGTTTTGCATTGTATGATGCAAAGGAAGGAAAGAAGATTTCAGAGGATTTTTACATTGATCCAAATGAGCTTGAGATCAAAAAGATGATTCCAGATGAGGTCCTGTGTGCGTCAGACAAACTCAACACAGTAGAGGGGAAGAACTCTGCCCCACATCTCTTCAACCTGTCGGAAGAATGGCTGCTCAAAAAAGACAGACATGTAAAAAACCACTCTATGTTTGTATAAAGATACTTTGTAGTTGGAGTTTTATGTGAAGTGCTACTTTTATTTTGCAGTATAATCTCAAATGCAAATGCTGGAAAAAAAAAAACGTATTTTGAAATTCATTCTTCAATTGGGTCGAAACATTTTGTTCTAATTTCTTAATCCTTTGTTTTGACTGGGAATCTTATAATTTTTTTTACCAAGTTTTGTGTAATAAAGTTATTGGAAGAAGGCTAAAATAGAAAGATTATCTTCTTACAAAACTTATCCAAATTATTCAAAAGATGAAAAATAAGAAGTGATGAAATATTTTGCTTGTTGATCTTGAGATATTTTTATCTAGTTTTGTATTGTACATGTATAGGAAGAGAGTTTATGGAGGTTTAACTTTCTTCTTTTAAAATCTAATTCAAATTATATATGATTGAATTTGAAGTGTATAAGAGTGATGATGTATAATTTGTTGTCATCAGGGTGTGTTCTCGGTGACGTCCTGCCATGCGGAGGTGTACCTGTTTGTGAGGATAGAGAAGGTCCTACAGGGCTCCCTGTCCCAGGCCTGTGACCAGTACCTCAAGGCTCCCTCTGGAAACAAAATCTACAAACAGATGAAGCAGTTCTGTTCTCAGATTGGACATCACCGCATGCCATTCGGATGGGCAGCTAGGTGAGAAATTCACACAAATTCAGAAAAGATAATTTAATACAGTATCAACAAATTTTTTACAGTAAATCACGGTTACTGTGAACATGCTTGTAACAACTTCACATTTAGAGCAAAGTTAGTTTCAATTCCCTTTTAATCTTAAAATGATCATCCCTGGCATTCTGCTATAAGCATGGTATAAGAACCTTGAATCCCACTACAGTCATGAATTATGATGTTCTTATGTACATAATACATGTATATATCTGTTCTCTTGTATTTTTGGTAAAGTAAGTTTCTGAAAAATAAAAAAGCTTTTCATGTAATTTAAATTAAATTACAGACAGCTGATAATTGAATCCAATGGCCCAGCAGAAATGAAAATTTTCAGGCAAGAAGGATCTAAGTTTTCAGAACAGGAAGTTATAAAGATTCTACAAGACTTGAAAAAGTAAGTATGTGTTTAATACCTACATGTAAATGACACCTAGAGCCTTTTTCTATATGCTGGAATTGAATGATAGTGAGTGTAATGAGACAAATACTATCATTTTTTTGTTGTTAATTCATTCAATACTAGTTCTGGAGGTGTTAAAAAGTAAGGAGGAAGCATCAATATAAAATTGTATTATGGTAAATTCAAGTTATATTGTATTTTTTAAAATCTGTTTAGGCCAGAAAAGCAAGGAAAACTTCAAGAGATTCCAGGAACTCTGAAAGTGATAATCCACAAAACAAGCCCAGAGCAGCCTTTACAAAGTAGGTGTCATATTGAAGTCAGGTTTTTCACTACACATTTGGTTAACTTAGTCTGTGAAAAACGACTGGAACTACTGGTAGAATTTTAAGCATTGAATTTTGTCATATGAGTAATGGAATGTGATATTTGGATACATTGTTTTTGTTAGAGTACTACAAATATGGTATGGTATGATGATCTCTCTTACAAGTTAATTCTCTTATCTAAATTTTCAATTTAGTACCAAATCATTTCTAGAATACTGGGTGGTTAATGACAAACTCTGTCTCCTATGAAATCTGGTAATTAAATCTTCTGATCTTTGAATAGCCATGCACATTACAGGGCTCTTGTTTTTCTATTGGTTTTATTATATATATTCGTTATTTATCAAATTTTAATTAAATACATGTATGCATTTATTTATGTTATTATAGTGCACCTTTAACTTTATTCTCTAGGGCCTTTTATCTAATTTTTAAAAAATTTGTTTACTTTAATATATATAAATATATTCTAGTAGTTAAAAATGATTAACATG
This sequence comes from Magallana gigas, assembly GCF_902806645.1. Classification (NCBI taxonomy): domain Eukaryota; kingdom Metazoa; phylum Mollusca; class Bivalvia; order Ostreida; family Ostreidae; genus Magallana; species Magallana gigas. Next base: position 19,648,719 of record NC_047562.1, on the reverse strand, counting down.
AATTTTCAACAAAAACATGCTGTACATGTACATGTATTACAATTATTGAATTTCTACATTTTTTCTATGGTGTTTTAATTGATTTATTTGAATTTTCCAGATACATTAACTTCCTCCCTCGTGCCAATCAAGCCTTTTCCTATCCCCCCGCCTGACCCCCCAGCAATAGAGGTGGAGCAGTTTGTCCTAGATAGAGCCTCATTTTGTGATACATACGACTCCTACATCAATCATCTTTACGTATATCCCATGAACCTTAGATATGAGCATCAAAAATCATTCGCCAAAGTAAGAACTTTGTAGAAAGTGGGGTTCAAAGACTGATGTTGCTGTTTATTACTGCTTTTGAAACATTATTGATTACGGGACTTTAACAAGTTTTGTTTTATTTTTTAGGCTAGAAATATAGCATGTTGTGTAGAAATAAGAGATTCCGATGATGAAAATGCCATTCCATTGAAGGTAATATTTTGATTCACTTATCTCTCCTTGCAACAGAAATGACATTCTTAAAGTTAATGAAAACAAATATTAATGTTCTTTCTCTCTCTGAAAAAAATTATTACCTAAAATTGAGATCATTGGATGAAAAGTTCCCTTGATCTGTGTTGAGATTGAGAGGTTGTGTCTTTGTTGACAGCGTATCTATGCCCGTCCAGAAGTAGGTGTGTTTACAACTGTAGCCAGCGCCACTGTCCTCCATCACAACACTTCACCTGACTTCTTAGAAGAGGTAAGCTACACATTTTAAAACTCAACAACAGGAAAATTTTATTTTTTAAATAAAATTTGTCCATTTAAACTTTCAAAGTTCAAAGAGAATTCAGAGTATGAATGAGTTAACTATAAACCAATGGAAAAAATGAATGCTAAAAAATTTTTAGCCAGAGATAGCCTATATGCTTCCATGGAAATGTTTATAATACTGACACATTTCAATTAGTAACTTTACAATTCTGTGTATTAATTAATTGATCTAATAATAATTTTATTAATTTTGTGCTGTGTTTGTGTAGGTGAAGATAGCCCTCCCCACTCAGTTACATGATAAGCACCATATATTGTTCCGGTTCTACCACGTTAGTTGTGAAGGCTCAAAGTCTAACCGTAGTTCCACATCTTCCGTCAAGAAACGAGACAACATCGAGACTCCGGTCGGGATTGCCTGGCTCCCGCTACTCACCCAGGGCAGGTACGTCAACCATTGTGGTCTCATTGATATTTAGTGCCCATTAATTGTCATGGATTAACTAAGTAAAAGTCACAGTCTCAAAGAAATGGGAATTTGGGAACATAGTTCTTTTAATACAAATTTTCAGAGGTTTCTTACATTGATGAACATTTGATTTTGTGATTTTACTCATTTGACAATGAAATCCTTGAATATTGGTGTTAAAGGAATTATAATAAAATGTCGGTGACATAACACCAAACATGTATATTAACTTTGTTGAGACTGACATTATTATGAAGAAACAAATCAAAGAGTGAAATTAACGGGTTGATGAACATTTGATTACATGATATGTTATACATTTGTATAACATAGTCCACATACTTGTTTTAATAATGTTTCATTGTATTTTCAAGTAGCATGTTATTGACATGTTAAGTTAGAAAATACTTGACTTTGGGAACAATTGGTTACTGTGTGATACATGTAGAATTAACAATGTATGTGTTGGGATTTGATTACAGGGTTACAGTGGGAGAGCAGAATGTCCAGGTGGCAGCTTGTACAGCATTACCCAAAGACTACCTCTCCACTAAATCCCCTGACAGAACGGTACGCTTATCTTTAATTATATCAGTATACATTTCTGTTGATTTAATTTTTTTTGCTCTCTAAAGAACTCAGATTTTGATTTGAACGTTTTTATGATACATATAAAATTATAGTGTACCTCTTTTTAAGATTTTGTGTGTAATATGATAATTCATGTTGCGTATGATATGATAATCCATCATTTTAAAAATGAAATTCTTATTTTTCATCATTATTTGACATTTATTAATTAATAAATGTGAATATAAAGTACCAGTATCTAAAGCAATTACAAACAAAATATATATTGCTGTTATCTTTCTAGGCTCCAGCACCAGATATCAAATGGGTCGATAATGGTAAACCAATATTTAGGGTCAAAGTTCAGCTACATTCAACAGTTTACACAAAGGTACAGTCAAATCAAAGGCCAAACATTAAAGTCCATTACGTTATGTCATAAGATCTCTTGCATTTTACAGGAAAAGGATATGCTTGGCCTCTTCATTTAAGTTTTAAAGTTTGTTTGTTTTTAATTTACTTGCATAATTCTGAATTTTTATTCCAAACAAAAAAAATGAAAAATTTAGTTTTTAATTATATAAGCATTGTAACTGTGTGAGCTGAGTGAATTTTTTGTGTTTTTTTCTTAGGATCAGCATTTACACAACTTCTTTTACCATTGCCAAAAAATTGAGAATGCGTTGATGCCAGGGACAGATGTGGACAGCTTAAATAAACTGAAGGTGGGTATCTGTAGTGAATGACACTGAACATGTACATGTACTATTGATAATGACAATCTCATGTAGTATGTATACTTACATGATCAATTGAAATTACTGTGGTTTCATTAATATTCATGGGTATCAATTTTCGTGGGTAAAGTGAAAATCACAGTTTCAAGGATACGTAAATTCGTGGCCAATGACCCCATCAATACAAAATGTTAATAGAAATTGCATTTCAATGAACATTTAATTTCATGGATCAACTTAAAAACGAAATCCACGAAAAATGAAACCACAGTACTACATGACAAAGTCAAATGATTGGATACCTTCAGTTGGTACAAACCTTCACACATCACTGTTGACTGTAAGTGATAGAGATAGCCTAATATGTTGTTATTGTATGATGACAATTTATGGCATACACAGTTAGGCATAGTATAAAATTGGTGAATTTTATTGTTAAATTTCTTGTTTTTAGAAGACTAGATTGTGACTAGGTTATATTTGGTGCAAAATACATGTGTATGTAAATATTTATACATAAAACATATTTTTTTTATTTTGTGTATCTCATTATCTAGTAGAAGGAAATATTCATACACTTAATATTATTCACCTGAATTGTTTATGATTTTTAGCCACATTTTGGGGTATTTTATTCATATTACTATCTCCACAAGTTTAACGTTTCACGTAGCGCATTAACTTTGGTACTCTGTCAGCTTTGTCTGTAACATTTCAACAGCCTGGTGCAAAACTGCTATGAATTTTCTTCTGAAAATGAGATTTTAAAATTTTAGAATTTTTGACCATCCAATTGTTATTAAAAAAGTTGGAAAATAGCACTGCATGTCTATAAATGTGCAAAAGCTTTAATGACAGAATGTTAATTCTGATCACTTCTTCAATGCTTAAAGTATCAGATTTAATTGACATATAGTTAATAGATCATTTTCAATGAGTCAAAATCAAAAGAACTGGGAGTTTTTATGAATATATTTAGGTTTTTGAACTATTTAGAAGTATAACTAAAAAAAAATACTTGAATATTTCTTCAATTTATGCATTTTAAGAATAATTTGGGGTCTGTACAGTAGGTGCTCACTGCACATACATCATTTGTTCTTTTTTATGATTAATGATGCTAAATGGTAATACTGTGTCACATAACAGCTTGACAAGCCTACCCTGGATTTGGAGAAAACCTTTCTATCAAATTCTACTAAGGTAACATTTCTTAGAGATTTCACCTCCCACTTCAACTAAGTATTGTGAATGACAACCAAAACCAATATTTAACACCTAAAAAAAAACAACAACAAAAAAGTGCATTTTGGAATGACCCATACATTGATATATATTTATATAATTATAATATTGATATGTATATTAAATTGATATATTAAGATTTAATAGCAATTTTCCCTGTTGATACCAAATTTGTGCTTTTATGTGCACATACCGTTTTATCTGCAAGTTTTGACATTTATCTTGATTAGAGAACATTATTGCAGTGAAAGTACATGTATCATGTCAGCTAGCCAAATTGAATACATTTTGAGACTGATACACAGTGTGAATATTGATAGAACTAGGTTAGATCTTTGGTCACTGCGTTACTGCACATCTGCGTGATTAGTACTAGCATACACTGCTGATAACATCTAGTTTGCTTTTATCCACACTTTTAAAATAAAAAACAACAAAAAACATTATCATTAGGAAAATCTTTAAAGAAATACATGGTCATCGGTTTGAGTTTAAGTGATTTTTTTTTCTTGCTTTTGGATAATAACAGGTAAAGGGTATTTTGTTCATTTGCTTGCTGATCTAAGTTATCAATGAAAGCTTTGAAACAAAAAATAAATAATGGCATGAATAAATTAGCTGAATGCGACAATGTATTTTAATTATGAAATTTAATTAACATGGTATTATTGCTGTTTTGCAAAGAAAATTTCATTGTTATCAAATGCAAGAAAGGTATGGTATCTTTTCATACACCTTGGTTAAATGATTACATATAATATTTATATCTACTTCCACGTAACTACTGACTGATCTTCAGAGATGTATGTATCAGCCGTGCTTGACCTCTGTCTTTGCAGTCCCTCCATGCTGTGGATGTGCTGACGTACGTCCAGTTCCTGCCCACCCTGTTAAACCAGCTCTTCTCCCTGCTTGTGAAGACAGTCAGCGATGACGTCGCCCTCAATGTGGTCAAGTGAGCACTCCCTTAAACTTGTAATCAATTCTTCAATATTAAGATAAAAGAGATAAATGTTGATGCTGATTATGATATTTTTTTTTGTTCATTGGAATTTTTTTTTGTAGGGTTCTAATCCACATTGTGTCGGAGGTTTCTCTTGTTGACAAACAAGATGCTTTGAAGAGTTATGTCAAGGTTGGTATACTGTATTAAACGCGAGGAATTAATTTCCGCGTAAAATCTCGAGAAGACCCTTCGCAGATTTTAAAATCTCGCCATTATTTTCTGAGAGTTGAGAACTTAAAGAAGTAAAGAGCAAAGTTCCACGTTTGCGATTTTATATTCTCGCGATTTGGATCGCGGAATTAAGTACTCGCTTTATATAAGGAATTCACAGTATTGAAGTCAACGGTTTCACGTTATATATATGTGAAGGAAATTCGTTTAATACATGTACCTCCATATGAATTAAAATTAAGTATCTTGTGTTTTGTGCTTTTTGTGAAAGAACATTTTGAAGTTATAGAGTAAAATTTTCTTTCCTTAAACGAAATGAAACTATCATAGAAACTGAGTATTGTAAGTATTGATTATTTTGTTAGAGAGACTGACTACCTGTCTTGTATGTGTTGCAGTATGTATTTAGCCCTGAGCCCGTCCCTAAGGGCACCAAGGGGGCTCAGACGGTACACGAGGAGCTAGCCAAGAACCTGACCACCATCCTACGGCCGGCTAATGCCGACAACGTGGTGGTCTGTAAGTTCCTGAAGTACTCCTGGTTCTTCTTTGAGATCCTGATCAAGAGCATGGCTCTCTACCTCATTAGTACCGACAGGATCAAGGTCGGTACTTTATTTTAGTACATGTATTACTCTATTGTATTGACTACTATTCTGCTCTTTTGGAGGGAAAATTGATATAGTTTTGCAATATCATATTTCAATGAATTATGTCAATGTCCTCAAAATAGCAGTACTGCAGTTACCCTGAAGGAGTTTTTGCAATGTTGAATATACTTATTTAAGCATTAAATGCAATTTGGTTTATATTGTTAGTTAAAAATTTAACTTGGTTTTACATTTTTGGTTTTGAAAATTTAAGAATATAGTACTAAAGTTTCTTTCTTTTAGATATCTCTTAAGTATTTAAGAGTATTGCTAGGATATAAGTGTATCAAGTCATTATTGATGTCAATGTTTCTATAGTGTTCTTACTGCATTTGTAGAAGACATTAAAAAATGTACCTTTGTTTTATTTCATCTAACAGATGCCAAGGAATGAGCGGTTTACAGCAGATTACCAGTACAGAATACAGAATCTACTACAAACACTGACCCCCAATATCATACAGAAGCAGAGGGAAATGCCCCGCGAAACAAAGATAGCCAATCAGAGCCTAGCCATGTTTGTAAAGGTGACCAAATTAAAAAATTTTCAACTGATAAAGAATTGTGACTTTATGAAAATTAATTTATGAGGAAAAATTTATGAAATCAAAAGATATAATCATTGAATATCAATCAGTTGTGAAAGAAAAAAAAAACCTATGATTATTATAAAGGTATTTTTCAAGAGTTGGTTCATTTTGTAAACATGGTAGATGTTAAGATTGATTGTATAGTACATATAATGGTTATGTGAAGTGATATGTTGAAAGGACACATATTTAAAGAACAATGAAATTGAGAAAGCATGCATGTATATATTTTGTCACAATGTATTGTACATGTAGTGGCATTTAATGATGAAAATCGTATGATATGGCTTTGAGACAGTGTGAGTCCTACTTTATTGTAGCGCTGTTTTACTCTCATGGACAGAGGATTTGTATTCAAGAATATATCTGCTTATGTGGAACAGTTTGGACCTGGAGACTCCAAGGTAAAATATGTGTATACAAACCAAACTGTGGACAGATATTGGCATCGTTATCACTATCAGACAGTTATTTTGAAGATTTTTTTTAGTACTTTTAACCAATTTCTGTTGGCATGGGAGAAATATTCCTGACATTCATATGTGCTGCTTGAGAATATTTTGTTGTCGCTTACTGTTATATATTAATATGAAATTGAACCTCAGTTGCAAAAAAGTTCTTTGTAAACCAATTTGAAATCTATGGGTGGTAAAATGGAATACTGTAAACGTATTATATTTTGCATGTACGATATTTGGCAGAAATTAGTTTTTGAACAAGTTGGCGTGGATTTGAATTAACGTTTTCCTGAATGTGACTGTTGTTATACATTTATACATGGCATTTAGCGATGTACTTGATTTAGCAAAAGTATTGTTCCGCCGAAAGCGCTAAATAGAATACACAGCCAAATGTAGTACGTTTACAGTAGTGGCTAGAAAATGTTTGCTTACAAGAGATATTATGCAGTCTTTTTGAATCTCAGTCTCTGAAGTACTGTAAAAAGGCCATGAAATTTCTATGGTATAAAATGGTTTTTGCACTTATAAATATATATAACTGTCTTGCATGTCTGCTGTGCTTTCAGCCCCTGTATGATCTGAAGTTTGAGTTTCTGAGTGAGGTGTGCTCCCATGAACACTACATCCCCCTCTGTCTCCCCATCATGAGGAAAGGCATGATCAAGTCCTTCAAAGGTGAGTGGCTGGACCTTATTTCTGTGTTTATACAAGATAACAAGATAAGGACGTTATTAAATGCTGTGTGATTGTCTGAAGATGCAATGTTAGATTTTTTTTATTTTTTTTGGGATAATTTTGAGAACTTTTCTGTTTTTATTAAACAATGTGATGACTATTAAAAAAATGTTTTATGTCGATGTGTGAATTAACAGGATAATTAAAGCTTTCATATGCAGTTTTCCTTTTTACTGATAAGTTGTAAAATTAATAAGGATTTTGAACTTTTTGGGGGCAAAAATTATTTATTGGTAATGGATACCATCTTCCTTTTTTTCTAAACAAAAAAACTTAAAACCAGTTGAAAATAAAATAGTTGAAATTGAAGTAAATCATAAGTTGCATTCTTGACATCTTGAAGAATGGTAATATGCAAAGAGAGCAAATAAAAATCAATACTGGCGACCAGTTCTCGCTGAGGACCAGTTCTCGCCAGTACATTGTGACGTCATTTTTCATATATAATTTTATGTGTTGATAAAATGACTTAACAATGTACTGGCGAGAAATGGTACTCGGCGAGAACTGTTCGCACGCCAGTACAATTGATTGTATTTTTAAAAAAAAAACTTAATTATCAACTTTTTTCCACGCTGCTACAGACATCAAATTAGAAGGTAATTTTACACACTACGCTGTAGTATGCAGGTTTTTCAGAAGGATATTTTGTTTCTTCCCCCATCAGTGGCTGCACTTTAACAAAGGCTTGTGTTTGCTTCCAGTGTCCTATGTTGTTTTATCCTCCTTTCAGTGCCTTGTGTAGAATGACAAACAGTCTGCATCTCATTATTTTGTGAAATTGTAACAAAGAAATTACTGTCAAATCACTTGTCATATTTTTTTTATTGTCAGACTTATTTTTAAAAAATCCTGAAAATGATGAATATAGAATAAGTTATATACTGTAAAGGCTGGTTATAAATATGTTTCCAAAAGGAAAATAATTATTTTAAGATAGATTTCAAATTTACAACTGATTATGAGTTAAAGATAAGAATTCTTAAGATACGATATTATTCCAAGTACAATTACTGGTACATGTAATATTCATAACAGTTTAAGTTATCAATATTATGTATTCACCTTTTTAAGTTACTAAAAGATAAGATCATTTTACTTTTGATTAGCTGTAATTATCATAGCTAGAATATACAGTATTCACATTATTGGTAGATACAGTAAAACTCGTTTAGTACGAACACGGATATTGCGAATTCACGGATATAGCGAAGTCATCTTGGATCCCCAGCTATGTAAATTTAATGAATTTCTTATACGGTTATAATGAATAACGGATATAACGAAGTAATTTCTTAGGTCCCAGTGACTTCGTTATAACCGAGTATTGCTGTACATGTTTATTACAGTAAAAAATATAATTGCATTTATGTGAAGCAATACCATTAATTCTTAAGATGCATTTAAAAAACACTGATAATTAAAGCAAGTGATTTGTCAGTAACATAAAGATTATTAAGTAAATACCGATAGACTATGAAATATTTAGATGATTCCATCAGTCTAAGAATGAAAACCCACCCATGCTTGTTGAAAAACTAACTAACAAGTCCATCAATCCAACGAGGCAGGGAGATTAAAGGTTGCACTCGATCAATAGATACTGTAGAATTGTGCTTCTTCTTTTTTTACTTTTTCTAGGGCACTTTTGTAAGTTGTTTCTATAATGGTACTAATTAAGATTGGTGTTTGAATCTACCATTTTAATACATCATCTATTTCATTTATAATCAGGAGTTGATATTTACTGGTAAAATCATATCAAGGTGAATATATATACCTGTAACTAGAAGAATATTTTCGGGGTCAATTGTTGATTTATTTGTTAATTATCCGTGTCAATTAAATCAAACTATACCAGTACATCATGAATGAGCAGGGAATGGGATATGGATGTAAATATGAATATGTAAACATACTTCCCTAGCTTTGCATGGTAAGTTTTCCTATACACAAAATTGTATTCATTAATTAAGGCTTTCGAACAAGCTAGGCACAAATTGCAAATCAATGTGTCAGGTTTTATGAATCTGAAAGGGGTTTTATCATTAGGTCAATTTGACATAGTGTATATTGACATTGTAGATATGCACGAAGTGTGTTTGATGATGCATAGATATGCAATGATCCAATTAACAGCATGTTGCTTTTATTTAGCAGTTTTCATAAGCCTTGCATATCTTTTTGTATTTTTTTAACTGTTAATTTTAAAACAGTAAACTGCATTAATCATATAATACAAAGACCTTTCTTTATACTATTAAATATTTGTAGCATAAACTCTGCATAAATTCTCTCCCTTAATATATCCTATTCTTTCAAACATTTTTTTTTTTTTGCATGTTTTCCAAATTTCAGGAAAGATATAATCTTAACTGCTATGAAATTTCAAAGTAATATGCCCAAGCATGTTACATGCATAATCAATTCATGCAAAGACTTAAAATTAATAACCATTAAATAACTATAATAAAATATTACAGTTTAAAGATTCAAATAAGGCTGTTTTATTCTTGCTTTCCTAATTCAATGGTACAAAATTTTATTTCATTATAAAAGTCAAATGGAAAATGTGAATATTAATTGTCAATTATTTGAAATGGTACGATCTTCTTAGGAACTTCAGTCTATATTATAAACTTCAAAGCCTTTGAATGTGTATTACATGTACTCTGATTATAGTATATGATTGGGATAAATCCACGAACAATTGGATACAGACTCTAATTCTTATCTCTCGCATTTTGAGAAATACATTTATAAGGCTATTAGCAGAATATATGCATTCAATATATTTTATTCAAAGTCAGATTGAAACATGTGTTATGCTCTTTCAAATTATATTTTTTCAACTTCATGCATTTATATTTTGAAGCATGTTTTTATATGCAACAACAGTTACTGTTAATCTATTATGTTAAACAGTCAATAATTTTTGACTAAATTCAATGTCTGACAGATCTGAAATGTGACTACACACTGTCTGAGGAGTTCCGAAAGAACCATTACCTTGTGGGATTACTGCTACAGGAGGTTAAGATGTGTATGAACGAGCCCAAGGAGGTCCGAAGGCATGCCATCCACCTGTTGAGGAACCAGATCGCCAAACATTCCTTTGATGATCGATACACTTCCAAGGTTTCCTATTTCATACATTTACATGGCAAAATATGTATAAATGCATGTGTTTGAAATAATTATCGATACATGCACAATAATTGTGATACATAATATTCACATATATATAATTGTAAGGTAAACTTGTTCCAAGAGTTGGATCATGTAGAGTTAATCTACACCTGGCAACGAGACATATGATCTGTCTTTTCAGATCAATTTACTGTTATAATGAAAAATGTATTATATACACTTCCATTATATGCTAAAACAGATTTTGGAATCTATAATATACAACTTAAACTTTATGAGCAAAAACATGTTTAAAAGTATCTTTTTAAACAATGTTGACTATGCATTAGATCATCAGAAATTGGTGGTATGGATGGACTCAGTGTGGTGATCAGTAAAATCAGATCACAATCTTTGAAATTAAAAGAATAAAAAAAAGAAAAGTAATAGGTCCTGTTACAGTAATGGTTCTTTAATCACAATAAAGCCTTGTATTGGAATTTTATGTAATCAAACTCAAACTGATGCTTTACAGACTCTGCAAGGGAGGATAGCAGCCTTGTACCTACCCCTGATCTCCATACTGATGGACCACAAACACCATTTAGTGGAGGACCCCAGTGCCCCGCCCCCCTCTCAGGCCCCAACCATAGTGGTGAACGGGGACGTCCAGTCCGTCAAACAGGAGGGTCGGCCCAGGACCCCCCAGATGAGCCAGAAGTCTGTGACCTTCGATGCTCCAGCGACACAGAGAGAGTCCAAAGTGTTTGCCATGATAGCTGGGCATGGTAAGTTTTTTGATGAAAGAAAAATAACTTAGACTGTAGAAATTTAATTGTTGAAAATTTAATATTTCTTGGTCTGAGTCAAGTTAATGTATCTCTTATGTGTTTATTTATAAATATCATCTACATAGACTCTGTTTTGAATATTAGTTACAATGAACCAGTTTAAAAGCACTGATCAGTCACAAAATAAAGTTGTTGTGAATAAAAGTTGACTTCAATATTTGAGATGAAAAATTATTCAGACGATGTTTTTTGTCCATCTTTTATCAGATAAAATCAATAATATGACTGTTTGATAGTATTATATTTACTATTTTAGTCGTTTTTGTATGCTTACTATGTAGGACCGCCGTTACAATCCCTGTCAGAAATGAAGGCTCAGATGATGAACGGATCAGCTGGTTCCCTCTCCCGAACAAACAGCACTTCCTCTGTCGACAAAACAGAAGTTAAAACCAACGAAAAAGTTCATAGGAGGTACGTGTCATATGTGTGCCAGCAAAAAACAAATGATACATGAGATGTCTTGTGTCTCGTATCTTATTTGTCAGCTCGATCATGAGATAACTATTGCAAAGTTTGACATCATGCAAAAGATTACAGGTAGTTAATATTTGTCAGTTATTTCCAGACTTAACAGGTAGTTAATATTTGTCAGTTATTTCCAGACTTAACAGGTAGTTAATATTTGTCAGTTATTTCCAGACTTAACAGGTAGTTAATATTTGTCAGTTATTTCCAGACTTTCCTTAAGGAGAAAATCTAGTGGACGTAATAAGAGGTGACACAAAATTGTTAAAAGCTTTTGAGTATTTTTTTTTCCATAATTTTGGTTTGTTCTGAATTCAAAATTACTCATCTCTCACTACAAGTACTAAATGTATCTAAATACAACAAGTGTATGGGGGCAGGAGGTCTGCAAGTTTGCTGTGAGACCTTACAATTACTCAATTTCTACATTATTTATAACATTAATGATGTCACACATATTTTACTATGTGTTACAATATACCTTAATTTCTATCTATATGGGGGACATGTAGTTACAGCCAAACCCAAAATGTAAAGTAATTGTTAAAAACTTTGCAAAGATTAATCCTTCAAATCTGTCTTTAATATCTACACATATACCGGTATTTAATTTCTCCAGTGTATTCTTACTATATATGTACCGGTATGTATATACAAGTTATTTAGGAATGCACACTTTTGTATGTTAATAGTCCACAGCTACTCTACAGTAAATAAAAAAGCAGGAACATATTTGGAAGGGGGTGAAAATATAACATATTAATGGTTGCTGTGTTTTGTGCTTATTTTACAAATGTTAAGGTACATGGTGCTTTTTATGTGCACTTAAGTTCAATCGAATTTCCAATATCTAACTCAGTATTAATCTTTTAAATTTCAGAACTTCTTCCAATCAGAACATCAAGGATTCGGCCTCGGACATCTCCAGTACCCCGAAGCCGTCAAAGATCCTGATGAAGTACCAGAAGCTGGACATCATGGAGGTGAAGGATCTGTTGCTGTGCTTCCTCCACATCATCAAGTACCTCCCAGATGGTGAGAATCCATCCCCCCCTCCCCAGTAGTCAGCACATGTGTATTTTGTACAGTAAAACTTGGTCACAGCAAAGTGCCAGGGATAAGTGATATCGAAGTGATAACAGTAGTTTGTGACATATGATCATAAGTTTATTACTGTGGTTTCATTAATATTCAAGGGTATCAATTTTCGTGGTAAAAGTGAAAAACACAGTTTCAAGGATACGTAAAATTGTGGCCAATGATCATATCAATACAAACTGTTGGTAGAAATTGCACCTCAATGAACATTTATTTTCATGGATAAACTTAACAACGAAATCCACGAAAATTGGTATTCAACGAATATTGATGAAACTACAGTATACAATTTTAAGATAAGGAGAATGAAATTGACTTCACTGACTATAAGAGTGAATATGTTTAATAAAGATAAGGAGAATGAAATTGACTTCACTGACTATAAGAGTGAATATGTTGTAAGCATGTTTTCTGTAACTGAGTTTTACTGTAGTGCTGATTAAGCGAATATGCAATTATTTAGAACCAAAACAGTAAGGGCATTTCACAGTTGAATGTATTGCTTAATTATTTGTCGGTAACTATAATAAATACTGTGGAATCATTAAGATTCGTGGGGGCCAATTTTCGTGGATTGCTTAAATTTTACAGGTTTGTGTGGACGTAATTTCGTGTATTTTCATATACATGCAAGAGGAATATGACTTTATAGCTCTAATTTATTAATTCGTGGGGGATGTTAATTCGTGGATGAGAGGTACCCATGAATTCCACGAAAAATTGAGCCACCACTAAATCTAATGATTCCACAGTATCAATAAAAGATTTAAAAAAAAAAAACTATGATAAATATCTCTTTAAAAATGTATTTTTATACAATTTATTGGAAATATTTTGATATATTATGATCGGTAATTAGATCAATCAGCTTAATTGTTCCATAACTTGGCTGCTCTCTGTTTTCAGATATTCTTCTGGGATGGTTTCACAATTCATCAGAATTTGACATCATTGATTTCTTCAGTATACTGGAGTAAGTACTGAGTGTTCCGAGGACATATTTACTCACCAGGTTTTTTTTTAACACTAAATATGTCATTAACCAAGGTTTTGTTCCTATTGAGCATAAACTATTAAACACCATTGGAAGTTGCAATCAAGTTCTCAATTATTTGATAGGATATTTGTAAGTTAGAATGAATTTTATTTCTATTGCTGGTTTTTACTTGTTTGCAGGGTGTGTCTTAAAAATTTCCAGTACCAAGGAAGGAAGAAAATTGTTGACCTTAGGTGGGTAAAATCATTCTTTCTTCATGTAAATCTGAGAGAATCTAAAGTAGTTTATGCTACTATTTTTTGGTCAAGTTCATAGATGATTATTCTGATGTCTTTTGATAAGATTGTGAAAGAACTTAAAAATTATCCTTAGTTGTTGTATTAATTTACATTTCAAACCAAAATTCTAACAATATGATTTTGTATACTTGATCATGAAAAACATCCCTATGATTAAGCTAGTTTTTGTTACATAAATATAACTATTGTTTCTTTTGACTCATATTACAGTGTGATAGGTGACAGCACCAAAGCCTCTACCATGCCTATGAACAGAAGATCTGTCCCCAGCCTCACCCCCCGGGCTCTCAGCCAGTATGAGGGCATGGGAGAACCAGGCCATAGTAAGTCTCTATCCTCTTGTACATCTACCGCAGATTTAAAGCCCAGCTTAGTAAGTGCCTTTTGATGTGTAATTTTTTTTATGGCTGACTGTTTTTGTTCTTGGACAGGAATACAAATTCATTGCTTTTGAATGTGACTTACTGGTACTCTGTGATATTATAATGTTTACTCCATCAGAGGGCAATGCTCTGTTCATACGGATTATAGTGTGACAAGATATTCCATTAAAACAATCTTACACAAATGTACTAATCATTTGGCTAATTCTGAAAAAAAACATCCATCACATGTCCTAAAGGGTATTTGGCTGGGGATTCTGTTGCTTTGGAATAAGGCCCATTATTGTGCTTGTGTTATAGTGTCCACTCCATCCGAGGGTAATGCTGTGATGAAGGCCCTACAGGAGGCCAACATGTCCTCCGAGGTGGGACTGGTGGTTCTAGATATCCTGGCCCTATACACACAGACGTTCAAGGTGAGTTCTAGATATCCTGGCCCTCTACACACAGACGTTCAAGGTGAGTTCTAGATATCCTGGCCCTCTACACACAGACGTTCAAAGTGAGTTCTAGATATCCTGGCCCTCTACACACAGATGTTCAAGGTGACTTCTAGATATCCTGGCCCTCTACACACAGACGTTCAAGGTGAGTTCTAGATATCCTGGCCCTCTACACACAGACGTTCAAGGTGAGTTCTAGATATCCTGGCCCTCTACACACAGACGTTCAAGGTGAGTTCTAGATATCCTGGCCCTCTACACACAGACGTTCAAGGTGAGTTCTAGATATCCTGGCCCTCTACACACAGACGTTCAAGGTGAGTTCTAGATATCCTGGCCCTCTACACACAGACGTTCAAGGTGAGTCTTCTGTCCTCACTGATATACAGTCACAGGAGAGCTCTCAACACTCCAGGCCCCGTGGCCATAAAAGTTAGACAAGTTCACTTTTGATCTCAGTCTCACTTTTACAAAAGGAATATATATAGTGAAAAGGTGAGACTGAGATCAAAAGTGAACTCATGTAAGTTTTATGGCCCCAAAGCCAGATGTGGATCTGAAAATAATATATAAATAGTGCCTGTTTGGGAGGGTAACAGTTGAAATTGACACCCCTCAAAAACCATTGTCAACCGACGCGAAGTGGAGGTTGACAATGGTTTTCGAGGGGTGTCAATTTCAACTGTTACCCTCCCAAACAGGCACTATTTATTTTGTTATACTGGATGTCTTAATTTTTAAGAAAATTTTACTGCTTTTATATAGGAATAACGTGAGTTCTATAGCGAACCGTACATGCATAATTTTCACGCATGTAACAATTTGTAATGTTACCCGTTGCTAAGTGCATTGCTAACGCTGAGGGTAATAGAACGGATTAAGAACTGCGTCTTAACCAATCAGATTTCAGTATTTAACATGAAAGTATAACAATATGTAATGCAGTCAACTGCTGCAGAAATAATTGAGCACATAAAATGACCAATGACTTAGTTTGTTCAATACAATCCATGTACAACCCATGTTTTGTGTTGTATGCTTTCCAGTTCATCCATAATTCTTGTAATTCATATAGTCCTAATAATAACAATGTTTAAATGTTGATTGTTAAAATCATTTTAGCGTAACTTGGAACACAAGGACGGGGACAACAGTTTGATGAAGAAGGTGTTCAGTCTGTACCTGAACTTCCTCCAGACCAGCCAATCAGAATCTCTACAGAAACACGTGTTTGCCTCATGGAGGTCTTTCATTAAAAAGGTAAATATACTTCATATTCTGTTGAAATCTCATGACAAGCTTGTATCCCAAAACATAAGCAGCAAAAAAAATGATAGAGATTATGTGAGATTACCGGTATTATAGGTTCTCTGTGTAACCTCGTAACCTTTTCCCTTGTAGTTTCAACCAGTTTTATTCAAAGGAAATGCATCTCTCTGTGGTGACCTGTGCTATGAGGTATTCACATTGGCTAATATTAAACACTGAAAAAAAGATAATTTATTTTTTAAAAGTTCAATAATTATATTGAGTCATTATGTAATTACATGTGAAATAATATTATGCTATAAGTATTATATTGAGTATTTTGACAGGTGTTACGATGCTGTAACTCAAAGTTACAATCGACCAGAAAAGAAGCTTGTGCTCTTCTTTACCTACTGATGAGGAACAACTTTGAATTCACCAAGAAAAAGAACTTTACCAGGGTTCATTTGCAGGTAGGCTTGAGTTTACTCATCTCACCTTAAAAACACTTCAGTATTGAAGCCATATTACATGCAAGCAAACTATGAAATTGATGGTAAAAATACTCACTCTTAGTTACCGGTATTTAGATTTTGAATTCCTCATTGTTGTACAGTGTGAGTGTATAAGTCAATGTTTGAACACATTTTCTTTGTACTACTGTGTAGGTGATAATCTCAGTATCTCAACTGATCGGGGGCGTGGTCGAGCTCAGTAACTCGAGATTCACAGACAGTCTTGCCATGATCAACAGTTACGCGGCCAGTGATAAAGCCATGCAGGTAAATACATTGCTCATATTCTTACTATGGTCACTATGACACTCTTGTTTCAGTTTAAACAATATTTGTTACAGTTGTAGTTAGATTCTCTTTGTTCATCTTTTTCAATGCATCTCTTCTGTAGTAATATTTTTAGATATCTTTTGTTTTGTTAAAATTTGTCAAATTGTTGAGATTTATTTTCATATTTTCATAGAATTTGGAAAAGTAGAAAAAAAGAAAGTTTTATTTTGAACAATACATTCATTTGTATGAATCCCTGCTTTTAGATGGTTATGGTTGAAGAAAACCATGTATGTAAATTTATTAGTGTGTCAATGCAAAAGCTGCTCAAATAATCAGCTTTTTGTAGAATGTACAATGTATAATTACATGTAGTATTGCTGACATTTTACATCGTGTTCTAACCAAGGACGTTACATTTGATCTCATCAATAATATGATTTTGTCCAGTCTTATTCTGTATGAATAACAAAGAGATCATTTGCTCATAACCAGGAATGTTAAATCTTGATTTGATTTGATTAATATCATCTTTTTGTTCAGTCTAGTCTAATGAAATCAATTTCTGATAATTCTGAATGAATATGATTATTAACACAAAAGATAAACTGCTGTTTCTTTGATTAAAGCCATTAAGTCCGTTTGCTAGTCTGGTCGGGGGAGTGTATAGACATGACAGAGAGGTAAACCCAGCAAATCGTATAACATTCTAAATATTTTCTCTCTCTAAGTGTCCCCCGCCTCTGGAATGCCTGTAACAGCCCCCCTTTTGATATTGTACAGTCTCTCACTTTTATAATGCTATTGATTCTGACATACTAAGGTTTCTCTTTTCTACAGTAAACTTTACTTAATATGCTTGTATTTTGAATGTTGATGTCGTATGCTTGTATCTCCTAACTACAGACTCGAGTCATTTTGAAGGATTCGGCCTACAATGGCTTCTGTGCAGAGCGAAGGGTATGACTATTAGCTTGCCCAATGTGTTTGATTATAAACACTAAGATCTGTATTTGGTATATCGGTATAATCATTCACCCGGATGCATAATTTAAACATTACACAAGATACACATGCACTTACTGTATGTAATATTTTCCCCACCAAAGTCTGTCTGTGTGTCTTTGTACAAATATTTGTATATTAAGTGTTGTAGTCACATGCTAGCAAGGAACTGCTGAAAATATACACTATGTTATAGAGTTTTGCTGTATACAGTATATAGCTGGATATTTCCTTACCTTGAAGTATAGGACCTGTTATCTTCCCCAAGCCTCTGATTTTGAAGGAGACAGCACACACGAAATTGATTTTTTCCTGAAGTAAAGGATTGTAAATCGATAAAAAAAATTCCTTTTAAAAAATAAAACTTACCATAGTTAAAGCACCTGCTTGGTGGCAATTTGCAGCTTAATTTTGCTTTTGGTCATCCACAAGGGAAAATGTTTGAATATATGCATCAATGTGGGTGACATTAACACTGGCGGTATTTATCTGTAAAATTAATGGTGCCCCTGTCCAGAATGCATGGCTTCAGTAATACTCATCAGTACAATTGTATGGGCATAATAATTCTCTCTCTTTTTTCTTAGCATATAACACTTGAGTATTTATAAAAAAAAAAACAGTTAGAAAAGCATGATTAATTTTTACCAGGGTGATGGCAAAGGACGCAAAAAGGGCAGTAAAGAGGTAACAGTATCAATGTTGGATGATTCTGATAGCCAGCTGAGCCATTTTTGTAACATATACCATGTGGTCAGCAACAATTAGTGTGCTCCTACTTACTAACCAAATGCTCTAACTAATACACCAACATTCATAGATATGAATTTTTCTCATCGTTAAGAATTACAAAATTGGAAAATGAAAGATTAATAATTCAAAATTTTAAAATCATTAATACATGCATCTTGTTTTAATTATTTATAAGATAATTGTTTGAAATGCTCATTTGAATACTGTTCAAGTTTAATCTTTTAAAAGTATTTGATATGTTATGAATTCCATAATCATCATTCTTTTGTGCACATTCAGTAGCTATTCCCAATTCACAAAGCAACACCAGTGTTACAATCACAGCTTGGTTCATACATGTAGACATTAAAAAGCTTGGCTAGAATTATGTACATTGTACCAGATGTTTGTTTGAGTTAGAAATATATATATAAGCTTTAACTATTGGCTAGATGGTCATCTGTATGGTCAGTATAATGGATAGAGGCAAGCTTGGCTAAAGCAACAAAATGTGTATCAATATACAGATGAATGTACGTGTTGAAACATATTGGCTACGGTCTGTCTGCTCATGTCCATTTGATTGCTGTGTGTACTTGATAAGATCATGGTCATCATCATCATCAGTCCAATGTTTCAGTGTAGATTGCTGGAGAGATTGTATTGTGCGGTAATTTCGGAGTTCATATTGTATAGTTTTGTGATTTCTGAACTGTATTTCTCATTATGAATTATGCACAGCCGTATATTCATACAATTTGTCAAGATTACTTCCGAAGAGTCAGTTACTAGAGATTGTCAAATTCCTTCTAGATTCTAGAGGTTATAGAAAGAACTGAATACACTTAAAAGTCAACTGTGTACGAAAGTTTCTGGGAACAATACTTGTACAATTCATTTAGTCTAAGAACATTTCTAAAGAGTCATTCAAACTATGTCAAATTCCTTCTCGATGCTACAATGTAACTAAGTGGTGTTATAGGCAGAACTGGGTACACCAGTATGAATACAAGTCGACTGTACCAGGGTTTGTTGGCAGTGATGCTAACGCAGTTAGGTTATGTCAAATCTTGTTTTGTGGTAGTATGTAGGAATACTGTGTAGTGCACCACACAGACTGTTGCCACTGAGAGAGAGAGAGATAACGGCACAGTTGTAATACCTAGTCACTCTCTTGTTCTACACACAGTTGTAATACCTAGTAACTCTCTTGTTCTACACACAGTTGATGCACTTGTTACACACTTTAGGTGATGGCTTCGTCTATCATAGATGACATTTATTGCACATACTATATATATATTTTTCTTACCTGCATTAATCATGAACCCTTTTTCCCCAGATTTCGGATTTCTATTCACTAGTCATTTCTGTACGGTCGTTCTGTTCTATTATAAAAACACTAAAGAAGAAATCAAACGATGAATCTAAAAAACACATCATAAGAATTTACGATGCACTGTGAACAATAAAATATGCTTTATCGACATGGGCTATGAAAATGTTAATGAACTCTCTCTTTATACACAGAGAAGTGGCTTCCCGTCTGAGGTCAAAGATTTGACCAAGAGGATCCGTACTGTGCTGATGGCCACAGCTCAGATGAAGGAGCATGAGAACGACCCCGAGATGTTGATTGACCTTCAGTACAGCCTGGCCAAGTCCTACGCCACCACGCCCGAGCTCAGGAAGACGTGGCTCGAGTCCATGGCCAAGATACACCGCAAATATGAAAACTTTTCAGAGGTAAGGGGTCCTACGGTGCAAGAAGTTTTTATTCTGCCATTAACTATCACTGTTAACAGATCAATCAGTGATCAGTCTACCGGTATATGTATCTTAATTGTAAATTATCTATATTAAAATGCTTTACAGTAAACCTCAGTTTAGCAAAGTGTGTAAAATGCTGTACAGTAAAACTCAGTTACAACAAAGATTTTGGGACTTGTTGATTTACTTTACTGTATCCAATATTCGTTCAATCTTTATAATAAATTTGTGATAAGAAGTATTGGGAGTTTGCAAACTATGTTTAATTGTTTTTCCTCTCAGCAAGTACCTACCTGTTGTGCTCATTGGAGTACATGTATCAAATACAAAACCTACATCAATGAACAGTCAAAATTATGATCATATTGGACAAACTTACCCTGACTGATCTATTTATCATTATTTTGAATTTTATGAAAAGATACTGTATCTAATCTTGACTTGTTTTGATTTTCATAGGAGGCCCATTGTTTCATCCACATAGCTGCATTAGTTGCAGAATATTTGAAGAAACGAGGTATGTTTCTATATTCTTGAATATGAAAAAAAACTATCATATCAATTTTAAAAGCTCCAAAGTGTTCATGTTTTGTGATTCATACCTGACATCCCTCACTTCTGTTCAGTTCTGTTGTAAAAGTTTGTTCATTAAGATGTACACTGAGAAATGATTCAAACATGAATGTAACTCATGGCAGGCAAATTAAAATCACGTAAGTGTCCAGTGTTGATATCAATGTTGTAACTCATTAAAGCATGTCATCTTTATTTTGATTGCTTATGGATAGGATTTTCTATGAGTTGTGATGGTATATTATTTTATCCAATCACTGATTTGTGTGGATTTTTTTTTATCATTGAGCCTAAATTGGCAAAGGGATAAAAACCCCATAACTGGTTGGATGAAAATAATATACAATAACAAATCATAGGAGATTCTTATTTATCACATGTTTTAACCTTAATATTAAATTTTCCATGGAGAGTGATTTAATTGGCATGTCTGTGTTGCGTCCCTTTGCCCATAGGTCAAATTTTGCAAGTAGCTTATTTTCTTTTCTTTTTTTATTGAATAAGTAAGAGATAAAACACTGAAACCCTTTCCTAATTTGTTTTTTTAACCTTGACCTTCCATATGACCTTGACATTTATACAAAGAAAGGAATGGGTAAACACAGTTAAATTGGGTGTCAGTTTTTTTCTGACCTTGACTTTACCTATTTGATTTGAACATATTTTTATTGTACAAATTTACAACTAGTATTGGGGACAAGTTCAGAAACTTAGACCCCCCCCCCCTTCCCTATTTGATTAGCTTTGAGATGCAAAAGACATACTCGGTAATTATTATTAACATTATTGGGATGTCATCAAAGTGCAATATCCAATATTTATTACATGGCTAATATCCATCTGACGTTAAGGCAAACATGTGATAAATTTTTATTTTTATGCTGGTTCTTGTAATTTTTTTTCTATTTTTATTTGCTGTGTTTAAAGCTTATCATTGACAGTATACGTAAGGTTATATACATATACATGATGATGTTATTATATAATTAATAGAATAAAGGAATATATGTCTTTATAATAACACGAACAGCATGCATATAGAGTGTTTAAAGCACTGGTATTGTATTTTGGTTTTGCCTATTGATGTTTGATGTGATCATGAAACCACAATGTTCTTAAATAGAACTCCGTTGAGATAGAGACCACAAGCTTGTGTCTGTTAATACACAATCACATGAATGTTCCCTTTGAAGTCTGAATATAGAAGCCACCCCAAAAAATGAAAGAAAAGAAGAATGAAATTCTTTGAAACTTATTTTTTGTTTAACTGAAATAAATGATTGTCTCTGGTTTTGGGTTTTTGAAGTCTGGATATAGCAAGCAACCAAAAAAAAAAAAAAAACGAGAAATGATAGGGAAAAATTCTTGGAAACTGTGTTTTGTCATTGAAATGAATAATTGTTTATGGTTTAAGGTTTTTTGAGGACAGCAACCAAAAAGGAGGGGGGAAAAATTCCTTGAAACGCTATTTTATCACTGAAATAAACAATGGTCTGTGGTTCAGGGTTCTTAGCTTTCATTTACAGTTAACTGTGAAACAATGGGCAAACGGGGAAAATTTCTGGGTAAGAATTAGGTGCCCTTGGAAATGGATAACAATGTTTTGGGTTCTGTATTTTGGTTTCAGTTCTATGTAAAGTGAAAATAGTACATAAAGTTTCAGCATGAACAATAATGACCATACCTAATAGAAAAGTTTTTTTGTTTCTTGTATTCTATATGGTCCAATAGAATAATAAGGGTTTGAATAACAGCATTATTAGAATATGTGTAATCACAAGGTTATAGAATTATCAATATATTTCACAGAAATTGTTTATAAATATATCAAACATAGATATATAGATGAATGTAGTACAGTACCATATACTATTTTAAAAACTGTAACTGTGGTAAAATTCATCATTTAATCAACAAAGATAAATGCAGAATGATCCTTAAAAAGTGATCAATGGTCTCAATAAGTTTTTGTAAAAAATTGATAGTTAATGTCTTTTATGATTCCAAGTTATTCTAGAGCTAAGAGTTGTGCATACATCAGTTAAGTATGTGTATGTAATTTGTAATCTCTGATGTTTGACCATGCAGGGTGTTTCCCCCAGGGCTGTACAGCCTTTGGTACTATTACCCCTAACGTGGAAGGGGATGAATCCGGAATCAAGGACGACTCGGGGATGCAGGATGTGCAATATACAGAGGTTTGTTTTTCCTGTCTGATTTCAACAAGGCTGTTAACCTTGGATATATTTTAAACACTGATATCTCAAATACCATGGATATGTTAAAGTGAATCGGGATTCCAAAACCCTGTTCTTCAATGTATTTGAGCTCTATATACAGTAAAACTCGTTTAGTACGAACACGGATATTGCGAATTCACTGATATAGCGAGGTCATCTTGGATCCCCACCTATGTAAATTTAATGAATTTTTTATACGGTTATAACGAATTACGGATATAACGAAGTATTTTCTTAGGTCCCAGTGACTTCGTTATAACCGAGTTTTGCTGTATTGCAAATTCTAGGATATCTCATAGTTCTTTTTTTTAGTTTTGAGTTTGAAATTATGAGCTTTGAAAGAACTTATTGTCATATTTTATAGCATACATATATGATAGATTGAGCAAAAGAGGATCAGAATACAATGTTTGATGTTTTTGATGTACATGTATAAGGCAGATATACATGTATATATGTAATCAGATTATTATTGACCATTGAATGTTGACAGTGTTGTGATGATTGCCAACGCTTTTCTTTTTTAG
The DNA here is from genome assembly GCF_902806645.1 of Magallana gigas. NCBI lineage: Eukaryota > Metazoa > Mollusca > Bivalvia > Ostreida > Ostreidae > Magallana > Magallana gigas. The sequence goes on along the minus strand of NC_047562.1, from coordinate 19,624,790 downwards.
GACACAATGGTAGAGTACCTGGAGAAAGCCTGCAGATCCCTCGAGATGGCGGAGAGATACGAAGTCCTCGGAGACATCTATAAACTTATCATTCCTATTTATGAATACTCAAGAGATTTTGATGTAAGCAGGTTAAAAGCACAATTATACATGTACTCTACATCATAACATGATTGATGTTTGGATCTTTTCATGGGAATGTTTTTTATTAGTTTGTGTGTTTATTCTTCTGTTTTAATATCCCTTGCAAGTTGTTGGGGGGTGTATAATGTTTAATGTCTATGACCGATCAGTCAGTCAGCCCATAAGTCCTGATTTTTGATTCGTATATATAATTCCTCTTAAAATGCTGAACAGAATTTCATAAAAGTTAACAAGAACATTAATTGTCAATATGTGTAGGAAATATGGATATAATTATTTTTCTGGGAGTTATGACTCTTTTCTTTATTTGTACTACAGAAAGGATACACATGGCTATTCATTATATGTAGCTTTGTCAAACATATTGAAAGCATTAGGTATTCAGGCTCACTCACTTAATTGTTTCATTAAACCTATCATAAATCTATCAAGATATGAGGGTATGAGAAAGAAGTCATTAAAAAATATATATACTTGTTTTGAAATTTGTTTAAGTCTATTCAATAGACCATATAGAAAATGGAATTTTTTTTTAGAGGATAACCACCGATACATCCCACCCTCACATATAATAATGACATATGAAAAACACCACCATGCACCCACATAGTTAATTTCACTCACCTATTTGAATTACTTATTCATTTTTCTTTTTCAGAAACTGGCCAGTTCTTATGACAGCTTATCCAAAGCTTACACAAAGGTTGTGGATGTAACAGCTTCTGGGAAGAGGCTGTTAGGAAAATACTTCCGAATCGCCTTCTTTGGGGTAAAATTATTACCTCTCAATTTATCAGATTTTTTGTCCCCCGCCACAACGCGGAGCGGGGACATAGAAATGCCGGGCGTGCGTCTGTGTTTCCATCCGTCACACTTTTTTGTAAGCGCTCTCATGCCTGCAAATTTTGACGGATTTTCATTAAATTTATACAAAATGTTTTTACCACTATTACCTTGGTCAAGTTCGAAAATCAGCTTTGGTCGATACTTTTTGTTGGAGTTATGGGACTTTGTGGCCTTGTAAGTGCTCTCATGCCTACAAATTTTGACGGATTTTCATTAAATTTATACCAAATGTTTCCACCACTAATACTTTGGTCAAGTTCTTTTAGATTGTAGCATTTTGGATATATTTGCGACAGGAAAAATAGAAAAAAAAATGGGGGGGGGGGTTAAAAAATGTTCCTCCCATTCTCCCCACACATTTAATTCTAGAACAGCCCTGAATGTTTGAAAATATTGCAATTTCATATACAATATACTAGTATACTGCTTGACCGGCGGGGGACCCAGGAATTCTTGTTAGGATTGAAAAATGGTCCTAAACTGGTATTAAAAAATGGTTGAAATATGTTTTTCCTCACAGTAAAAGTTATTGATTTTTTGCATTTTCAGTCCTCATACTTTGTTGAAGAAGACGGCAAGGAGTATATATACAAAGAGCCAAAGGTCACGAGTCTGGCCGAGATTTGTGAGAGACTCAAGAATATGTACAGTGAGAAGTACGGCAAAGACACTGTCAAACTCATCATGGATTCCAATAAGGTACTCAACCCAGGCCTTAATGTTTGCACATTATATATATTACATTTCATCAAGACTTGGACTAATATGTCAGATGAAAAAGTGTCGTTGTTAACACCTTGTCAACCATTATTTACTACTTAAATTTAAGCAATGTCTCACAGTGACGTTACTTTATGTGCACCAAGTTTTTGCAGGAAACCAGAACTCTTCCATATTTTGGATAACATATCTAGTACTATTGTCACCTTGATTTATTGGCCTTATACAAATATATATATATTTTTTTTTTTGCAGTTCAATGAAAAATTGTCAATGTGGTACCCTAATATTGAGTTGCTGCTTTCTGTCTTACAGGTAAACCCCGGTGAGCTGGACCAGAAGTTTGCCTACATCCAGGTGACACACGTCACACCTTACTTCGAGGAGAAGGAACTCCAGAAGAGGATCACAGAGTTTGAGAGGAACAACAACATCAAGAGGTTCATGTTCGAGACTCCATTCACCAAGGCAGGCAAAGCTCGCGGAGAGATCCACGAACAGTTCAAACGCAGAACCATTCTGATCAGTGAGTTCTTCAAATTTATGAATAAAGTACATGTACTACAATTTTATAAATTTTTTAGATCATATTTTAAAAAAAACTGACCAAGTCTTAATTTTGGATATGTTTCTATTAAATCAAGAAAAAATGCTTTGTATTAAGAAATAAAGGATATGTTGATTTGTTTGCATTTAAGATATTCTAGCTCAAGAGTATTGAAAACACTCTGCCAAACTGAAGGAATTGCAATGACAATATGACCCTGATCCCATATCTATGTTGGGAATTGAAAGTTTGGTAAACTGATAAAGAGTAAAATACATGACATATGCTAATGTTTTTGATTTTGCAGCTTCTCACAGTTTCCCGTACATGAAGAAGAGAATAGAGGTGGTGAAGAAGACAGACTCTGTCCTCCATCCGATAGAGGTGGCCATTGATGAGATGCAGAGTAAGGTGGTGGATATCAGGGAGGTGGTCAACCTGTCACGGCCCGACCTCAAAAAACTACAGCTCAGGCTCCAGGGCTCCGTCAGTGCCCAGGTAATCTCCTCTCTCTCTCTGTCTCTCTATCGCTCCCTCTCTCTCTCTCTCTCTGATTGCAAATGATACATATACCTGATAAGTCTTGTATTGTCTAAGTTTTTGCTATTTCAAGTTTTATTTTTCATCACAATATTTTCCTCAATAGAAGGAAAAGTTTCGAAAACAGTCGTATTAAATATCCCATGTACTTTTGATTTTGAGTGTAATAAAATATATGACAGTACACATTTCTATGTATCTAAGTTTATATATGAGTCAGATAAATTCATAAAGTAAAAAAAAGTAATATGCGTTTGTGTTATGTGTTTTGGAAAGAAAATTACACTACATTATAAGAAATCATTTTCTTTTATAGGTCAACGCAGGTCCAATGGCTTATGCACAGGCTTTCCTGACCAAAGAGAAAAAGATGATGTTCCCCCTAGAGAAAACTGACACATTGAAATCAATATTTAAGTATGTACTAATTAAGAGTTTTATATATATATATACTAAGAGTATTACTTCTGTTGACATTTTGACCTCATTCAGAAGTACATTTAGGTGTCGAAGGTCTATAAGATTCATAGTGACGTGAAATTATTGTGTTCTGTAAAACAATTATTTGCAACAATTTTGTTATACAATGGACTGTTTGATAAAAAAAAAATAACTGGCGGCAAATATTTATGGCATGGTTATGTTGAAATTATGAAGAAATAAAATTACCAGTATTTAATACTGCTAATGAACTTGTTCAGTTAGGACATAAAAAGTTTCTGAACTTCTGAAATTTTCTCACAAGCAGATACGGTAAAAGTTTTAATATTTGTGTGAATTTACAGGAAGTGTGTGTGAGTGATTGCTTTTTGATGTGAATTTACAGGGAGTGTGCAAGTGATTACATTTTGATGTGAATTTACAGGGAGTATGCGAGTGATTACATTTTGATGTGAATTTACAGGGACTTTGTGTACGTGTGTTCTGATGCCTTAGAACTGAACGGTACGCTGATCACCACGGAACAGAAGGAATACCACGAGTCTCTGGCGGCCGGATTCCAGGACATCGTGGACAAACTCTCAGACATGTTGGAGGAAAAGGTAAAAGTGGTTTCTGAATCATTAATCATTAATCAGTTTGCAACATGCAATTTCTTAATGCATCTACAGAGAATTTTTTCAGTATACTATAATTAGCCCATGTATCGTTCTAAAAGTGTCATGTATCTGTTGATAATCCATCTATCAATTGTTCTGATTTGCTGAATGATATATCTCATACCAAAGCTAACTATGGCATTAAGTATGCATTATTAAATAGACGATTCTCCCGAGAGATACATGTATGCTCTGCTGTGTCCAGAAATATAACATAAAACTCTTCAGTTTCTGCAAAATGAATGAATGCTTCAGTAATATGATACCCCTTGTTACAGTTTTATATATGAGACGGTAAGAAGTGCTACATTAAAATTCCATTCTATAAACCTTAAAAAAAAAAAAACTTCTAATACCACTGTGTGCTGATGATAGTTGTAACACCGCTTGATAACATCTTACATGCAATACATTCTTGTAGCATTCTTTTAGGCAGTTTGCTCTATATCTTTAATGGTGATGAACTCTATTCTCAAATTGTTGGCAGAATTGTGACAATGAAGTAATAAAGTAAAAAAAAACCAAAATCTCGTCACATGCAATCCGCATGATTAATTGTCCCCCGACATCATTTTGCAATGCATGGCCTGTTAATTGCCCGAGAATGCATATATTGTGCAATGAGTCCTTGGTATTTAGATGGAGAAACAATAGGCTGGGCATTATTCCTGCTAGTTCGGGGGTATTATTATGTGCTTTGTGCATGGACAGCGGAACAGTGGTGTGTTACATCACGGAGATGACTCAGGGTTTGCACCGATACCATCTGACACAGGCCAGATGTGTGTAGTCTCTCCTTGTTTGGGAGCAGATTGACAAAGTGTCAAAACAGGAACCACTTTAGAGTGGGTTAATTTTGCTGACGGAGAATGTCCTTGAAAATTTTATGAATGAATTTTATACAGACACCTTTATATGACCAAAATATTTTATATCATTCAATGTGGAAATGAAAACTTGCTGGTACAAGTATGGCATTAGCATGAATAATTTCGGGTTGTTTTTTTTTTAACCTTAAAGACTTCTTAGAAATGATACTCCAAAATTTTATTTTTGAAGCTTATATATGAACAGAAAGGTTAAGTTTAAGTTTTGCTGAGTTAACAAAAAAAATCGATGAAGTTAGCTATTCTCTCTCTCTCTCTCTCTCTCTCTCTCTCTCTCTCTCTCTCAATATAACTTTCTTTTGTTTAAACAGCAAGACCTTATGTTGTGATTATTTGCAGTGTTTCAATTAACAATTACCATTTTACTACTGCCTACTTAAGAACTGCCTTTGCAGAGAAATTACTTATAACTTTTTTATTTAAAATTTTTTTTTTTATCTTTCTTTGGTAAGCTTGGTATGTGGATAACAACTAGAAATTCATTTGATAAATGGTTGTCCCTTCTCCTTACGTAGCTCATCAGGAGATTTTAAAAATTCCTCATAGATATTTTTGACAAGATGAGTTTCTCTACATTCAAACTTTTTTCGTGATATGATTTTCTGACTTCAGGTCATTGACCGTAGATTTTTTGTTTTAACCTCAGTAAAATAGAAAAGAGTGTACGTGCTGTAATCAAGTAACACTTCTTTTGTTACATACAGTTCATCTTTGACTAATGGGTTCAATGTTACACATTTTATATTTTTTTACCAAACTTTATCCACTGACCGTTTTTACTGATAGCGATCCTTGTTTTTTGGTGTGTATGTGATTTTTGTTAAATTTGTAAAACTGCTAGATATCGAGGAACGTAAGGCGCTCTGTGTCAGACATCAAGACAACAAAGCCAAAGGTATACACGTATACAACACAGCCACCCGTATAGTCACAGAAACAGTTTATTCTGTAACCGTCACAAAATCACATACCTGTATTTGTATTCAATCACTTGTAATCACTATATGATAATGTTTTTTATTTACACTCCGTGTCAGATAGTGTCTTCTTTTACCATCACCTGCAGTCACACAATCTGCTTTGTTTTACAATATATTACCAGTTTAAGAAATTTAAATATTTAAATGTGATTCAATCAAATCTGATTGGTCAAGAAACATATTTGATAAAAATTTGTTAGACAGGACATTTGATAATAAATTGTTTGATTGGTGAAGAAACAATAGATAAAAAAAATTGCTTTTGGAAATAACAACCCTTGTGAAAGTCTATTTATTGGTTTTGTACTTGAATCATCATGAAAAATATCACTCATTGACAAAAGGGTATGAAGTAAACCGGTTCAAAGTGACCTGAATGTAACAAAACCCCACAATAGTTTTAATTTCTGTCTCTTTTTCTCACTCTCTCACATTTCCTTAATTTGAAAATATTTGCGATGTACAGGGTCACCTTAAAATGACTCTCATCTAACAATTTCACCATTAGCGCTGTTGTCGACATCTACAATGATACAGGAAGTCTCATATTTGGTTTTATTCACGGTGCATTTCCACTACGCTTGGATCACATTGCTATCAAAAACATCTCATACATTTAATATTCTTCTTCTATTATTACCGTTGATGCAGATCAGTGAAATCCATAATCCCAATAAGACAATGCTTGGCTGTTATTGTTCCCACCAGACATCAGATTCGGAGATTCTATCTTAACAGTATCAGTTATATACAATTACATTGCAATAAAGAGTTTTTTAACAAAACGTTGATATAACAGATATGACTTGCTTGTGCAGTGGGTAGCGAAGAAGGATTGTGTCTGTAAGGAAATCTCCATTCTTGTTTCAGATTTTAGCCGGGGAGCAGGGACTCACCCCGAGAGGATCAGCCGTCTTTAACATTGTTAGCGCCACTTCTGACTTCAGTTCAGCGTAAACTCCCTACAAACAACCCAACCTGTGAAAGACAAAGGTATAGGAGTAGAGGAAACTAGAGAGCCCAGTATCAAGTGATGGTGTATCGTGTACCGGAGGATCTTCCATGTTGAATCTTTTTTCTTCTTTTTTTTGTGTATGCAAGATTTGCATCCATGTGACACAGCTTTTATTATTGTGAAAATCATATCAAATTTTGTTTATCAATTTTTTTTTTCTTTCTATTTTTACATTGATATACATATAAAAGAATATTTAATTGTGAAGATTTGAATGGATGGCCTAAAGATTTCTTTTTTGCACCACAGAATGTCTTTTCAGATTGTTCATTTTGTTTTATATATATATAATATATAAATATATATGTGTGCTTCTGTACCAATAAAACTTATTAAATGTATTTATACAAAGTGGTACATATATCTTAACAAATTCCTTAGGGCTAGTTATGCATAGATAATATTTTTGCTTTTTTTCTACTGATGTCTGTGTAAGCAATAATTTTTTTTTGTTGTGTATGCATTTGTTAAATATGCACCGAGTGAGTAAATGTGTGTGTGTAGCATTAACAGGCTTTTAAGCCACTGTGAATATAGATGCACCAGTTATCTGATGAATGTAACAAGACGAACATAATGGCCATTTTTCCTCTGAGTGTCTCGCAGCACTTTTACTGTCTGTGTTAAAAGTAGTTATTGAACAAATGATTTAGTGTATGTCTCTCTACACAGGATTCATATAAGATGCATCACCTATTTCTCAACGACTGCACACTTCAAAAATGGCCGGTTAAGACCCATATAAAATGGTAATTTCATTTTGCGTAATCAATCAGGTGTAACTTTGAGTAATTTGCTTAATCTATTTTACTACACATTTTAAGATAGGCAATAAAAACATTCTGCTTACATCTTCTATCAATGAAAGAATTTAATAGTAGTAGCAGACACTAAAATGTTACTGTGTGTAAATAAAATATTCTAAAGTTGATAGTTTATAATTTTGAATGAATCAAAAGCTCACTCTAGAATACTCTGTGTATTAGGGTAAAAACTATAATAGCTCTAAGGTCCTTATTTTATTGCACAACCTTCACAGTTCAGCTTTTAAATGTGTAAAATTTCACACATTAACAATCACACTTTTTAACTTCTATGTCCTTTTCAGGAGATAAATCTTTCATTTGCATGTGCTTGCCTATTTCTGGCCCATGTTTTATTGGATTACAGATCAGAAGTGTGTTAGCAGCGGCGCATTTAGAGAGAACTGCAAAGCTTCCATCATGGTCGCTACCTTTATAGGTGTGTCAAGTACAGGAAATGTTCTTCCACTGTTACGATCTTTTTATAGATAAGCGATACATTGTATAAAGGTTTACTATGTCGTGTACTTATCTTGGTATTTAACTTTACGCAACACACTATCTCTTTTCTTTTTTGAAGAATTTTTATTACAGTATTTGTTAAAAACATGCTATCAAGAGAGAGCATGCATATAGAGGACTGAAAATACAACATTATGTAATCGAAGCGGTTGATATAGGGTCTTTTGATGTTTACCAAGTTTGAATTTTTATCTGTATGCAATTATATAGACACACAATATCACTTTTGAATAAATAATCAAGCTTTTGTTTTCACAAGGGTATATTGTGAGCTCAGATTCATCGATTCATTGATCATCGTGCAGTAGTTATCAAGTTTTACAGTGCCACTTCTCTCGGTTCTATTCGCCATGTATCGACGAACGCATCATCATAATTATCTATAATTTAGCAATTTTCCTCAAGAGTAGGGCTGTTCAATTGACAATAATGATCTATCTATATTTTTTTTTTTCAAAGTAGCTTCATTAACTCAAGACTTAAAGAAGATCAGAGGGATACGTGTTCCTCGACAGTATCTTCTGAAGACTATTGATAACTGTGCGTGTTGTAATGAAAATTATGCATTTTAATCTACTGCGACTGTGATATCTGTAATAATTTCAGTTTTTGCTTTATGTGGGCAATGTATCACATTCACTTTATACTATGACGTATTTTGTTGGAAAATGTACTTATGAACACTTAATCAAGTAAAATCGTGAAACTCTGAAAAAATTTGTTATTACTTTTCGTGCACTGGTATTTCCCATAATGTCAGCGACCATTTTCTTATCACCCACGTCATTTCTCTCATTGACAACATTGAAAGGATGTGTGATTCATCACCCTATGGCCAGTTTATTTTGGTGCAAGTTTTTTTCCTTTTTATTTTGGTTTAATGATTTCAGATATTTTTTTTTTTCTTCAAAATTTCAAACTTACAAAAAAAATATATCACTTGACACATTTATAAAATGTTTTAATTTGGCACATAAATGTGTTTCTCCCAGAATATTTTCACGTTCAGTATGTTTATAAACTAAACTCTAGCTAGCATATTACATACCAGCAATGATGTGTACTATAAATTTGTATGAAAAAGATTAATATGTTCTCTCTCCCAAGGGTCATTGTTTCTGTTAATGTAGTTCTAATGTGAATAAAAAGAAGTCTTTTATCTTTATACAACTACACAAGAAATCCATCTTCACTTGCAGTGTCATTTCTGACACCAAAAAAAAATCTTTCATCAGACATGAGGCACTTGGGTTTTTCCTTGTAACTTGGTCATAAGTGGCTTGTTCGTATCTACCTGCTATGACTTCATTGCCCAGAATTGAACCATTGAAAAGTTCAATGATTCCCATAGAATTTATAAAATGGCCTAGTTTTCATGCACTTTTCAAATAGATTATCCAGATGAGATCAGATTTTTCACTCAACACGATGTCGCCGAAATCCTATTTATGAGAGTTTATTTCCCCTAACAATTATTATAGATTTACTAATTAAGAGTATTCCGTAAAAAAAAGTCGCTCTCTTCCTGAAATGGAATAGTTCCTTGATGAAATACACGCATTTCCACTGGTTTTCGTGGATAATTTCCATGGTATATGTGCGACAAAATTAATACACTGTAGTACTTTTAACAAGTTGAATTTCCTATTCCATGAGTACCATATTATCTGAGAATTTCTTTAAGTTAATTAATTCACAGCAATTTCTTTCAAGGATCAGGAGCAACTGTCTTTCTTTTATTTTTGCTAGCATTTTCTTCAATTTATAGTATTAATCAAGGTTACAAACAGCTTTGTCAGCTTCTCAAACATCAATCTTGGAAAAATGGAACTACCAAAAGGTAAAAATTACCCTTCTTGATTTTGTTATCACCGTGTCAGAATTCACACATATCTGTGGTCAATGACTGATATGCTAATTATTCTGTCCACTGTTTCTCCAGAACCCATTGCTTCATAGACACCAACCATGGTATATTTGTACACTTAGAGCCAAACACAATGACCTCTATTGATTTTGAGGTCATAGTATGAAGGTCATGTGAGGAAAGGTCCAAAAAGTTGGACATCAATAAACCAAGTACTGTCCACTCAATACATGTAAATGTGTCTTGAAAACCCTTGGACACCAAACTTCTTACATTGTAGATGTAGACGACCTTATTGATACGAGGTCAAGATCAATCATGATATAGACTAGCAAAGTTATTGTCCATTTGGTACCTGAATTTGCTGAACATCAGAGTTTAGACATTCCCCCCACCCCTTTAATGAATAAATAAAATTGATTGAACATTAATGATCATTCAACACACTGTTTCAGGAAAATCCTCAATTGTGTGCTCAGTTCCTTGGGGAAAAGTTGACACTTGTCAATACTTCACACTGGGATGCATTTATTCAAGTTGTAATAAGTTTCCAAAACTTTTTGTATTCACTGAAAATATTTACCCTCATGCAGTGTTTTCCAAAATATATATTGGTAATTGAAGAAAGAACCCACAGTTTATGTATACAATTTTTATTCCAGTAAAATAATTTTGTATGATACTATCAAAGAACAAAGACATTGACAATGCTACTAAAAATGTCTGCAATGCACAGATGATTGGATGGAAGGTGACGATGATGAAAAATGGTGAGGATGATGAAAGCAACACAAACATCAGCTAACTGGCCGTGCAAACACTGTATCATCAAATTTAAAAAGTTCAAAAATCATAATTAAGTATAGCATTAAATCTTTCTCATTTTTCAACCGTTTAAGTTTCTGAATTTTGTGATTCTTGTAAATTTCATTGAAATTTAATATTATTCTTGTTAAATTGTACAAAAACTGTAAATGTGGGAAGAAAACCAACCCGAAAGTCATAAATAGCAATAATAATCTTTAAAATACACAGAGACATCTAAAACTAGGTCACGAATGACACTGCTGGATTTCTTGAACCAGAAGTCCTAATGCTGAACTAACCATCTCGTACATGTATCGGGCCATGAATAATACAAACTTTTTATCCATATTAAAAAAAAAAGAAAGAAACCAGTTCTATATAAATAAAACAATAGTAAAATTTTGTAGTAAACAAACAACCTGGAATTAAAATTGTCCAAAAAAAAAAAAAACATGTCCATTAGTTAAAACAAAATGTTTATGAAGCGCAACATGCAGTATGCTATGGCAGAGAAAAATACCACTGTGGCGTTTTGCTATAGGTAGTACATTGTACATAGCTGGGATAAAGGAAGGCACTGAATTTGATATATATGTATATAAAGTTGTAAGGTGGGTTTCATATACATCCAAATCACCGATGTCTACATTAAGAAAAGTGGCCGACGGGTGAAGATGTAGCTATGGCCTCCCGATATTTTACCTTCAGACCCCAGTATGTACCATATGTCTAAAAGCTTTACACGATTGACACCAAGGAAAAAGAAAAGAGAAAAAAAAAACGGTGAAACAATGACCACAGCACCTTGATGTGTTTAAAGTACATATACATACATACATATATATATATATATATATAAATGTATATATAGAAACACAACTTTTGTTGAAAGATATGTCCAATATTAAGAGATGGATACAGTTATAGTTATTATTTTTTTTTCTCTGGGTAAGTTAAATAGTTAAAAAAATGGCTACATATATAAGATGAGATGTTCTTTGGTATGTACATGCGGCATTAAACATCATCTTTCATGTACATCAATTATTATCACACAGTATAAAAATTCATTTGACTGAGATAAAAAAAAAATCCCCATTGTTAAGTTAAATCGACACGGGAATATATTCAGTCACAAAATCGTCTACCTATAATCTAAGTGTTGTGGACAGCAAAAATGTACAAAGCTTGAATAAATTAACACAAAAATCAGAGCACTGATTGGGGAAGAAAAAAATCTGTACAATATGTATATATATTGAGATTATCAAAATGTACAAAGATTATTTGTCATATTGACCTGTTATTACACCATTATTTTGTTAAGTAAAACTTGTTTTGATTTTTAAATGCGTAATCAACATTGTTAAAAGTTTTACGGAAAAATCATTAAATTGCAATCATTAAGTACAAGTAAGTCTGTGAAAAAAGCGAGACCTATCATTATTGGGGGGAAACAAAATTAAGAGAAAATGCTGCTCCATAGAAAATAACTAGAAAACCCTGAGCTAAATAAAATGTGAAGTAGAATATCATTGTACCGAAAAAAAAGGCCAGATTTGACTCTGGACCATTTCCATTCTTAGTACATTTGCACCTTGACTGCGCAGAGATTTGAAAAAAAAAATCATTGCTATTGTAATATGAGGTTAACAGTTGTGTAACAGCATTTAAAAACAAACAATTGTTTCAATCAATGACAAAATAATGGTCAACTAAAATACTGAAAATGACACACACAAAAAAATTAACATTGTAATAATAATTTTTTTTCTTCTTTTGATTACTATGATTTAACATTTTGCCATCCAGTTTATATCTTCGTCAGAATTATAAACACATACATGTATCGTACAATAAAACGCTTCAATATCACCATCATGTCTAACACAGAACGATGAATATATATATATATACACACACATAACTTTACACATGAATTAAACAGAGAAACATAAACCTTCAAGCAAATCAGAGTTGTCTTATGACTTTTTTTTTTTCCTTTTCTTCTAAACATGCAGTCTACATGATCGTCGACAGAAACATGCAGGGAAAGAGAGTGGAACTCGGACTTGCCGATTTTTGCCGATTTGACTCTCCACTCTAGCACTTGGATGTTACTCTGGGCTGCCGTCTAGACAGCCCGGGATTAATTCATGTGTCTTTGGCCTCGGATGATATATCACTGGAGTAAATCACAATATACACAGGTCTGTTCATATGACAGCATAGTCAGACATAGCGTGTACTGTCCTCTATATACTCTTTGTGCTCAGTCTATTGTGGTCACTACAAATCGTATTTTCTTTTTTTCCTCTCTGACATCTTTGAAAATAACAAATGGTTTTGAGGAGTCTGTTTGAAGAAACATATGGCACTGGACCACTCTGATGGTCTCTCCAAGATAACAAAACTTCTGTACAAGAATTTCATCACAATGCATGTCTCAGGAATGAACAGCTAACTCAATAACTGAAAAAGACCTCTAAATCAGTCTCTTCTGGCTATTATTATACTGAAAATAAAAATCTTTTGAAAATTCTTTTTTTGTTGTTGACGTGAATTTTTCCCTTCCTGATTTGTAAATACATAATGCGAGTATGCATATTATAGAGATACACAACCTATACAATGAAAATGTGTTTTTTCTTGTACATCTTAATCACATAAATGTTTTGATGAATTGGTTCAACCCATGACATTCTGAAGAGTCTTGATGAAAATGAGCACAACAGATAAGAACCACCACGAGGGAGATGAAGAAACTCCTGCATTCTCGCGATCATTTGTTCTTTGTGGCGGCTTTGTGGTGAATCGTCCCCTGTCACCACCGATGTTGTACTTTGGATCATTTTTGGGATCCCTCAAGTGGGGGTTGTTCTGATTGTTTTCATCATTAATGTCTCTGCCACTGCCCTCGACATCGACGGAAGGCGGCTTGGAGGTCGGCCATTGTTCGTGGGTTGGTCTGTGAGGTTTGTTGAAGTCTTCGTCATCACCGTCCGAACCGTCCCCACTTTTCTCCATGAATCCGCTGCCTTCCATTCCGGAGCCTTCGATGGCGTGGGAACCACTGCCACTGCCATAAAAGTCATCACCACTACCGCCAACCATGCCCTTTCCATAGATGTCTGGGATTTCTACAAAATTAAAAAATAATTTAGGGCAAGATTTTCATAATGAAGAGTAACTTCTTTTCCTCAATATTCTTGCTTTGCATAATTTTTACCATTGCCTGCCCTTGATATTGAATTGGTAAAGATATGCATACAAATGAAAAAGAATGCAATCTTGCAACCCCCCCCCCCCCAAAAAAAATGGTTATTGCATGTTTGAAATTTCCAAATTTTTTAAAAACATCCAAATTTATTTTTCATATAGATTGCATCTTACCGTTCTCTACAAGTGCACAGAGTGCATTTGAAAGGCATGTTCAAACAAGAAACTTGTTCAATTATCAAATTGACAATGCAGCACTTGTCTGGAACCCAGACTCAATAAACAATCATTACCAGACAGTGACACACAATGGGTTTGTAATCTTTTATTGTGAACAGGTGAATTACCTTGTGTACACCGAGGTCAATGTAATACGCGTACCCAAATTCAAACCTGGCCCAATCAGACTTCTCGTATTTCCCAAAAACGTGTTTCACAACAAAACTTCAAACAGATTTTTTCTTGTACAACTAACAAGTTTAGTAAAGATTTTTTGGGGTTTTTTACAATACCACAATCTAAGGTTGAAAGCATTAATAAACAACAACAATATAGAACTAGCTATACACATTACTCATCATGTTAATCGTTAAGTAGGAATTACCAGACCTCCAGTTAGGCAAGATAAAAAATTCAGAATCTGCATAGCTTTTTCAAAAAAATAAAAAGAACAGGGGAGGAAAGACAGAGTTTGTGATGTAATAATAGTTTGCTGCAATTTAATCAATTTTCAGGTGTAAAATATCGACCCGACAGGGGCCCTGAATAATTCATGAAGTAACACAGCAGGGGTACTACCCAGTTGACAGAAATAAAGTATACAGAGAATGTAGCTAGGTATCGACTGTCCATCCATCCATCAATCAAAAAGCTTCAAGAATCAGAGGCCAGAGTAAGAATCGGAGAGACGATATCTGTGGAATGGTTAAGAGAAATCGGCCCCATCATCCTTCATCTAGTCACTACAAAAACATATCTCTTTTATCTTCACAGAATCTCACGGAGAAAAAGGGGGGATTTAAATAGGGTTTTTATAGAAGTCAATCAACTTTAGAATGTATAGGTATACACTAATACATCTAGCCGATTGTCAGTTTTTTTTCTTTGTGTCTGTGAAAACCCCCCAATAAAGAAAGAACCTCTTCTTGTGGAAGTAATAGAATCACTCGCAGCAAGTGAAAATATAATGAGTCTCTTTCCAAGTTTGTGATTGCAACGAAAAAAGAAGAAAACTCCTAGGATTGTGGATGTCAACTTGGTAACAATACATAAGAAAACCAACGCATAAGCCAGGAAAATTAAAATGTCAATTGTTTGGAAAAGCTCCATCTCTCTTTCTCACTGGGAAGAAAAATTTACCCAATTAAATCTAATTTGTCAAACAGTGTCACAGACAAGAGATTATGTAGAGTAATAATCCCAGGGAAATAATGTGTGGGGTCTGATACAAGCAATTATTGGGGAATTACAGCTGCCATGACCAGACAAATTTTGTCCTTCAGGAAATGGAAGCGTTCTTTATGAAATATGCCAACTGCATTCACTGGCGCCAGGGATGCCATATGTCTTCAAATGCAGCAATAGCGATTCCTCTCATTTCCACCCAATGACATTTTTTTTATTTCTTTGCTTCTGGATTCCGACATGCCAAGAGCCAACAATTATATTTGTACATGAATCCGACCCAGAATGATCGAGAGGTAACCGGACATTATACCTCGTGTAAAACTACCCTCCAAGTCCAAAATTTGTTCCTGTACAACACTGATCGTTGTCAGACTGAGACAGAAGCAAACACTCGACTCGGCCATATTTAAACATCCCACACAGGAAAAGTACCGTACCTGTTTTGACCCAGGTGACCTCTTCCCCTTTGAATGCATTGTTGAGTTTGCCGGTGATGATCTTCAGTTGTATTTTCTGCTGTTCAATGATGTAGTTGGCTTCGTTGACGTTGACCTCCACTTCGGGGTTGTTGATTTGATGCATGTAGCCATCTTGTTGGACAAGAGTCTCGTACCTGCAATTACGAACACAGATTGCACTCCATGACTACCTAGATCTACTCACACAAAAACCCCTGACATTTGTGGAAATTTTTTTTACAACCATACAAAACATTTTTGCATATATTTACCTTCACTTTTTAAAAAAATTCACACTTTAATCTAACACTATGTGTTAATTTCTATATAAAATTGCCCAATAAAACTGCATTTTTTTAAAGAGGAGTTGATTACTGGATATGCCAGTTTGATATTTCACAGCCATCAAACAACACTAAATATGATGCGGCTTGAAGTGTATTACAATTAGAATGGATGACATAGAAACTCTTCTATTGTTAAACACTCATTCGCCCTACTGTCTATATGCTAATTATTGGTGAATAAACAGAGATATTTGCATTTCTAATTCATCAAAGTGAAAAACTGAACCCAAAAACAAGTGTATTTTATGTATGTGTGGTCTGTGTGCAGTGAAAGATTGGATTTCAACAAACTGTGTCACCTTAGTCTTGTTTTAACATGAGTGACATTGCCTCTTGCATAGAACTCTGGTTTAACTTTCACCAATAAAGAAATTACTCTTGACTATTTAAACAGTGAATTAAGGAACTTCACATGAATGAAAATTAAAGTCCAATTCATTTCCATTCAGAAGTAACTGTCATTCAATTTCAGACATTTCCATTCTCGAGTTCTTATCTCTGATAAACCTTGGAACCAATACATGTTTGGTTTTTTTTATTAATTCAGTGTAAAGAACTGCTTGGTACAGCAGGAACTTCTCTTCAATTAGCTCTCTCTCCAGTTCATTCAAATTTTAAATCTGTTTTTGCTTTCAAAACTCTGACATACTTCTGTTGCCAATACTGGGCTGTAACTATTAGTGACACATTTTTTTTTCTTTTTATAAATATAGATTAGGTCACCTATATTTTAAGCAGAATAAAAAAAAAAATCCGACTACAAACCTAGCTCTGTCTTTGCCATTCCAGCAGTCGGAATCATTCCCTGGCTGTGCAGCTATTTGATCATTGTTGCAGACGGTATAGGGCAGCTGGACCCAGAAGTCCTTGGCAACGCGTACCTTCTCCTTGATGTCCTTCACCAACCTGTCTAAACTGGTCCCCGCAGCTGTGGTGGGGCGGAACCGATTTGTCGGAGTTGTCCGTTCCCTCGTACCTGCCCAGGAGAACTCGTCGTAGGTGTCAACAGAACCACCAACTTCTTTAAGTTTCTTTTCCACCTCCAGAAGAGAAGTGGGGAAGTTGGCGTCAGGGGCTGCATCCCCTTGGGGCTCCTTAGGGGCGGAGCGCTTGTGTTTGATATTTTGGGGATTTGGTCTTCCGCAACCGTTATGAACCTAAAGAGAAGAGGAAAAACAAAAATAATTTTAGATAACCCAGAAATTAACATTACGAAGGAAGTTATCGAGCTGATCTGGTTTAACAGAAAACTTTCTGATTTAAAACATTTGTATGCCTGCTAATTACATC
The DNA here is from genome assembly GCF_902806645.1 of Magallana gigas. Taxonomy (NCBI): domain Eukaryota; kingdom Metazoa; phylum Mollusca; class Bivalvia; order Ostreida; family Ostreidae; genus Magallana; species Magallana gigas. The sequence goes on along the minus strand of NC_047562.1, from coordinate 19,607,291 downwards.
ACCATACTCATAAACAGAGGAATTATTGAGATAAATATACAAGGGCCTCTGTTCTCTCCGGAAATAACTGCAGCAAAATTAAACACTCTCAAGTTTCAATTAAAACAGTGAAGATTGATTTGCTAAATTGAAAAATTATGCCAGGCACTTTCCTCTTTGTTAACAGTTTTACAAAAATCTCACAATAGCAGTCATTGAACGTTTTTTAACACAATGGTTGTCAGGATTCCATCAAAAGAAGATATCTCCTAGTGTGACATTAAAGCGATAATAGACCAAAATATTAACTTTCCAAAAAAAAAAAGGGGAATCAGTTATTTGAGATGGGAACAAAAATCCTGCAAAGATAGCAATACAAATGTCATTATCATGTCAGTAAATATAGGCCTAGTAATTAACCCACATACCATTGTTCTCTGCAATTACACACAAATGTATTCCAATTTACATGAAATTCAAGATACGGAGCAGGTGTAGCCCATGAAGAAATAAGGAATGTACAATGTCTATGTAACTTATCATCTACTGGTAAAGATATTTCAAAAAAGAGAAAGTGAAAAAATGCTTAGCTACAGGGCTTCAGTTGTTTGAAGATTTATTAAATTTTTTTTTTATATTCGCACGATTTATATGATATAACTAAGTATGCTTTCATTTAATATTTCAGTCTGAGAATTTTTTCATCTTAATTATGACATCACCTCATAAACAAATTGTAAAAACTTTAAACAACACATTTTTTTTTTAAAAGAATAGGTATGTCATCTCTTTTTTAAAATTGCCCTTAATTTAATAGGACAAAATAGATATTGCGGAATGTGCAAAATACATATCTACACCTGGTTTTCATTAATCATTAATGAAAAATGGTTGCTGCTAGTCCAACCCTTGTGGGTTAAGTGAAAAATATGACTTCAATATTTATCATTCTTCAGCCCTGAGAATGTTTGACTTTGGTACATTCTGAGGACCTTTTTTTTGTTGCTTCACATTCCTTTTCCCATGACAAAAATGTATTTTTCGTCCACAAAATTCAATGAATTTCTTCAAGGAGCTCTTAAATCATGTGCTTTGACCATATGTAAATGAGATAAAATCTTTGTAAGAGTATTGAACTTTTTACCTCATGCAAACATTCCATTAGAGTAATCTCCCTTACTTCTGAATGCGCAGGCCAAACAAAAGTAAATATTGGCTTTTAACACAAGAGGTTACTTCATTCCAGTGCCAAAAGGAGCCCTGCAAGTTCTTGTTTGAATAAGGCAGTTTTTTTTTATCCCTATTTATCTGTTCTATGACCCTTTAACTGATTTTTTGAAGGGTCATGATACTTTTATGTAAGAATTAACTTGATTCTAGAGGAAAATTGGGCACCTAGATAGAGGGTGGTTTTGGTTTCGTATTTACCTGTTCTTTCACCCTCAGGCTGTTTTCTTGGAGGGTCATGATGGCATCAGATATTTTGACATCGATTGGATCCACCACCGATTCTATGTTGAATGGCCCTTCCAGTCGGCTTGCCAACTGCTTCATGGCCTCTGTAAAAACAAATTTGGGATCAAAATAAATAATCGAGAACTCTGATACCAGACAGATAACTGCACCATATCTCTTTAATATATAAGCACTGAAGTTTCACAATGAACATAACTTTAAATGCAAGACTCCTTACAACTGGAGTGGCCATTAATTTTAAGGACTTCTTCAATATAGAGTCTATTGATTTCACAATTCCTCCCTCTGCAGGCTAGGAGATCAGAGTTTAGGTCATAAAAACTCGTAACAAAATAATAACCACCCAGTATATGGAAATTAGTTGCTGAAATTTTACACCCTATTCCCTATAACAGACCATCATTCAATATTCTTTTCAAATCTCCGTCTAAAAAATGCCTTTGAAGTGAAAGCATGGATAGAGTCTGTTGAAAAGGGGGAGATTTCATCAGCGGAGGTTGTGTGTATAGGACACAGGAGTCCTACTGAGACCAATAAGAGGGATGATACATCACAGATTAAGACAGTTCCGCACTCCATTGAAAACGCCAAGTCCTCTCTACCTGTCCCCTATTCTACCCATAGCGAACTTCTGAAATTTCGCACCATAGTGGTAATTAATACCACCCTAAAAGCCATACAAAAAGCTTGGATCTAAAATACAACCATTACAAAATATACCTTCAAATAATAAATAACGATTATAATAATGATTCTGATGAACACAAAAAACTTTGAAGGTTACAAATACTGCTCAGAATAAATTAGGGCAGCCCCCCCCCCCTTCTCCCTGAAATGTAAACTGGGCAACAAATCATATATATAATCTTAAGCAGACGTTTATCATACAAGGTGAGGTCTGATGAAAGTCGGAAATACACGAATAATTTTGTCAAGTTACAGTCAGCTTTTGATGGGAAGAAGACAAAAGGATGTATAGCTATGTGTCCCCTGACAACAGACAAGCTGCTTGATCCAGACCATGACAAGTATGCAAATGAACCCCTGAGCATCTTCCATCACTGCCTTTCGTAATTGTATAGATTCATTAAAACACTCAGACTCTCCGAGTGAGTGACTCACTGTTAGAAAATGCATGCAAACAAAAGAGTTCAGTAATTCAAAAAGTTACTTTTCTGCCAAACAAACTGCCTGCAACTGCCTGAATCTCATGTTGAGAAAGGCTAATTAAGAATGTTTGCGTTTCAAATTGTGGTTCGGTTGTAAAAATGATTTAAATCCATTTTCAGCCCGTAAACATGAACATTGAAGGGTCTGCTATTTAACTTTTTAATCCCTTCTCTTGTCAGAAATCTCGCCTATCTAGTCATGTCTGACTACCTCTACATAATCACCGTTTCAATGTTCCCCCCCATTATAAATTGTACTAAGATTACCCCTTGTTATACACCATAGACGAAGAAGAAAACGTTGTACTCAAAAGAATTCCGCAACGCACATGCCCGAAACACTCCAAACCAAACAGCAACCACCTTTTGAGATGGGCAAGTGCTTTCAACGCCAGTATCTCAATAAAATATACATCTTACTTTACATGTTTTTTCAGGCTTATTTTTCAGTTTGAAAAAGTAATCTAGCTTTCTGTTATCTCAAATAAATTGGATATCAAAGGGAAAAGGTAATAGCTCCACTTAGTTGGTTTCTTCATTTCATGAGAAAAAAAATTACAAACTGGATAAAATGATATGATTTATAAGTCACAAACAAAGAGATATATGTAGAGGCAGGCCAATACAACTGCTGGGTATTCGTTTTTATAAAGGAGCCTCACTGATTCATCGCTGGGCCTCATAATTTCATTTTTGACTTTATGAGGAAATAGAGATGTAAAAACACTCAGTGATTGGGAGTGAGAGTGTTTTCCTTCCCCCTAAGGACACCAATAGTCAGGTGACTTCATGTCCAATATAGTCATGTCCAATATACATGGGAGACTTTTAATTGAGTGACAACGCTGGGCATGAAGCTATCATGGGGGCTGGCAGGTGATGCCTTTGATTATTCTGACAATTTTGTTATATTGACTGGTGGGTCCATGGCTTGTGTAATATCTGGTAACTCCTCATTTCCTTTCCTTTATTGCCAAACAATCTGAACTGTGAGTCAGATAACAGCGTACCCCCCACTGTTACTACAGCCGTCTGCTGAGATTTTTTAATCTCCAGAGTTTTTTATATAGTCTATATTGGTCAACCATAGATCATTAAAAAGCTATGAGAGTACATGCAATACACATCTTTTCTATAGAATGAGGTTCTAGCTATTATTAACATTTCTGGAATGTTATAACCCTTAGAAGCATCGTCTCCACGCTACCATCAAATATTGATTTTGTAAAAGTTTCACCGAAAAAACCCCCCAAAAAATCCAACCACCAAAAACACCACCCCTTAACCATACACTCAACAGAGCACGAGAAAAAACATTGCAAGACAATTTAAAACATATCCTAATGCCTTTGTTAGTTACGTCAGTGACACAGAACCCCTTTCAAAAACAAAACTGCTACTATCCCAGCAAATCTACATAAAAAATAAATACATTCACTTCAGCTCTGTTGAAAATCGGTTTTTTTTTTTTTGGTCTTGTGCAATCAGCAGCAGATGTAAGTAAAAAGTTTCAGCACGAGTTCTAGTCAAACAGCTGGAAGTCAGCCGCAGACGGACCCCAAATGCAGGCAAGTGCATTCTGGGAAGAAATTCTACACTGTGACCTTAGATGAGGTTGGCTAAATGACCGAGGACAAAGTCAAAAAAAGAAACCTTGAATACCTTTGAGCCATACAAGTGAAAAGGCAATACACAATATGTGGACATAAAAAAAAAATTGTGGAGATATTATCGCAGTTAAAAAATGGCCATTGAACGAAATTGCTAGCACGACACTTTCTTGACATTCGTGAGATGATTTATAAACAATTATTGTTTGTCTGGCACCAGTCTGTATTCAGAACAGTGGATATCAACCTCTCTCAAGCCTTTCCATCTTTGGTCCAGTATAAAAGTTCAAATCCCAAAATACAGCAAGCAGCCCATATTTCAGACAGAGTCCAAAAAAAGAGATGTACTATTCTTACATTACACTTCATGCTGCAGTCAGCATAAGTTATGCTGTACCCTCTAAACTGCAATATATCACATATGATACATTTATGACACCATGGAGAAACTAACATATATACAAGAAAGCGTGGGGATGAAAGCTAGGCAAAGATAAGTTTTTTATCAAATAAACACAAAAGTCTTCACTACAGCATCTGGGCCAATCTTTGCTATCATGCTCTTAATAGGAGCAGCACTTGTATCATTAGGCCAACCCAATCCACTCTGCTGATTTCATGTTATCTCTGCTACTAAGTTTTATGCCTGCCATTTCTGTTTTGATAACATTCTCACAAACGTAACTACATTTTTTTTCTCTCTTAAGTTCCTCATAATGGAATTTTATCCCAACACCTTCTCATAGGCAATTTTTGAAATCAGAAAGCTTTGTAGATAAATCTTCAATTCTGTATGAATTTCCCTTAGCACTAATGTAACTGATTGAAACACCCAGATATGATAGGAAAATGGACCAGGGATCAAAATCTAATTTCCTTGTCCTATTCCCTGTAACTAGATCACAGGAGAACTCATCTTCCCTATATTGCAATGAATGTCAGACACCCCCTTCCCTACTTCCCCCCTCTTTAATCAGATTAACTGTGAATTTTAAATTAGTGTATGATTTTATTTTTCCTCAATTTTATTAAAGTGAAAATCGACAGTTCCCCCCTTCCCCCATTATTGACACAAATGTCATTTGTTTGACTAAATTTTTCACCTGAACATTCTAGTCCCAGGTAGAAAGTTTAATCCGGGCTAAAAACATCCTGTATAAAGTGAAATGTACAGTCATACATGTGTACCGGCTCTTATCAGGGGAAATATTTAAACAATTCAGCCTGTCATCTAACAACGCAACACTTGAACAATGTGATACCTGTCCTTAATCGTATCGCAATAAAACAGAGAGAGAAACTACTCCAAAAAATAAAATGACCAAATTAAACCCAAGTCCCTAAAAAAACATAAAATTCCTGGCTACCAGACAAGAAAAAAAACAACAAACTACTTCAGTCCAGAATAATAAAAATCAACACTATTGCAGAATAAACGGGACATGCGATTCGATTATGTGACCACTCATACAAAGCCTTTTCCCTCCTTCTTTACAAAAGATCAATTTTGCTTTGGCATTGATTAAACTTTATTGCAGGTCTTTTATTTTATCATCTCTCAACCATTTCCTGTTCAATGTTGAACAGTTGAAAATTTGCGTTCCCTGAAAAATTGACAAATTATTATCTAAATTGCCTCTTGAAGTCTGACGGCCAGGAATCTCCCCCCTTTCTTTTGGTGTACATGTATAGTCCTTATTGAGAAAATTAACCCCACTTTGTTTGATCTTTATGCTTGCAATCACTGTCATTTATAATCCTCCATTGGACAGCTCCTGGCTGTATTGTTGATTTCTGGGTCTGGCTGGGTATTGTCGCATGTGTGCTAATGTAATGACTCACAGAAACCTAGAGACTGAGAGAAAGAGAGGTGTTCCCTGGCCTGAAAACCAGGCATAAAATTCTGACAGTTCTTAAAATCGAAGACCCAACACCATTTTTGTTTCGTGAATCACTTTCGTGGATCAATATGAGACCACACAGTCTTTGGTTAATCCTAAAACCATACAGCACCGCCTCCAAAAATATGTTCATTCTGTGTGCAAACAAGATCTGTTCTACTCAATTTCAGAGAATGGACTGCAGCAAAGGGTGGAGAGGTGAACATTCCTTTCACCTTTTCTAGCTACTGGTATACTTGACAATTTTAAAATAAAAATTTTACAAGGAGATTTTATTTAAGTCTTTGAGTAAAGAAACTAAAATCAGATATATTCTCATCTCTAATTTCTTACACGCGTATGAATTTCTTTGAAATATATCAGCACTAGCTCATGTTAGTTTGAAAAGTACAAAGTACAGTAAAAACTGAATGACTCTCAGTTTCTACGACAATGAACTCAACAACTTATGACTGGGAAATACTCTGTCATTCTTTTTTCCACTTAAATCATAGTCACTTAGAAAAATTCAATGAACATGTTGTGTTTTCCGTGGTTTAGTGGGTTTAAGTGTAATGACACCCCCTCATCCTAGTTTCGGTTCAACCGAGTTTTGTTTATAAATACTCGAGTGTCTACAGTCATAGCTAACCAATAGTGACTCACCGAAACCAATTTAATTTCTGCTCCTGGTCAAACATAAAGGGTTTGATTTCGTACATTGATTGCAGTGATAACTCATAAGAGCTATTCGCTAGTTGTGTTATTGCGGTTAACTTCGTACTTTTTCTTTTTCTAGATTATTTAATAAGTCTTGTTTATAAAAAACCCACTTTTTTCTTTAAAAAAGTTTACAGGAATCTGAAATATATACTTTAATAAGAAATGTTAAATTAGTATCAGTATTCAAAGTAACAAAACCACACCTTTTCGAGGTTTCAATTTCTTCCTACTTACTAGGGAAATCTGATTCCTAAATAATTTCCTCAATAGCCCGAATTGTTTAGTATAAATAACACCAGTAAGTATACATCATGCGTTTGTACTAAGAGTCCCACTTGAGAGTAAAGAGATACTTAAGTGCTGTGCACTTCTCTAGCCCTTGATACTTTATTATACTACACAAAATAGTATCTTTCTGAAAGCTATTCTTTTAACTCTTTCCTTAAGTCAGAAGACAAAATGCTTAGTTGATTTTAAATACAACTAACGCTTTTTGTCTTCTGAATTTGCTTGTATCTGTACCAAATACTTTGGAAGCCAGACATGGAAAAGTCATTTAATAGACATCCTCTATATCTAACCCTGATTCTCCATTTCCTATTAACGACTGAACCATTTTATCAGAACCAATGGATTGGCCTCCTCTGGATGACATATAAAGGCATAAGTGCTATAGATTTTCTGCTCAATTAAGACAAGAGGTCTTGCAAGTAACCTTGCCTTCACCTGAGCAGAATCATTAGAAACTACGCACTCTCTACATCTCCCGATGAATTAGACCTTTTCCTACCGTGGACTGACAACGGGAGGTTCTGAAGCAATGACCTCTAGATAGCTGGGAGGCAGCTATTTCACAGCTGTAAAAAATATCTCCCGAATACACACACATACACACACAGAGAAACACCATTTCTTCTAAAAAAACCCTAGCTTCCTTCCCAGTTGACTTTAGCCATTAAAATGTCAACACTTATAACCATTTCCAATTTCCACACACAACAAACTCTCAAGTGAAATATCTATCAAAAGCCCGTCACATCTTGTGGGAAAAAAAAGATACCCTTATCGCCATTCTGGGTCGTAACTGTTTTATTCACTTATCTGATAGCGATCTCGTCATCTCTGGCTATTTTCTCCATTGACACATAGAGAGTTTGACTTACCAATGTACTCGTTCCAGGGCTCGTTGAGTTCCGAGTGGTAGGCCAGACAGCCCTTCATGGTGTTGAGGCAGTAGTTATTGCAGGGCTTGGTCTGGGTCAGCCCTCTACAGTGGGGACAGTACATCATCTTCATCAGGGCCTTGTTACAAGCCTCCGTGGGGGGAATCTAAGAATAGAAATTCATGGTCAACTGTTAATTGGCTTTGAAATATTTCTTCATTTCTCTGTTAATTATAAGAATTAACCTTTTAAACTTCCTATAGTGTTCAATAAAAACAAAATTACAGCAAATTAAGCACTTCTAATGAATCATGCTTAGAGAAAAAGTCAATTAATTTTCTTTCCCCTTTATTCTTAAAAGTGTTAAAATATACACAGGACATAATGAATGTCTCTGCAATAAGACGATTGCTATTTATACTGTACATGTACTATGCTGCTTGAATTCAATATGAAATATGTACATTTTAGGAGTATGTTATTATGCTGTTACTGTATGTTGAACTCAGTATTAAACAAGCTGTACATTTAGACAGTTTTGTCATTTTCTGATATACACAGCTGACATACGGCATATGTTTGTGAGACAGAACAACTGGAAGTATTTTGAAGTCTTTCGTTCTGACATCCGTAGCAAAAATATGGAAACATGTGCGATGAATTAGTTTTTCATCTGCCCTTAAACCTCTTTCTGTAACAAGGAGAGAGAAAATAGGCCTGGATTGTCTGTATCTTATTTATAGACATCTGAGGTTGGAAACAGTGGACAGTCATGGTAATGACAAGATCATTGGACTACTGAACAGCCAAGTTGACAGAGATTAAGTAGCTCTGTAGTCAAATCCCTGTATGTCTGCTCATATAAAAGATTGCCATGTAACATTATAGAAGCTCCCCCCCCCCCCCCCCCCCCCCCCCTTTAGCCAACCAACTCCGCTATCCAAAGTGTGATAGCTTCGTTTACACCTGAGATTTACCTGCGTTGTTTAGCTGATGATTGTGTACCTGAAGCAATCAGCCCGGGCTAGACAGGGGTCCTGGACACAACTATGTGTGATGTGCAGAAACTTTAGCACCTTAATTTCACAGTGCGATTAGACACATACAAATTTGGACTGCCCTCCCTAACAGCGTAACCCGAGATTCTGAACAGAAGTCTACACAATGACAAACAGGCCACAGACAATTATACTACAGGTATTACTGCATTCCTGTTTTTTACCTGCGGCACAGGAAACAGAGGTTAAATAAGGTTGTGCATTTTTTGGGGTATCTAACAATGTAACTGTTGCAGAGGCCATGTGCAGGGAAACTGTTTCCATTTTCCACAGAGATATATAGAACCGTGAGGTGGAAACACGTGCTCTATGGAAGCAGGTTTCACCTGCGACTGACAAGACACCTGAAAATACCTGAGAAGAATTGGAGGGTTCTTTCGCATAGTTGACTTCATAGAGACGACGACTCTCTGTGATTTTACTAAAAGATTAGATGAAATCACCCTCGGCCAAACAAAATACCTTTTTCTTGATATCATTCCAAAGTCAGAGCCAGGTAAAAAAGAGAAAAACAAAGGTCCTTAAAAGATAAGGGCAAACACCAAAGCCCCCTCATATATGCCTGATAAGTTCGTTCATCTTTCCCAGCATTGGAGGGAAGGGGGGGATAGATTCCTATCTGACAGTGTATCTTGACAGAAATTGTCGATACAATGTTGCTTAGCATTGCTCATTACGAAATCTGGTCAATCTTGGGCTTGATTAACATGGATGAGAGGAGAAACTGTTGATCCCTCCACTGCAGCACAGTGGCAGCGAACAGAGCTCACCGACAGTGTATATACATATCTAAATCTTGACCAGTTTGGCCCGGTGCCATCCAGATAGATCAGCTGATGACATATTGCTGCAACAAAGCAATTCTCGAACAAAATGCAGAATCTTCATAGCTCCTTATTCTAATTGAAAAACAATAAATTTTCTTTGGAAGCTCAAAGGTTTAATACCAATGCAGCCCCACAAGTACAGAAGGCGAAACTCCTCTGTGTTGTGGCTGCTGTGAATCGTTTGATCTTAGCCAGTCGATAAAATCCAGTGTTCTTTTTACGGTTTAAAAATGCAGAAGTTTTGCAGTTGGATAAGAATGCAAAATAATTCTTCCTTTTTTTTTTTTGGCCATTTGTTGCACAAATGAGAATCTAATGGATTTGAACTTTTCCTGATATTGTTCGTGTCCTTCGAAATAAACAGATAATTATCGAAATGTGATTGTTTACTCGAAACACCGAGAATTTACCCTAGTAAATGATGAAAGAACAATTGCAGCTGCAACTCTTAATTATATGTAATGCAGCTGTTCAAAGGAACTGAAGATATTTGATTTAAACAAAACATGTAACGTCATACTAACCTTTAAAACTTCAACGATTACGTCCCGTCCAATAGCAAGGCCTTGCACAAAAGTGCGGGCTGCGACAAAAGATCTCTTGACTTGCGTTGAAAGTTTTCCGGGAGTATCTCCGAACGGCTTCAAGTTCTCCATCTGACTGGTCACACATTCCAAGTAGTGATCCGAAAATTTGTGCGGAACAGAAAGCAACTCGAACATTTTGCTGAACAATTTTTTGAAGAACCCGTCCAATGCTTCCGTCAAGCTTATGTCCTTGCCTTTGTAATAGCTCCGCAAGTCTTCAAATAAACTTGTAAATACTTGTGAATTCTGCTGGTATAATAATCCATATGTCTTCACAAACATAGTATGCAAGTCCCTTTTTGATTTGTCTAATAAAGCTGTGAAGAATTCTGAAAAAAAATTAAGAAAAATATATGTTAATTTGATAATTGCTACCATATTTAGATAGATAGTTATGATCTAATTATTGTCTATTCACATCATTGTCAAAGAATTTTTAAATATTTCCTGTTAAAACCATTATTTTTTATCAAGTTTTATCACTTATTATCATAAAGATTTTCATTTTTTATCATTTGCAAAGAAAAAAATTCTTATTTTTTTCAAAAGGAGACAGAAAAGAAACATGTTCTGCATATTTAAATCTTTATTAAGATGACTTGATTTTCGGGGAAATGACAGAAAATGCCAGGTTATTTTCCCTTTTCCTTCGAATTGTCACTTACTGTTATCAAAATGTTCAACTTTTGATATAAAACATAAAACCTTATCAAATTCGTGTCCCTTAAATGACATCTTGAGGAACCAGATTTAACTTTGACTTTCTTTAAAATATAACAGCTGTAGTAACTCATGTCAAAAACATTTCAATTGCATAATAACGAACTTTTTCCCTGCGATTTAAAAAAATCTCCCTTAGCTTAACCATATTATCTGTGAATCATTAATGTGTTTATAAGTTGGTTCAAAACTCTACTTCTGAGGGTTGATATGACTTTAATAATTTGATATTTATGTAATTTCAAAATGCGTGCTCTTGTTATTGCTGGCAGCAACACAAAAAATTCAAAGCATTCATATGTAATCTAGTCAATTTCTTACAAAAAAAAAAAAAACGCTTCCATCTTGCACAAATAAAAGGGTTCTTGTGAAACAGATTAAAATTCATGATTAGAATTTTTTTCTTTTTTTAACTTGTGCAAAAAGAGCATTAAAATAGTTATAATACTACAACTATAAATGTTACCCCCCCCCCCTTCCACCTGAACAGTTGACTTTATTCTGGAGTGTATGCTGCATGATTTAGAATGCGCAGTAAATAAATCACTTCAGATAACATACCCTTAATGCTTGCTCTCGAGACTTTCTACAAAACAGTAAATACGATTTCTGTTCCATCAGAGTTTGACAATCATCAAACAAAATAATATCCCACGAGTTATATAATTTCAGGGCAAAGATGGATGAAGAAGGGTCTGACTATCTGCTCCGAGCTCAAGATTTAAAGGCAATATTTACAGCTAAATACAAGTTCTCTATTTTCGACCATTAAATCTTGTCCCTCTCATTGTGGCAGAGTTCATAAATTGAACTTAATAGCCGGTTCTATTGGAGTCAATGGTGATTTGCCAAGCTGGAATACAAAATGGCCAGACTTTAGCCCTGATATGTATTTCCTGAAGTGCTTCTGGTTTAGACAAACTATAATTATGAAAGAGGGCCAACTAGAAGGTGTTTTATTCTCTTTCAATCCCCAAAACCCCCAGCCTGATCTGACCCCAGACATTCTTTTTAATAAAAGAATATTTTTGTCGAAACAAATGGTCTGTCAATACAAGTACATTAAACTATTTTAATTGATCAGCTAGCTGGCAAAAAATGGTTAAATAATGAGACTAGTTCTTCTTTTTTCCCCCCTTTCACATAGGAAAATAAATAAAAAACAAGTTCCCCATGAGCTTTGTTAGTCCTTCCATGTATGTTAGGCAAACAGGGTCCGCATTTTAACAGCCAGAGAAGAACTATCAATAGTTGATTTACTAATATGAGGTTTAAACGAATTTGTTCATCCGATTACAAAAGCCACTGTTCGGGGCTATAGATGACCTGCCAAAATATAACTGGCAATAACTTCCCCGACTTAAGCCCCAAGGATACAGGGTTTAATAATCGGGAATATATCTTGACTTTCCTCACATCTCCCTGGCATAATTAGATCAAATTCATTAGAGACCAGTTAGAAGGGCCTAGATAGCGATCAAGTGTGATAGTGCTTGGGGCTAAGGGGTCTCTCTTTGACAGTAAGCAGAGACACAAAAGAATACAGTTGACAGTCTCAAAAAATTCCTCACCTACCATACTTATAATAGGTGCCAACAAAGAATATTAGCACACCCCTAGGATGACAGACAAAAAAGCTAGAAAAACTGGATTTCCTTTGAACTTATCATTAGTTGTATCTACCCCCAATTACACAGTCTGAATTGGTCATTAGTCCTGACTATGAATTTAATGACTGGAAATCAAGCTGATGTTTATCACGAGAATTATAATGGGTTTATTATTTCATTTTACATACATGGTTTGCTTTGGAATGAACTTTTTGAGGTGAATGTTTCGCGCGGGGGGTCATAGGTATGGCCATTGTGAATCCCCTACCGCCTTGTTTTGGCGGCAGGCACAGCACTGTAAATGGTAGCGATAAATCTGTTCAAAATGGCTCAATTTATCTACCAAATGTCACAACCCTTATCAAAAAAAGGTTTGGGAATGAAAAACCGTTTGTGACAAATGATTGAATTATACTTAATTAACTTGTTAGAGGGCAATTCCATTACAAAGAGCAATTTCTTTCAAATTACAAAGTACAAAGTTGTTACAGCTCTTTGGTCGGATCATACCTGCCTTTGTAGATGGCAAGTACGACATGATTCGTTTGTAAAATCACACCTTTTATGGCTTAAATGCGGCAACACCCTTCCCACAATACACTGATACAGGAAGAGCAAAACACTTGCCTTAATAGCAGAAATCAATTTTTTCTCATGAATTCAATGAAACGTGGTGAAGTAGAAAACGATTTCTGTTACATTTATCGGGGAGTGGATAATTCAAAATGGATGATGCTCCACTGACTTTTTCCTTGAATTTTATTTGATATAATTTCACGAATGCATTAAACAAATAGCTTTTTGTCTGGTATCTTAATAAATGGACATATTTATCAATTTAGGAAATAATGAATTTTCTTCCTAGGCCAAATAGAGGCCAGTAGACCCTGTCATAAACAGTGACCATCTGTCACATGCATGCTATTAATAGTCTGACGGTTCTGGCCTCCAACTGTCAAAAGTTTATCATTAATTTATGATCTGTAGCTGACATTTTCTTCCCTCTCAGGAATATATATCCTTCAAAATCAAATTAACAATAACTTTCTGTGTATATAACTTCAGCTAGATGTATAAATTTATGTGAATGTGACCAAGTAAAATCTTGTACGTTCAAAAAGTAAATTTTCACTTTAAAATCATACTTCTCTCTCTCTCTCTCTCTCTCTCTCTCTCTCTCTCTCTCTCTCTCTCTCTCTCTCTCTCTCTCTCTCTCTCTCTCTCTCTCACACACACACACACACAAACACACAAAACACACCTTTTTAATTCTTTCTAACCTAACCTAACAATCTTGAAATATTTGAATCATGATCAAACTCTACATTTTTTTTTTTAATAAATGAAAGAAAGTAAAAAATAGAAACACTTGGGCACATATGGAGCAGACTTTCATCCCTGTGCAGATGGTGGTGCAATTGAATTTGAATTGCCAATGCTCTGGCAGCAGTTAAGATTTTTTTGCCAGACTTGGAGTGTAACTACCTAATGTTAGTACACACACAAGCACTGGTGAAATGTAAGGAAGGGATAAATCAAATGGGGCACGTGTAAGTGGAAGGGGGGGGGGGGCGGTCTTCAACAGAGATGTTACCAATCCTGCTCAATTCAAGTGTTTTCGAATGTTCTGTTTCAGTCTCTAAATTATCTCATTCATCTCGTTGACTTGACTATACTTACCATCAAATTTTCTTGTTCTTGTTACAAATGTACTTTTGGCATATCTAAAAGCTTCTCCTACGATTCTCGTATATTCCCTGGCACTCAAGTCTTTCAACTTGGATTCCATATCTCTGGTACAACATGTTGATCCGTGCGGACAAACTTCTAAATGGTCCCCTACAATATAACAATAAAATATAAATACATGTTAACAATGCAAAGTGTTCTATGTTTTGCATTCTTGTACAGAAAACCACTTCATTCAGAGTTTGGTTAAATGCAGTTCTTAACACTTAAAGAATGCAAATCTTTGTTTCTTTTTTAAAAACATATGATGCATATTTTAGTGCACTTTTTTTTTTATCAGAAAAGACATATTTCTGCACCATCTGCAGGCAAATTACTTCGGTGCGCCCAGTCTTAACTAATCCATGCACCGAAATAAAGTGAGGAAATACCTTGCACTAACAATATATCTTTCACAGCTTTCTAATTAAAGCGAGTTAACATGCTTGGTTTATCTTCCCTCTCATTACACGGAGGGCCCGACATTTTCCAGAAGCTCTGCTCCACGGCATCTGAGGCTTCTCCTTTCTACACAGTGTAACAGGGCCCTCCATCTATCGGAATAACATGGTATGCCAAAACATGGATGGAATTCAATGCCTTCAGATCTACGATAACCTGTATTTTATGCAACCTTGCTGATTTTACCTCTCCCCTCCCTCTTCCTTCCTTCTCCCCCTTTTTCTCCTTATGAAATTATATACTAGTATGGTGGTACATACAATCAAACCTCGTTGTCTAGAACTAGATGTGACTGGTTCAAAACTTTGAAATATCAAGAGTTAATTACTTAAAGTATAGTGGTTGGGACTTGCAAGTCAATTCAAAATAACCATTGGAACATATCGGTGTTTGAGACACCGAAGTTCAATTGTACCATCTTTGAATGCATGGATTTCCATGGTCTTTTCATAGTGAATGCATGCACAGATGCATATCAAATGATTTGAAGTTTATATATTTTATATTTAAGTAGCAACATAGTATCTCATCCACCATTGTTGATTTACTGTGTTAATAGACAGGTATTCGGAAACCATACGATAAATCAACTATAACTGGGGAAAAAACAACATCATGCATCCTTTAACATTGAGGGTTGTTTAATATATGTCGTCAAAGCTTACTAGCATTATCAAACTTCACTCTTTAACCTTCCAGTGCCTTCGACGTAAAATCATTCATTGTATGAAGGTAATTTCATATTCCTATTGAAACTTCATTGCAGAACCGATAGGATTATGCAAATAAGGTAAGAATTCAATTTGAAGCTTTTCAAACCAATACTTGTAAGCCAGACTTATTTTTTATACATGATATATATACATTATTTGTTACCCATTGACTGCAAAAGTCTAATCCATAATTCATGAAATCTTGTGTGTTTTGTGAAAACAGAAAATCAAGATAGAATAAAAGATTACACATCAGGTATATCCAATGATTAAAAAAAAAAAGAAATTGAGATTTTGAAAAGGAATTTTTTTTTTCCTGAATTCAAAAGGTGAATAAAATTTGTCAATGAATGAAACCTTTTATTGCGGGGATTGGTGAATCTGATCTTTCATATTTACATATATTATACATCTAAATCTACTGTGGCCCTCAAGTAAGCCCAATTTCAATAGAATCCATCAGTAGTATTAAGTCTTCTGTGACACACCGTAAGATTGAATTTGAACGAGGGGGACGAGATTAATGGGACAATGCAAGCCGTGTCTGGCACTTTTTGTTAACTCTGCAACGCATATCAAATATCGTTTTACAATAAATGACCTAAGAGTAAATAATGTATCATTATGCAAATTGCGCATTTCAGAAGTTGCCAAAATGATTAAATCGCAAGCATCTGAGAAATGCAACATTTAAACTAAAAATATTTTAAGCACATCATGCATTACACATTTTTTTTTTCCTTGAATGGGTTCAACCTCTTAGGCAGGAAGGGATTAATTAACGTTATCTTTCCAACAAATGTTTAATAAGCCTGACATGAGGTCATGCGGTTTTAGCAGCAGCCCCCATGAAAACGTAGCCACAAACTCATTTGCCATTCATAAGAGGTCCACAAAAGAAATATCTGGACGAAAAATACAAAGGCACAGATTAGCAATCATTCAAATAGGAGAAAAGCCCAACAAGCATCATCAAAATGCCATAAATACCAAGCCAGATCAACTTAACTTCACATCAAGGAGTCCAAATCTTCAAATTTAACCTCAAGACCTTAGTGGTCATCTAAAGATGATATCACCATGTACTAAACATAAGCTACTTCAAAATTTACCAGTACAAAAAACAAACCTCAAAAAGATGATTTCACCATCTAATGGTAAATTAGTCAAAACTTTAACCAAGACAAAATAAAACTCATTTAATAAATCCCAATTCCTCTCGTCAACCATTTTTTGATATTTTTTTGTTACTGTGATCGCCATGGCTAAATTCTGTGTGGTAAAATCATATCATGCCAACCAGCAATTCAAGACGTGGTTTTTCTAGATTTCAATCTCGACCGCTTAAAGTCCCCTTTTCTGGTACACTACCTAACAAAGGCTCATAATGGTCCTCATGATTTCGTACACTTAAATACTCTTGATTATTTTCGAGAGGGACTCAATTATTTTCCAATTTTGTAACAAAGGGTAGGCATGGTTGGAGGACTATTGCCAAATCAAACGGTGACTTTCTCTCTAAATCCACGTAATAAATGGTGGATTAGCGTTCCCTTTTGACCATATCAAACAAAATGGTGGTAATTATGTAAATATCACAGTTAATATATCAGAGGGTTTTTTTTCTTCTACTGGTGATCCAAATATTCACACTACACACCATTTTGAATTTAATACTCAAAAATAGACAACGATCTAAACAATTACTGCATTTAAACCCGTGGGCATTCACCCCATCCAAGAAAAAAAGACAGAAAGATAGAAATCAGTTTATCTAAATTACCATTCAACCATATGCTCCGATTTATCAGGTCTTTCTGTGTGCACCCGTTAAACTTTTGTCTCTAACAAATCATACATGTACGTTGCTGACTGCATTAAGAAGATGAGTAAGCAAGCCATACCTTTGGTTAATTGAGACAATACAAAATACCCTAGCAAAGGGCACGTGCGATTGTCTTTAGCCGTCACTCAAAAGTCAGGCAATAGCAGAACTAGATACAACAACAAAGCATAAGATAGTCCTGTTTGCGACATCCTTCTATAGGACTTTGTATACAGAGGGTCTGATTTCTTGGCCCGCCAATCCTTGATAATAAGAGCTCTTGTACCACCATGAACGTTGCAGTCCTCAACATAACCAGGTGTATATACAAACCCAAAGCCATGCAGTTGTGAAAGAGAGACCAAATGAAGCAAAGTCTCAAAAATCAGATAATCTTACTCAAATGGGTTATTCCTTCTTTCTCACCACGTTTTTTTACTATGATTTTCAAATGAATACCTAGGTGTGCTCTTAAGATATTTCTTTTCACATTGGAATGAATTGCATGTAGTAGTAGCATGGGCATCTGTGAGATAGTGCTTGAGATGACCCTACTGTATAATTCATTGCAAAGGGGAGATAACTTGTCACTCTTGGCCATGTAAAATGTCCTCTGACAAGAAACATTATTCACACGGGTTATTGCTGTACACTCATATGTATCACTCCCACATTTATTCCATGTATATATCCCATTATTATCACAATAAAAATCTGTTTATTAACCATGACAGACCATGATAAACCTCTTAAGTCCCCTTGGGAAATTTAACTAGATGTACTGAAGAGATTGATTTTTATTATAACCCATCTGTGTGATAGGGATGATTTGAATACACATTTACTATCTCCCCGATTTGATAAGTAGTTCAATATCGAAGGATTTTTCTGGCAAACTAGAAGGCCCGTGTACATCTATAAATTATATCAGCGAGGTGCATACATCGTAAACATTAAGCATGTGGATCAAGCTGAAGAATCCGTAGGAAAATATTAAACCTAATAAAAATCAGGGATAAAAATGCTTCTGATAACCTAGGCGTGTTAGGGTTAAGAGCTACGATAAACCCCCTCCTGATGATTGTCCTCAAATCCTAATGGTCCAACCTGTAATCTTTTTTAGACTGAGCTCTAAGCCTTCAATGGAGAGAGGGCAAACTCTATCCTCTTGCTTATAGTCATTGCATGACTGGACCACATGTACTCTAGTTATAAATACATCCACACAACAAAACTTGCCAAGTCATTGGGGTACATACAGACATCTAATCCAGGTTATCCTCCGAAAGATCTGGTCAGATTTTTTTTTTCATGTTTATATTGTCTAGTCCTAATGCAGGTCTCTTTAATTAAAGAGTACACAAAGACGAGATGCTTGTCTTTCGTTACTTCGATTGTGTATCCCTTTCCCAAGTGTATCAGCATGTTCAGACTTATTTTTTTGAGCAATTTATCTGAGCTACACCGCTGTTGCCTAAAGGGAATTAGAGAGAAAGAAAGCTAAAGAGAGAGATAACGAATTTAAAAAATTTAATTCCCGTAATAAACACTGCTGCTGAAATTGCATTCCGCTGACTTATAAATTTCATTTTCTAAATATTTGCCTAGTAAATCCAACATTTGTTTATATCAGAAAGTGTGCAGAATATGTTGATATACTGAAATCTGATATATAGACGTGTTGATAAATGAATTTATGTTGTAAATAGACAGCAATGTTTCTTTGGAAAAGATGGCATATCAAGCCTGATAATGCCGTCTTCCAAATTTACAGACTGCTAGAAATACACAAGCCAGCATTATATAAATTTTACACAGAGACCGCCTCTTCCCATTCATCATGCGCCTTCTCATTCATCAATTTGTCCTCTTCTTTATTTCAATTTTTTTTTTTTTTTTTTTACCAAGAAGTACTTCACTATTATGCATGACACTTTTACTACTTAGCCCTGTGACAATTACTCTACTTAGGATGAAGTACTGAACTCTTAAAAATGACATCCATGTGTGGGTATGAACTATATGAGAGTAAGATTTTTTCACAAAATGTTTCCTAAAAAAACAAAACAATGATGTATATATTACAATTTCAAGTAAGGGTACTGTTTTTTTTTTTTAATGTTTCCCTAAAACACAAAATTTTTTCCTGGTACATGGAGTGACACTTCACCACCATCTTGTGACAGCATGCGAGCCTACACATGATGTAACTACTGGCAACCAAATGACCTTAAGTGACCTAGACAGAAGAACTATGTAGCAGCTCAGCCATCATAAACTAACCACACATAGGAGGCTATAAGCTTACATAGCAGGTTTATGGAGACCTGTGATGAAGTCTGACTTTTGGGAGAAAAGTGACAGAGTGGTCTGAGAACTGACCCCAAAATAACTTGTCCAAAAGTCTCTCCATCATCAGAAAAAAAACTGTTAACATCAGTATTCAGCTCACTTTCTAAAATAATATCTGAAGGTGTTGGAACGAACTGCGAATTGCCAATACAATAATGACATTGTGATCAATCCCAAGCACTTGGTATACCCTCCATCAAACAGAAAACTTCAAAGGGAGAACAAAAGATGGGGAAAAGGATATATGAAGCATTTTTTTCACATTAATGTTAAAACTGCTTTTGCTTTATAGTGCATCAAATCACTGAGCAATTGTGCAAAACAATTGCAATCTCAAACCTACAGTGGGTATAAAGTTGTTACGATAGGCTAGCATTGATTTCAATTTGCTTTTTTCTCTCTCAATTTACTGTCGGAATGATTTGATCACTGTAACTGTTTCTTTGTGGCTAATGGCAGCATGAAGATGCAATCTTTTTCCCCCTATTGATTTTACCCCTGACTTGTTGAGGGGCCTGCTACATATGGGAGATTTAGGTTTTCACAGTTCGAGACAAAACGCCTCTAAAACCGCCATTTTTATAAGGGAGGAAAAATCAGATCTACCTAGGGATGTTGGGTAATTACTTTCATCAGACAAAACCTGAGCCGATTTTTTTCCCCTTGCGTCTGGCATTTCTGTCTGCACTTGCACTGCACAAGCTGAATTTTCATTACTATGTTTCTATTCACGAACAAATCAGATTATTCTTTGAAAGTCTCGTGACTACTGCAGAACAAATTCAATGCTACAAACTGCACAGTTTTTACTACTGACACATGTTGTACTAATTTGCAATGCTGTTTAGGATGTTTTTGCATGTTTTATTAACAGGTACTGAGGTCTGAACTACAAGTTGTTTTCATGCCATTGTACAGAACCAGTCAATTACATGCTCAAAACATGGACATCATGGCAGTCACGTAAATGATGTAATTAGAGCTAATTCATGCCAAATATCATCTCTCTCTCTCTCTCTCTCTCTCTCTCTCTCTCTCCAAATGCATCATCTGGTTTTCCATCCTTTGCCACACAGATTTATCACTTCATGGTACAGTAACTCACTGTCTCAACTGAAAATTGATGGGGGCTGTGTATACAGCTGAAGAAGAGGAGTGTATAGTGTGGATGTGACCGTTACACAGGATTGCCCTGAGAGCCAGACAGACACCTGGCCCAAGGGATAGAGAGGGTGGGGTCCTATTTCTCCAGAAACTCCCTACTTTATTGCATGTTTCTTGTCAAACGTAACATCCATTCTTCCCTCACCCTTTATAATCCTTCCAATGCCAACCATTGGGGGCACTGATTTCCCCAACACTCCGATTCCCCATCACTCCCTCACTTGTTAGTGTGTGCTTGTACCGCTGATGGATTATATATTCTCCACAGGTGACCTCTCATCTCCCTAACACATCATCCCATTTATTTATCTCTACCAGTCGAGATAACCCCCAGGTCTAAAAACAATACCAGACTGGCTAGAAGTCAACATTCTGGACAAAGGCAAGCTTTTATCTCACACCAGCTGACAAGAGATGTTATTTTGGAAGGAAACAGAAGTCCTTAGTTTTTACCTACTCTTCAATGAACTGATGCAATTATTGTCTAATATTTTGAAATTGGTAGACGAATGCTTTGATTTTTCACTTCCGTGGTCAAATTTCATGTACGTCTCATCGAGACGCCATTTTCTAAATCCCTATTGATGTATGTCATCAATTACTTACTAGTTAATATCTCTCCAAAACATAAATTCACCAAAACAGCATTCTGGGGGAAAGAATAGCACATGGAGAAGGCAATTGACCAAATATTTTCCAATGGAATTTTTTGTTCCCTTGTCATAATCAATCAGCCCCTTGACACAGGATTGAAGACTACATTTGTAAAACAAGTACATTTTTCTTTGTAGCCTTTTGTGTGGTAATTAATGGACATCTACTCTTGACAAATGACTACACTTATCAAGCCCGACACCACAGGGCAGTACTAGAATTAGTATCTTACCACTGTATCAATATCACAACACTAGCCCCACCTAACAATGTGTTGAAGCTATACCTTAAACATTATCAACTTCTTACCCCCGTTTTCTAAACAGAAAGTCAACAATTAAATCTTTATGACGTAAGATTACAATGTGATATGGCCACCCGCTGGCCCCTGGACAAAGAACCTGGGTTGTTTGTTGGTGGACCCTGGGTTTGTATGTTAATTCCCCTTTAATGTCTTCCTTGTAGGGTGGCAATGTGACAAATACCCTGCCAATTATGCAACCAGACCAAGTACAGTACCCAAAGGTGTCATAAAAAACCTGCCCCTAAACAAATATTTCAATTAATTATTCCGAGGCTAATACCTGCCAAAATGTTTTAATAAAAACACTGTAACACTAATCCGGATGGATGTCAGTTCCAGTGCATTTCTTCTGATCCTAATAATTGATTTGTCTTTTGTGTTTTCAGCTTGTTGCAATATGTACATGTGATTTATGAGTGATAAGAGTAGTATACAACAATGATCTTTAAAAAAAAGTCCCAAATAACTTTTTTATCTACCTACGTAGTCACCTTTGGCCTAAAATAACCTTTTTCCTACCCAATCAATCAATACCTTCTTAATCAATTCTAGTTACAGAGAAACTTCTTTTGTAAATATGTACAGCATAGTTTCCATATTTTCCCCATTTATTTTCCACCATTAATTCCTATGCGTGCAAGGAGTGGGTTAACTAAATTATGCCTAGGTCTGGTATTTCAGATCAACTCTGGAGTGTTTAACCAGCAATCAACAAAGTCTAGGTCAGTTGACCTCTAAGTAGCCCGGTGTGGGTTTAAACATTCACCAGTGGTGTGTTTAGAATAAAAAGATAATACTCTAAGCCATTAACTTAGTCATGACTGGAATTAAGAGTTATCAGATAGTGATGGCGTGAAAGCATAATGTTTGTACAAAGTGAAACCCAACAAATCCTACATGTATCAAAAAAAGAAATTCCTCAAGTGTTTTTATCGGGGTTTCTTAGTGATTATACTTAAATTGATATATGTTAAAATCAATGAATCAAAAAACAATAATCTGTAGGTATAAAGGATTGATCTATAGGAATTCATCCCAGAGTAATTAGGTTTTAGGTTGTACTGTCATTTTATCAATCTTGAAAGGAATCTCATTTGCATAACTTATTCATTTTTTATATGAAATTAGCATTTCAGTGAAAAAAATGTAACAAAAGGTCAATGCTTATGAATTCTAATTTTTATCTGAAGTATTTGTAGCTTATATTGGTTTAAAAAAGAATTATTATATGTACATTGAAATGACATCACATCTAACGAGGCAGAGTGAATTCATTTCAAATTTAATATGAAGTTTTTTGTAAATCCATGATTATACAATAGGAATTAAATCACATTAACTCACACAATTATCAAAGGTGACATAAGTGGCCCCAGAGAAATTCTCCACATTCAAAGAAAATAATCAGATTATGGTTAAGTCAGGGCAATTATAAAAGTCATTTAATTAACACTCAACATCAGCTGAAAGACCAAATATGTGTTTCAAACTTAGCTCAATTAGGCTACCTGGCATTGGAATTTGACATCAAGTAATTTCAATATGGCTCACATTTATTCAGTCTTAAAGAATTATATTATAAAACAATTGAAAACAAATTAGGTCTAAAACAGTATTTACAAAAGAGGTTTCATGAAATAAATGTTGAACAGTTCACATGATGATTTATTACCCCAATTTCTAATTAATTGAAATCAATAGTGTTTTTCGAATTAAAAATATGAGAACTTCTATTACCATTGATTACAAGCCCATCAGTTAAACAGTTAAACAGATTTCATTAAATATCATGAACAGCTGACTTACCCGAAATTGCTTGAATGGGAACTTCATTTTCATTTAAGCCTTTCTCCGTGTAAGCTTTTTTCACTTCTATACAGGCCAAATCAAGTGTACAATGTCCAAGAACAAACAAAACAAAAAACACACTCAATGTTAACAGAAACTGCACAGCCCCTTGTCTTCCAATGTCGGCCATTTTCTGTTAAGTTGGAAATTTCTCAACGCTTACTGAAATATTTCACCGCCTGTCGAAACAATGTCGTTTCAAAAAAATATTAACTAAAAACAAAAAATCCACAGATTTTTCTTCGAATCATAATATTGTTGATCTTCCTCACATATTTCTATAAAATTTAAAATCCTTCAACGAAATAAGCAACGTAAGTTCCCTTCATCCGTCTACCATTCTCGGCATGTGTGTTTACACTCACTATTTGGTAAGCGGGGGTCGATAACGGAACAGCGACCGTAGTTTCGTATTTGGAAAAAAGGGTCGCGGTGATTGTTTTCTACAATTTTTTTTATATCTATATAAAAACTTAATTTAAAAAATAAAATACGTTGAATAATAAGTTGCTCTCGTTGCCTTCGTTCAAATTAATGATCAAAAATTACTTTTGATTGCGTTAAAAATTTTACCGTAGGTGCGAAATTTTTTGATTGGCTAATCATTTACACATGTACCCAATCAACATTCACTACAGTCTCATTCATAAAGGACCAAGTCAAGCTAATGCTTCGGTTAACGGGTTGACCAATGAACCGTGTACCGACGAGGTCCAATCAATATTAGTTATACATATGTATGTATTCGAAGATAACGTATACCCCAATTAAAGAAAGTATAAATTAATATTAAGGTCAAGATCTAGTAAATGATTTCAGAGTGTCTTTTTGGTGCTAGAACCATCATGACGTCATAATTGATTTGAAGAATCTTTTTCCCGTACTTTATACGGCTTTATAGAAATTATGTAGAAAATTAAACAATTTCTTGTCATTCTATGTTAAACCATGGGAAAAGTAATCCCGATACCTATATTCAATTTGACATCATTCTAAGGAGGATGCCAAGAGCATTGTTTATTTCCGTTTTTTGCGAGACGGTAGGCATTAGATATATTTCATAAGCAAAAAATGGACAAAACTCTGAAATTTGTTCATCAATTCCTTCATATTTCATTGAAAATGACAGTTTAAAACATGATTTTTCATTGTGTTTACCAACAAATTTAACCCTGGTACACCCTATCAAACAAAGCTATTGTAATGAAGCATTATTGAAAGAATTTATATCTTAAATTTCCTGAACCTGTAGGCACCTTTCATTTACTAGATCTTGACCTTAAATAAGCAATATATTAGTATCCATACTTTCTGAAATTCAGTTGCAATTCGTCAAGCTTATTGTTATACAATAGTTCTATAGAACAATCATTACATCGGTACGGAATCGGGAGTGTATATTAATTCTCATATAAGGTAAAATCTTTTAAAAAAATCACAAAAAATATAAAATGAATCGATTTACTAATTTGAAAAATTCATGCATGTATACATTTGATTCATTCAAAGAAATCGCGCCTTGACTGCCGTTTTTATGAGAGAGAGAGCGAGAGAGAGAGAGAGAGAGAGAGAGAGAGAGAGAGAGAGAGAGAGAGAGAGAGTTTAAAGCTCCTCATTAGCGGCATGGG
The DNA here is from genome assembly GCF_902806645.1 of Magallana gigas. Lineage (NCBI taxonomy): Eukaryota > Metazoa > Mollusca > Bivalvia > Ostreida > Ostreidae > Magallana > Magallana gigas. The sequence continues at coordinate 19,581,811 of NC_047562.1, read as the reverse complement.
TATATTCCTTTGATGTCTTTTAATTAGTACAAGGATAGGTGCAAAGACGGGTACGAACCTGATCAGATTTCAACAGGTATTCTTATTTAACAGAGGGCCAATATCTCGATCTTTTCTTTAGAGATTTCTTTGTCGGTATTAATACATGAATTACCAAATTAAAATCGGCATTATCGTAACTTATTTATCAAAATATAACAAGTTTTTTAATCTGTTATGTTGTTAAACTGATCAGGTTCGAACAAAAACGTCAGTTCATGAGGGTTCTTTATATAACAAGTTAATTTAAATTACATCTTTTAAAAAAAATATGAATCAAAATCGGTGCTATTGGTTTGCTGAGATAATCTTAAAACTTTTTAAGACTTTAGATTTTAACAGAACTGTTTTTATGTCTTATGTAAATATATATGTATTCTATGTTTTTAATGCCTCGTCAAACCTCTAAAAAAAACCTCTATACACATATGACAAAAAATGACAAAGTATGAGAAAAATATTTTACGTTAAATTAAGATTGAGTTTATCTTGTTTTAAATCATAGGGTCTATGTATACGTGCCGAAAAACATTCAAAGACAAGTAGAGAAATGATGAACAGCAATTTCTTTTGATGGCTCGTATGCAACAAAAAAAAACAAAAAACTCCCCCCCCCCCCCAAAAAAAAAAAAGAGAAGAAAAGAAAGCAACCAAATTTTTATAAACTAGTTAAAAATCTTAAATAACAAACAAATTATTTAAAAACCTGAAGAATGCAGTGTATTCTAATTTACATCAGTTAAGGGCAGGTCACTCTAATTCCAGAGAGAGAGAGAGAGAGAGAGAGAGAGAGAGAGATTACACGTGAAATAGTTGGATGTTGTACATCGTACATGTAAATGCATGAATATCAATGTAGTTTTATTTCATATGTAAGCATTTTAGTATTTTTCTCGATAATCTAAACGCAACTTAACGTATATTTGTGATGATTATATAAAAATTTGGATTAATTTATTTGATACAGATGATTCTGCTCCAAAGAAGTTGTAAATTGGTGATCAAGGGCAACGTTATGGTGCTAAGGACTGCGAACGATAACATTGTCTGGCCGCCTATCTAAAAGTCTTTTTTTTTTAATTGTCTAATTAAAGTTGTTTTTTTTTTATAATGTAAACATTTATGTATATTTTCATTAAATATAAATGATTTTGGTCAAACAAAGAGAGATAACTCTGTATTTTGGGTTAAACATCTCCCCCCCCCCCCCCCCGTGAAACAATAATTCATTTTTAGGGGTTATATATATATATATATATATATATATATATATATATATATATATATATATATATATATATATATATATATATATATATATATATATTGTTATTCAGCATATTTAATATACCAAAGGGTTTGTTGTTTCGCAGGGGGGGGGGGCATATGTCTACAGACCGAAATACATTCCAAAAAAAAAAATTTTGCTTTGTGAATTTGCGAAAAATAATTAACAGATATGAATCAAAATTAAATTTTACTTTAATATCTAACGTAAACATGTGATTATTAAGTTTTGATGCACATATCGGCCGCTAAATAATATTTTCCTCACTCATAGAGACCGATTTTAATGAAATTTCTTTAGACCCCCCGTAAGCAAAACTTTTGTTTAAACATTAATGATTTGACTATATACAAATTTTATTTTGATATAAATCAATTAGGCTTTGATCATACTATTAAGTAGATAAATTTGTTTTTGAATTCGAATATCTGACAAAAATTTCGAAATATTTGAATGTAAAATGTAGGCGGGAAACGGGCGTTAGCGTTCATAGTTCTTAAAAGAAATTCTGAATTGAAACTGTTGTCAGTATTTTTTTAGTTGTATAAAACATTGAATTTATATTATAAGCATCCATTTCAAGAAATTAAATGAAATTACTATAAGACTAACGTGTCACATTGTGGCAATGCTGTTAAAAAATTATATGATGTGCCTCACGAATTAAAAAAAATATATATGTTTTCATTATACGATAATCGAAGCGTTATTCCTATTCATAACGATCTGCCCGTGTGTGAAGAAGAGACCAAATCACTTACATTCTTTATGAATAAATTTGTTATAAACCCCGTTTTAAAGAACCCTTTTTGACATAAATTGTTAATTAATTTGTTTATCAAAACGTTTATAAGACAATGATTATTCAAAGTCGTGTTTCATATATTTGGAAGCTGATTTGTGGACTATTTGATTGGTTTATATATAGTTTTGGTATATTGCTCTTTATTAAAAGATCTATTCATAAGCTTTGCCCAATGGGCCCTCAGACCTTGGCCTTTCGCCCCCCCCCCCCCCCCCAGCTCTTTCAATAAATCCTCAAGCCGCTATTGCATTATGCACGTACATACCGGTATAACTCTACAAATATATGAGTTACGCAATTGCAGTTCATAGTGTCATGAGTATATTGCAAAATCGTGTGTTTTGCATTATAAAGCATGAGAACTGTATAGTAACCTTTTGGTCCTGAAATCTAAACATCAATTATTTCAATGAATTTGATCAATGGTGAGATCACCAGAACTGTGAGAAGAATTTTGAATAAAAACTTCAATTTATTTGCGCTTCTGCGATTTGACAGCAAGAATATAGCCAACTATTAAGCTCTGTGTAAATTTTGTTGATAAAGTCAATTCAGAAAACTTATATAAATATATTTTGGGGGCTTATTCACCAAGCCCGTGTTTTATAATTGCAAAAAGTGTCATTGATCGGAAAAGTCTGGAAATACACCCGTTATAATATTACTTATTAGGTTTGTTACTGACTGTTTAAAGAAATTTGTGGGGTCGGTAAAGTCCATAGAAGGCGAGGCGGAGCCGAGCCTTCTATGGACTTTACCGACCCCACAAATTTCTTTAAACAGTCAGTAACAAACCTAATAAGTGTTTTGTTTTGTCGAGGACCTAAAGTTTGATATGTAAACAAACGTTTGTGTAGAAAATCAGTTCAAATAACGTTACGTCCGCCATGTTGCGCTATAAATTTTGACGCTTGCCTTTTAAAGAAATTTGTAAGGCAGCCACGTGACGCGTTTCATCCAATGACGTCGCGACATTCTAGTCCGAGGCAAAACAAAGCCACTGTCACACTGTCGCAATTTATACTATACGATTGCCCACGAAATACTATAAAGGTTAAAAATCGTAAATATTCGTCAGGCTAGTTTCTACACACAGTGGTTTTTTTTAATTAAGTACGACACATCTTCCGTATAGCCAAGGTTTTTGAAACCATGTCCATGGTACATGAGGTACAAAAAACAAAAATATTTACAAATGCAGAGTCAAATTTGGAAAGGCAGAGAATTTCATATAAATCGAGCTAGTATTTATCTTTTTATATGGACAACTTTTTAAAACAAATCAATAACTATTTTATTCAAAAGATTCTAAATTTATACGTGTAAACATTTGTTGAGTATTTTTCATGTATTAATCTTAACTAGCGAAGATGAGAACGACACGACTACGAGTAGTGATGGCGATTCATATACGAGTTTGTGCGATTAAGTAACGAACGCGCTGAGATCTTCCTACGAGCAGCTAAGATGGGAGACGATTTATACGATACTTTTAAGAATAACTACAATTGATACAAGCTATTTCCAAGAATAGATACACACTACGATATATCTCGTGTGTTAATTTATAAAGCGACTACTGAACAAACTAATAATTGTATATTTATACATAAACCACTTACCTGTAAATCTCGTTTAATTTACAGCATAAAATAAATAACGCAACCAGGGTAATATTCCTAAAATTATACAGATATGTGAAAACACGTACACGGAGATATAAATTTGAGGGTAAAGATTACCAACGAAACCCATGTTGTGACAATGTTTGCAACTATGTCTAAAATTGTTTTAATAATTTGACGACGGACGTTTATTATTGTAGAAGATCGTGATATTGTTCTATTTCATGAATTGTTTAAATAATCGTGTCAAGCAGCAGCAGCGATGTTTGATTTATTCCCTGAATAAGATTATCAATAAAGAACAAAATTATTTTTTAAGAATGAATTAATTAATTACAATAAGTATATGTAAAACTTCGAAAGACAAAGTTATGTATGTAACTAATAAAGTTACTGAACGATCGATGTACCTACTTAGTAATCAAAAGAAGATTACTATTGCGAAACACTCAGGCGTCGGAACCGGTGGGGGGGGGGGGGGCTTCGCCATAACCAAAAAAGTGTTTTCCTAATTTTCGTACAAACTCGTAGTTCACGTGCAAAGTTCTCGTTTCGAACTCGACCCCAATCGCCTGTTTTCGTATTTTGTTCGAATCAAATCAAACTACATTCTTATTCATTCGGAGGACAGGACATTCGATCGGAGAAGACTCAAGAAATGATCGCCGTATAAGATAGTCGGGGTAGATCGTAGGATATTCGTAGTATAAAATTTACGAAGTTTCGCAAGTTTTATACGAATGTCCAAGAGTCGTTGCGACTGTCGCGCGAAAGTCTCCAAAAGCTTAACCTGGACTTGTACTGTGAGCACGATTGTTTTGAACATGGTCAAAACAATCCCACCGTTTCGCGATTTGCTGCGTTGAAGGAAGATAACCTACGACTTTCTCTACGATGAATCGTGACAGAGGCTTCAGTGATGTTTTACAAGAAAAAAAATGAAATTGTTTTGAAATACTTTCCTTTTTTAAAATCATTAAATGCTGTTTTATTGTGTTCACGTACTTCTAAATTAATGTAAGATCTTGTCTGACGCATAAAGTGAACCTACGTATTTTTTTTCAATACAGATCAATTGCGTTTATAGGTTTGTGAACGCACACTAGTATTTATTTAAACAATATTTTATTATGTAAAAAAATATTACATAATAGGATTGGGCAGCAGGCAATCTGCCTATTTGAGCCCTCTCCTTTAACAGTCAATTTGACAGACATTGATGGTACAATGTAACAATAGTACTGTTGGGCGTAAAGAATATAGAGCGATGGTATAAAATAATAAGTATGCAAACATTTTATAAATAAATGCAATTTGATTTCTTTCATGGGAGCAAAATACTTCACTCGTGTAAATATAATACAAAACTGATGTGTTTGACGAGGAAAGGGAACAAACCCTCTTTCTCCAAAAGGCATAGAGTAGGATGCTGACTGTTGCAGTTATCTTTCTTTGCATTAAATTAAAATTAATAAAAGAACACTAACTAATCTATGATGTGCATTTTTAAAGAAAATATATACAGGTCTTCATTTGATGTGGTTTCGAGAGCATATACCAATTACTGTCATATTGTAAGTGACTGATTCATTAACTCTAGTTATTTGCCAATATTATGTAGGACTGTATACCTACTTGTATAATATAAGTATTTTATTAGCTTGTGTATTTTATTTCATCGATATTATTTCAAAATATATAAGCATTATATTAAACCAGTGTATAATATCCCATTATCATTAAGCTATTTAGTTTTTAGTAAGGTATTTCATGGACACCCCCCCCCCCCAAAAAAAAACAACCCCGGCCGCCGTCCAATTTGCAGACATATGTATTTGTAAATGAATAAAGCATTTTTTAAATGGTATCAAAGCATCGACAGGTATATTATAAATACATGTGTTCATTACTACACATGTGTACATGTATATATACTAAACATGTATAGATCTATAACAGTATAGGTGGTTGTTATGGAAGTCTTGCACATATCATTAATAACATATGAGAGTACAGCAGATGGAGATATTTGTTTGATCCATTATTATAGTCTTGGCTGCTCTGTTTGCTTTCACCCACTGGGGGATTTGAAGAATTTTTTTCCATTGAAATAAAGATGACTAATTTTATGTATGTACACAACAATGCGCCTCCGTCCAAGAACCGTCTAGCCAATCGCGTGCCTTCTTTCATCCAAACCATGGGTTGTTTGCTCAAACATTTTCAATGTGTCACGATAGGCGAAACAGCTGAGCGCTGAGAGAAGTTGGAGCAACATGTGATCATATTCCTTAACACCTTCGACAGAGTTGACAGAAATTTTCTTTTAGTGATTAATTAATTAGCCAGACCATAGAAAATGTCGATTAATTGTTTAAAACCGTATTTTGTATGCTTTTTTCTGTGGACTTCATTTATGAATTCGGTGGCGGATCTTGATAGCGGGACTCACACCGGGTGTCATCGTGTGAAACAGGCATATTTACGGGAACATATCGGCCCCTCAGATCTAGTCCCCAGTGAACCCATTTACGGTAAATAATTATAAATTTTATGTAATATTAAAGATATGATTTATTAATCATTAATTATCTTACCCATTTTTAAATTAAAAAATCATTAAAATATTGATTTCAAATTTGGCCATGCATGTATAAGAACTTCCTGATAAAATAGCATTTAAAATTAAATACAAATAAATTAACTGAATATGATTTGATTTTGAAGGTCTTTCTGTGTGATCTTTTTCAGATCGTGACATTTCAATATGTTTCAATGCAGCAACTAAGGATCCCAGTGAAAAAACTTGTTGCTCCAAATCGTCAGAGCTGAGTTATGTTACAGCAGCTGAAAACTTTCTTAGAGACACAATACGCATTAAGAATGCATATTTAAAAAAACTAGTTATGGACCATATTGTACAATATGAAGGTAAGTTTTCTATCTATACAGCTGCATGCCTGGCCACACTTGTTCAAACACTTCCTCTTTAAACAAGGGGTGCATGTAGGTTGAAGGAACATGCTTATAAAATGTCATGTAATCCCATTTGGTATACTTGTGTAAAAACTACGAAATGTTATACAGATAAGTTACACAATAAGGATTTACCAAAGTTTATGAATGGTTCTAATGAAATTATTATTCAAAAACATGTTTCATTTGTTAAAAAGTTAATTAAACTTCAAGAGGGTTTTTAAAATTGTCAATTTAAATAAGGAAAGAGAAATATATATGTATCATATTCAAATGGAAAAAAAAATGAATTTGTAATAATTTTCTATTTCCTAAACAGTATCCACCCACCTCAAAAAAATCTTTCTGATAAGCCGTTAGTTCAATAAATGAATTTATTAATCATTTTTATTTCCCACACACCCATGAAGGGAAAGCATTGTCATTGAGATGAAAGAAAAAAATTTAATTTTGGCATAACAAAGAGATTACATGTATACATTTGTATAAACCAACAAAGTGTTATAATCTGAGTCTTATGACAAACTGCTAATTGTCCATCACAGAATATACACACTGACCGAGCACGTCTCACACCTTCTTGTCCGGGCTTTATAAAATCACTGATCACATTTAATTAGGCCTTTGAAGAAAAATTAAGGAATTTTAAACTAATTATACTGTGCCTACTTGTTGTACAAACAAAGCCTTGATTTTCAAAGAGAAAAGAGGTTTTCTATTGTGGACTACCTTAGTATGTACAAATCAATGATTTAATCCCACCTTTGGAAAAAAATGCCTTTAGGGATAATTTGAAATAATTTTCCTTTTAATCCATGACCTTAATTACTTTCTAATGCAAACATTTCCAACGTTAAGTTGTTTTAAAGCTTTGCAGTTTTTGATAATGAGTCTTTGTGAGAGAAACAGTATTTTGCACTTGTAAATGTGTGGGGGATTTTGATAATCATGGTTTAAAACACTCGGTTCGATAGACTCTGGTTAAATTGCTACCGCATACATCTCTCGAAATTTTAAGTGGTGATGAAGACGCGCTGTTTCCTCAGAGTGAAACACAAATGACATCAATGATTAACAATTTTGTACTAGCTATTTTGATGCTGTAACATTATTTGTATTGATGGGAATAAGTGACACAAAAAGTGTTCCCATTGACACAAGATTTTGAAGTGCATTCTATGAATTCCTCTGATTAGAGAAAAACCACAAATATTAGTTTATATATAAACCACACACATGCATACAGTAAAAACAAATGCAAATCCATGAGAAAACAAAGCATTATAAACTTAAAAGAAAGTTTTTAAAAAGTTGGGGGTGGGGTGGGGTTGGGGGGCTAGAGAGGGAGAGAAATAAAGGGAGATAACTTATAAGTTTGGTAAACAAGAATGGTATATATACCACACATGCATTATTGTACATTTATTTCCCATGTTGGTTGGGTTCTTTACCTGACAAGGTAAAGGTGTGGAAACAAGGTGACAGAAAAGCCAGCCGTTTGACAGTAGTGGTCCATAAAAAACCCGGAGAGACGTTAGTTGAAGTGGATGAGCCATTCTGTGCTGACTTATGATAGGGAGTGTTGATGGTTGTGGGGGAATTTAGCGGGGTCTGATCTACACAGAGATTCTCCATGGCCTTTGATATATTTACTGAGTCTGTGCTGGTCAGTGGGGGAGGAGGGATGTTTTGAAAAATAATCTATTGCTAAATAAAGCACCTCATTACTCTCTCTCTCTCTCTCTCTCTCTCTCTCTCTGAGACTCTCTCTCTCTCAAAAAAAAAAAAATTAAAAAATTATTATCCAGTAGGTGAAATTGTACAAAATGGGAATCAAGGATCACAATGTAGTAAAGTAGTAAAATTATCTTCTTTTAAATTTCAAATTATTAATATTCAGAAATGTAGTTACAGGTGTATGATTTGTACAGATATATTGAGCATGTAACACATATGTGCCTGAGATCTTGATCGGTATAGCGATCATCTCAACCTTGAAATACCCGTTGACATAAAAAAAAAAGTTTTGTCAGCAAGGTGCAGGATGTGCATGTTGTGTCAGTCTCTCTCTGTTAATGGAGATTCCTATTGAAAGGAGCAATTATTTGACATTATTGTGTGTGTGACTTGAAGCTGACATTAATTTGCAGACGATAGAAATTGTGATTGCTCTCTTTGCATTCAAATTTCAGTCACTTTATACACTCCCAAAATCAAAGCCCACCGCACACACCTGTCAAAAAAGTTGCGAAGAGATATGTACATGTATGCATGTACATTTATTATCTTTGAATTCATAGGCTGAAAAACTAGAGGGTTTTTAAAAATAAGTGTCCCGCTGTTTCAAGATATTTTCCCACCTAAATCGAGGTGTGGCCATTAAAATTTATGTGATCAGGCAGTTTGAATTTACAGGTGTTATAGAGATCACTGCTTAAACTTTCAGTTTTGGCAAAGGATCAAAACAAATTTTTTTTTTAAACACCATGTTTGTAAAGGAAAAAATCCTGCTGTACATTCTTTGCATAAAAAAAATTATGCATCCTGAAAATTATTATCATCATATGTAAGCCATCTTTTCTTAACGATGCTTTAGGTGATTAATTCAAGAGGAGAGTAAACGGGAAAAAAAAAACTTAATGGAAGAGAAATTTCCGTTGTCAAAGAGAGAGATCGTACAACTGGAAGTTAATGTAAATGAGTTAACTTATGCTGCGTTGATTGCCTGTCTTAGGATATTGTTGTATCTTTTGATGTTTCCATATAACCATCAACACATTAGCAGGCAGCAGTTATATGGGGAGACTCAAATCTGGTGGCACTTTGGATGTTACACAAACATATTAAAAACAAATATACCGATAATGATTGACACCTTGAATGAAGATTTCATATCGGAAGTCTGCGGGCTCTGAGAGATCCAGACTTCATTTTCATTCATCCCACATATATGCCAGTATATATACCGGCTGGAATATATAAATAAATATGATAGATAAAATATGCGGTTATCTTTTAATATGACTAGAAATGATATTTTCACCAGACTTTTGAAATCCATTTAGCACTCACCAAAAAAATTATATACATTGATATAAGAAACTTTTTCTATCCATATTTTTGCTATGTGGAGAGCAATTATCAGGGATCTAAATCGAAGGAATAAATAAAAAGAAGACAGACAGAATTTATTTCCTACAGTTTCCTGCTTTTAAGTGCACAAAAAGTTGTTAATATTTTATGTGTTTAAGTGAACAATTATCCCCAGATTATTGTATGAAATAAAGATTGATTTGGAATCCTCAATAATCTATATAGCCTTAAAATACCCAAGTTTTCTCATTGAAAAAATGATCCTCCATTGATTTCAGTGAAATTATGATATGGAGTACAAATTTTACACCAAGTTTAGTACATAAATATTACCATAATTCTAATACAACTGATTATTGATCGAATTCTGTCTAGAAAGATAGATATCTGAATTATCTTTATTCATGAAGCAATTTTACTTTTATACCATGAACCCTTTTATATTTATAGTAAAACAAAATTTTTAGAGATGGTTTTTATTATACGCTCACCTTATATATATATAGAAGTTTTTGATTAATCCATTGCAAACTGACATTATATACAGTTGAACTTTTATATCTTGACCATTGACGTCTCGAATACTAATTGAGATGTCAAAATGAATAGAAAGTCCCCACTACAGTTATTTTTTTAAATACATATTTAATTAAACCTATTATTACTAAAATCCTTGAATATTGAAAAGATATTTTGGTCCGCTCAAGTTTGAGTTGATGAACATTGAACAGATTGTATGTGTGACACAAACAGACAGAGAAATCATGATATAATATAATTGTTTCACATAATTGTAATTCCAAAAATCATCTGCATAGACATATTTTTCCAAGGTCAAAGATGATATGTCAAAGGTCAGGGTCACTCTCATCATAGATGCTAATTCATCATCATCAAAAGTCACCTGTACTCAGACATATCTCTACAAGGCTCAGTTGGATGCTTAGATTTAACACTGATTGATTTTAATATAGACATTCTAGTCTTCGCTAGCTAGCTGCTATCTGACCAAACAGAATTGTTAATTAAACAGAATCTGCAATTACACAAGATTTATTGATTTGGATATTAATACAGCCGCAGCTGTTGCAAATTTGATGATGAAATTTCATTATTTACCCCTCTTCTGACTAAATGGGGAATGCACAGACTAGATAAATCAAGCCCTGGCATTGAAAAAGCTAGCACAGATACCTTCTACTAGGGTCATCTGAATGAAGAAGAAAAATAAAATAAAACACCCTCCTCATACAATTATCTCAAAATGCTAGAGGTCTGTGTTTATAGACATTTAATGCCCACCAGTTTGATTACAAACTCATAAGTAATCAATGTAAATAACCTCTTATGTACCTGGACACGCACCTAGTCTTTGATCACGCAGGTCTTCCCCTCGGCTAGATGACCTTACCTGACAAAAAAAATCGGAATGTGTGCTAGCTGAGTGAGTATTTTCTTTGACGGCTCTTTTTTTTGTCGAGATGCTGCCTGATTTTCTTTTTTCTACAACTTCTGGAGTGGGAGTAATATTTGCGCAAGTAGACACATAAAATATATACACCACTTTTATTCCCCTTTTCTTATCTGCTTCATTTCTGGTATAGCCCCTTTTGATAGCTGCCTAATTGGCAGTCAGATACTACAATATTTTGTTCAGAGGCTGGCAGTGATGTTCAATAAACGAGACCTCGTAACAATTAATTTCATTTGAGGATCAGTTTAAAGAGCCATAAATTTGGACAGTTTATGCCTCAATCTTGCTTTTTTTTTAGTTCATTAGTCTTGACCTGAGCTGCACAGTATTTATGTAGGACACAGATAATGCTTGTTTTGCCAATACCTCGGCAAGTGTAGTACTATGTATTGGCTCCGAAGACCTGGCAAAGGCTGCCGTGAATTATCACTTAATGCCTAATGTCACACAGTGATACTGCGACTAAATTAAGCTCCTCCTTGGTCGTCTAGTCAGAACAAGTCGGGATCAGACCTAATTGACTTAGATGTGAAAGTAATTAATCAGAGATGATCAATTAGCGGCGGCCCCTGTCTAGAGGTGCTGGAATATTGTTAACAGGGGGGAAGTACAATAGATCACACAACTTTCTGTCCAGAGGAATGTGATCCCCAGGGGGAAACACTTGTCACTACTTATGTCCTTAAAAAAAAAGTTGATAGTTGAAAAGTGTCGGTGCCTTGTAGGAGAAATGCAACTAGTGTCCTCAATTATCCTTCATCACCTTAGTAGTTTTTTTTTTCATTTCTCTTTTGATGTTACTCTCTGGAGGAAAGTGATATATTTTCACAGTAACTGACTTTGCTTATATTCAATATCTATTAAGAATGATCTGAATCCCTTTGGTAAATTGAGATTATATAATCTTAACAAACATTACTGTGCATGCAGACTAGCTTTTTGCATTTTCTGTAGTTGTGCAACACATTTAATAATACTTAAAAGTAAAGCAAAAAAAAAAAAAAAAGTCTTTTATAATTTTTATGATTTGGTGGCAGTTTATATTCATACCAAAAAAGGTTGTGTAATCTTGTGTTGCAAGTCTGTGCTCACAATACAGGTATCCTATAGATAAGGTTCGGAACATTTGTGTCATGTTTTTTTTTTATTTCAAAGATTAGATTTGGACTCTGGTGGAAAACAATACTTCGTTGTGATATTTTATGGTCGTCCACTTAAACATGCCAAGTGTCTAGTGTCATTGTTAGATTTTATGACTATTTTGAGAGAATTAATTTTGAAATCGGCCTCTCATTGAGTGAAAACAAAGATAAACATTAACCGGGACATGCATTTTGGAAGAAAATCTATATTCTCTATCTGTTAACATTTGCATATTTTGTTATGAAAACTTACAACTTACATAAAATACAAGTGTTGCAAAAAATATCAATTGTTACCATTTTCGGTGTAAGCTGTATTTGTACAAATAGATTATGTATAAAGCTACGCCATATCTTAGATATACTGTAGAAGCACATATTTTCGTTGGGTCAAAATTTTGTTGTTTTTAAACCAAATAAAGTTCCGTTGGCATTAAATTTCGTCATAACGTAATCTCTTTGTATTCACTATTACTTGGGTTAAAAATTCGTTATGGATTTCATTTCATTGATATATACTGTACTGCCAACGAAAATAACGAAATTAAATCCTCAACGAATATTTCTGCTTCTACAGTATATATATAATTAGTAAATAAATCAAAAAGTGGCACCCTTCATGTTTGAATTAATGACCAAAAGTGAAATTCTCTGCAATTAGAATCCTATACTAACAGCTGCGACAATGAAAATGCTGCATAATGGCTGAAGAGTAAATGATGGCAAAATGTTATGAAGTGTTTGCAGATTTGGGGGGGGGGGGGGGGGGGGGATAATTTTTCTTTTCCTTTGGTCTTTGGAAAATGTTATAGCTTTATTATACAATTAATAAATCCGTATGCTTTACATGAAGCACTCAATTGAAGTATATTAAATGAACTCGATAACTTTGATATAAGTTAAGTGCAAGCGAATATCAAAGAAAAAACCCTGATGCATGTTCTGCAATGTAGAACCACAAAATCCACCAAGGGCAGATGATTTCATAGTCGTAACTAACTGAGCATCGTATTTGAAGGATGATTTACCTTAATTGAAGCAATTTTTGTCATGGGATGGTCTTAACCTCTTTGAAAGTATGAAATGGCCAGATTAACGGAATAAACAAATGTACATTATCGGAGTACATGAAATTCATGTTAAAGGATGCCATCATAATTAAGCTTCTGTGGAATAAAGCAATTACAAAATATATTGTACCATCTAGTATACATTTGCAAATTCCATTGAATTTTCAATTTAGCAACCAAAATCAGTTTGTGCAAAGCTCTTGGTAGATGAGTTGGAAAATATGAGGAAGAAATAAATTTCCAAGAGATGTTACACATTGAGTAAAATATCAAAAGTATAAGCCTAAGGTCATATTTAAACAAAGTTCAATTATTTTTCCCAAAGACCTATAATACATATATACCAGTACATAAACATTGATACTATAAGAGAAGAACTCGAGATGCTTAAGAGTGTTCATTTAGGAGAGAACTCTTCATTGTCAGTAGGTAGAATCTGCACATTCTCATCTCACAATGAAGACAGCTTTCTTCCTGAAGCAATCAATTAATTGAAAACTGACAAACTGCATCACAGGATACATCATGGCCTAGCATCCAGGACCTCTATCTGACATCCATCCATTCTCCTCATCACATTTTTTCCCTCCCTCCAAGGGTTCGCACCTAGTCTGGTTTCAGAGTTTCAGAGTGCAAGCAGCTTGAGGTGCAAAGTAATTCATGCAGCTTTTCTGGATGGATGCCACAGGGGTAATTTAAAAAATGAGCCCTATTAATTTTTGAAGGAAACAAAAAAAGTATAATAACCCTATAGCTGTTGTGTTTTAAGTTAACACTGAGTGGTTTTTGCAGGAGACCCCCAATTGTTTCACTGAAACCAGAAATGGCTTTCCTTATACTGGTACTTAACTCACTTTTATAGTTGTAAAAATAGACATATTCTGTATCCTAAACATCTTTCTGTTTTGTGCTACCTTGTTCGGTCTATGTTATCGAGATTCTGTTTTAATTTCCTTTCAATTTATTAATCCACTGTGACATGTGTTGAATGGTTAGCCTCAAGAGAAACCTGTTTCCGATAATGTTTGTCCTACCCAGACTCAAACTTTACAGTCTCATCTCTTCCGTGTATATAGAAGCTCAGTATGCATAAATATCATTATACATTTCAATCAGACATGCTTGTTGTTATTTTCTCATCATATTTGTATTATTTAGATGTAAAGTGAGAAATCAAAAACTTGTTTTGAGATGGCACCAAGTTGAGAATGCAAGTCAATTGATTTCTGATGCTTGTTCATGATGCTAACAACATTATTTTTTTTGTATTAAAACATGTAAAGACTTTGATGCCTCTTGGGGTTTATTTATTTCCAATCAACCAAATAAAAGAAGAGATGGATGAGAAGGCCGACAGACAATTATAAAAATGTAGTAATGTATATGCTCGAACTGACAAAATTAGTGCATTTAGAATTGAAAAAAACCCAAAAATATGAAAAATGAAATTTTTGCTGGTATGTAACTTTTCTTGGGTTAGATTATGACATAAGAAATAATGCTACAAACATGAAATTGAAATGATAGGATATTATGTAATAATAATCTATGTCATGATTTGATGTAGGATAATTGTATGTCTGTCTGTTTTATATTTATCAGAAAAATTACGCAACATTACATTCAGAGGGGTGCTAAAAAAGAGAAAGGCTAAAACTGTATGGATTTTTGGAAACCATGCAAATTACCATCTTTCTTAAGCTGGGATAGAAGGGCTGGTTTTAACCAGCTTTTTTAGACGGTGGCTATAAATAGCCACGGTCTATTGCTACGGTCCTGACCGGAAGAGTATTTCTCACGGGGACCCTAGCGGATAACGACCGATAACTCTGTTAGGTACATGTATGCAGCGTTATACAGACAATGTTTTATCTACGTGTCGATTTCAGTATGAGAACTAATTTTAATCTTATCAGATATTTTAAGCATTATAGCTGCTAATTATTTTGTACATACATTTAAATAATGTATGAAATTGTGTTTTATTTTAAATGAGCCGTTACCCTATCTGCTTACGCGGTATTAATAATATAAGCACGGCCAACGGCCAGTTTTGACGTTTAACTCTGTATCAGGACTGCATAAACTATATCACTGCGATAATTGGTCAAGAGATCTCACAATAATTGCTTCTTGTTTTTTTATGATATAAATAATTGTCAGAAACACACTATTTAAACTGGTTTGCCATTTCATATTTCAGTAATTATGCTTCATCGATAAATTCACCCATTATCAACGCATTAGTTTTAGTTGAACAGTATATTTTTTTGTTATTGTAGCTTATTCCAAAGAATTTACAACAGATACTGACAATGAATATTACATAAATTACATTTTATTGAACTTCAACCGATCAATGGCACAGTTTCTTCTACAAGTGTGCATGTGTTTTCAAACACACAAAAAAACTTTAAATTTACGATACAAATGTGTTAAATTTTCGACCGACCTGTGATTTACAATGTTCCTTATTTTGTAACTCACTCAGTCTGTAGAAACATTAATTTTATTACAGGCACCTCAATATTCATCAGACAATATTTACTGGAGATGTTGACGCTTAACTTGCTGCTGACTTTCTCTCAAACACGCTAATCGACGTCGGATTGTAAAATTCACGTGCAAATCGAGTCGCCATTTTAAATGTTTATAAACTACATTTTACGATGTTTTAAAGATTTTTAGTTCAGATTTTTTTTACATATGCTGTAAAACGTCTTAAGGATTTCACGGCGTGTCAGCTCGTGTATCTCTAATTTGCAGCAAACTCTAGCTTTTTTGTGAGAAAAAAACATGCGATATTCCATATACATTTATGGTACATTGTGAACGGCAATGTAAGATATAATATTTTGTTAACTAAAGTTTCTGTCGAATTTTTTCACAATGAACTGAATAACGCAATTCGATGAACGAAGTACAAATAGTGACTTTAATTCATATGCGCCCGTCCCTGCTAAATGTATTAGAGAATCTTTTCTTTGGTTTGGGGGCATTTTTTCACTAACAGATAACATTATTTACATCGCCCCGTTTGTTCTCAAATGATTTTTAACTCGCGAGTACAACTCTATTATGAACTTTCTTCGACATTTGTTTCCAAGTGTTAGCATCATTTTGTCAACATGCATTTACAAATAGGCGGGCCTATATAAATGCGCCAGTTTGTTGCGACTCGCAATTGAAATACACACCGGTTAGAAAGTGTCATCACTTAACGCAATGCTACATCGGCCGTAGCGTATACATCCATGCTATATTTGCGATAAATAATGAAACATGAAGGCAAAAAAATGTGCTTCATAGATGACTGTAGAATTCTGCTGAGCTACAGAAATATAGCTTTCCGAAAATATTGCCGGGATTTGCGAACCCTAGATCTATTGTCTAGTACATGAAAAGAATAAAATCAAAGATGATGGGTGAATAAGGCGTGTAAAATGCCCATTTGAGGAATGATTAGATACGGCAAAATTAAAATATCATTAAATCTAATACTTTTTAAAAAAATAATTAAAAACAATGTAAATTTAACGTAACATCGGGTTGTAATCTTTAAATATTTTAAATACTTGCAATATATTGATTTAAACTGGCGTATGCGTGTCAAAACCTCCTAATCGTGTAATTTTTAAAACTTCAATGCATTTTCTTTCATAGAGTGGGTCTGAGCTCAATATTTTTTTACAGTCTAAATGTGGTTTAATGGAATTTAAACCGATTGTACTCAACAAGAATGTGGAGAGATGACCCACTACAGTTCAAAAATGTCATTTTGTACGTCAACAATTGAACGTCGTTTTAGAAATATCATACAAGTCCGTAAATTCGTGGTCATAGTCTCATATAGCATTTAAACAACGCACTTTGTTGTGAATGAAATGGCTCAGTGGTTAGAGCAACAGCCATTAGGAAACTTTATAGAACTTGGGTTTTTAGGTTGTGGGTTCGATACCACCAAAACTTAAAGATTTATTATTTTTTTCTTATCTTTTTGAAATATTTTAAACTGAATATAGTTAGAAATTACCATTTTGTAAACTTGTATAATAACATATCAAATATTCAAATATATTTAATTGAAAACATGCTAAATTTGAAATTGTATTTTACGACTAAACCAAAAGGGCAGTTGCGCCATGTTATCCCCCCATTTTCTTTATATACACAGCTGTACGGTTAGAAAAACGTGCGTTCAGCTTGAATTTTGTTTGTTTGGTGTTTTTAAAAACTTATTTTGTATAATTAATCAATATTTGTTGTAAGTTTACTAGAAAAGTTTAATGTAGCAAGTAATTTATGCGTGTTAAAGTGTACTGAGAAGCAATAAAATACACATGTGACTTTCCCGAATTCATTCAAATGATTTGAATAAATCTATAGCTAAATACAATAGAACAATTAAATGTTTAAAACGTTGATTAATGAAACTGCCGCGACCGAATGTTGTATGATATTTTTTAAAATTTTCATTCACTTTCGTTGTGAGCAAATGGAAATGGAAATAATCCACTAAAGTCGAAGATAAAATATTGATTTACTCTTCTGTTTCATGATGACGTGCATTCCAAAAGCAATACCAGTTTTATCAAATAGGTTCTTGTAAACCCATTCCGTTTTCTTTACACCTAAATGTATTAACTGACTATGAGATGTGATGATCTACAAGACTGCAACTTTTTCCCCGTGAAGAAAATGAGGGAAAATGCTGTCGAGAGGGACCATTAACATACTATATGTATGCCCAAATAGTTAGTAAAAATAAGTATTTTATCATACCAAAGCTTTATTTGTTCTCGTTTCTTTGAGAAATCTACAATATATTTAAAGCACAATAGTCCAATCCACACTTTTCAAAAGTTGTTCCCCTTTGCGGTGTCAACCCAAAGGTCAAAAGGGAAAAAACCTGCTTCAAACAATCAAATATTTGGGCGTACTGTGATGAAATCGCTATGGATTTGATTTATTCATTCAATATGTGGTGGCAACCATTCAAAGGGGGTTTTAATGTCAACTGATATAGATACAAACATATTGATACAAAATATAGATACAAACTTCTATACGACAAAGACTACTGTGATAAATCTTTGGGTTTTTCCCAAAAAATGACGACCAAGAGACACAGCATTTGTAAAGTGTAGAGTGAGATCACAGCTTCGATTTCCACAGAATTATCCATGTAGGAAACTCACGACCAGTTGTGCGAGTAAGCGTTAAGTATTAGTACATGTATGCGATACTGGCCGCGGTTTTCGACAAAAATAATTATCATACATCACTCATTGTTACATGTAATATAATTTCAAACGACGCCACCGTCTAACAGTACTTTCAGTACTTTGATTGGTATTCTGTATAAAGCTTTATGAGTTGGATTGTAGAAACAAAGTAAGAGTTTTCCTCCAATAAAGTTCAAATCACTTTCGTTGCTATATACATATTTCATGCGTTGAAAAACAGTCTTGCAGGTAAAAGGAGCATAAAAAGTCTGTCTGTAATTATTTAACATTGTATTTGATTCTATTACAGGAAAAAATGTTGGGATTTTGTTTAACAAGGGAGTGAAATAGTTGAGAGGGATTAGAAAACTTTATCCTTGTAAAAATTGATTTTCTGTCAGATATTATCAGTTTATTTTTTTTTTACAAGATAAATTGGATAATACTTCAATATGAAAAAAAGTCAAATGTTTAATCATGATAAAAAAGCAGAGATAATTTTTTACATTTTTTTTTCGACATCTGTTATAATTGTCTTTTAGATCTTCACCTTTAAACGTCTGAAGTCTTTCCAGTATTTATCTAGGACAATAGTGTCCATTGTCTGTGCTTATTATTTTTCTTAATGATCATTGAAAATATTTAAAGTTCTTCCGTTAGATAGTCGTTAACCCCGTTAGATGCATTCGCTTTGTAAGACAAATCTGATTTAGGAATTGAAGTGAGAAAAATCTTCCGAAGTCCCCTCAATTGGAATTTTTTTTTTATGCGACACTTAGGACCTGAGAGGTTTTTCACTGGAATACTTTGTAAATAAGTCCTCTTGAGCGCGCTTTAAAATTCCCCGAAAATCGGTAGATGGCACGAGGGTTATCACGGCGTATCAATATTTACCCACAGTCTAAAATAATTTCTTTGCACATTCTGTTCTGTTTGTACAAGCTGAACAGCCTCCAAAATATTTGTTATGTTAGGGACTTTTAGCACAGATTTATTTGGACAAAAATGGAGGTCTAAGGATCCTTCTTTTCAAGATGTGGAGGAGACAAGATCATAATAATCATCACAGATTTTTTTTTTATTCAATTCAAATGTTTTCTGTTGTTTAAACAGGAAATTGATTTAAGGAGAATCTGATTATATGAATCCATTATATGGAATATTGACCTAATCACCTATACCTAATTGTTAACTTCCTACAGTGTAATCCCTCTCAATGGAAACTCTATATAGTAGTTCACACACATTACACAGAACTTGTGCATCCTGTGACAGAGTAAATTTTATCCAATTTTGCAGCAATGCACATGCATGCACACTTATAAGCATTGTCTCTTAGCAACGTTTTAATAATCAATTACCATAATTAATTTTGGAACTATTTCATGGTTTTTTTTCACAGCATAGATTTATAGTAATCTTACTGTAGTTTTCTATTATACCTTGCAATGGACAATTTTTTTTTAGATCTTCATTTTCATCAAGTAGGGGGGGGGGTGTTGCATTCTTTATTGGATATTGCTAAAAAATTTACCATGAGACTATAATACTCTGGGAAGTCAAATATATTTTTTGGACAACAGTGAGGTACATTATAATTTCATTATTTCATCCATCTTCCAGCCAGTAATTATCCAATTACATAACAATTGTGAGCTGAATATGAGCCCCCCAACCACTTCCTTTTCTTATATATCAGCCTTGATCTATAACACTACAGATTGTATTGGACAATAATTTCTGTTATTTAGACAGCAATTGCAGTCATATCTTAGAGTTTTCTTGATTTTCATTACCTCTTGGTTGTATAAGTTCTGTTGTGGGTGTTTTGTTAGACAGCCGCAGTATCAAAGTAGTATCGATGTACTAGTATTACAGTACTTCTGGATGAGTACTAGTATTACAGTACCTCAGGATGAGTACTAGTATTACAGTACCTCTGCATGAGTACTGGGTATTAGTATTACAGTACCTCTGGATGAGTACTAGTATTACAGTACCTCTGGATGAGTACTAGTACATGTATTACAGTACCTCTGCATGAGTACTAGTATTACAGTACCTCTGGATGAGTACTAATATTACAGTACCTCTTTGAATAAAGTTAAGGTAGAATGCAAAATATATTTCTCAGATATTGAAATGTTTCCGTTTATAGGAAATTGCTTGTGAAAGTAATTTCATGTTAAGCAGCAAAATGAGACTGGCATTACAAAGGGAGAGGGATTTGCTTGACTTTGATTAAAACATGTAGTTATGTAATAATGGGCCCTTTTGTCTGGATTTCATAAAAGCAATTATGCATGTGCATGGTTGAAAAACATGTTGAAGACATCTCTTTGAATCAATCTATTGGGGAAACTTTTAAGTGCCGAATCATGTTTGTACTTGACTTTTCCTTTGTGTATTCATGTCGATGAATGGTGATTAAAGAGTTGTAATTAATTAATAATTGCATATTTTTTATGAGACTGCTACATAGACTTTGTGGGGTCAATTTAACGCCTTGTTATTTGAAGAATCGTAATTATGTGGGAGTATATTATCATCATTGGACTGTTTGTCACTTGTTTTTCCTATATGTAATGATATCCGCAGAGCCATCAAAGTTTTTATCATGTTCGTTTAACTTAATATAGAAGTTAATATTGATCAATTATTAATCAGTTTATTAGATAGAACTATTTTTGAAGCCTAAAGCGAATGTGGTCAGACCGTGTTCATACACCCAGCTGAAGAGTGAATAAAAAATTATTTTTAAGATAAGTCATATTCCTTTAGCTTATAATGGTTTTGACTTCTCTTACAACTTAAAGATTATAAAATATTTCTAAGATGCATATACGGTAACTTATCATCAGACATTTAATTATCCATCAAGCACCCATTTTGAAACTTTTTTGCCGCAAAATTCATTTTCCAGGCCTCTGACTTGCACTTCCAATTGCCTACAAATTGTCCAACTAAAAGCCATGTTATTGCAAGATTTCAACCACGTGAAATCTGACCCTAAAATGGAATGTGAATTCTCATCCCATAATGATTCACTGTTGAAAGAAAACCAGAACCATAAAGCAGATCCTACAAGACATCTGAAAGTAATCGGTTTTATTGTTTTCGATATTGAATTTTATTTCGCGACCATACTTAGAGACTGTTCCGAGTAATGAAGTGTGCCGATAATAAACGTCACTGTCTCGTAAAGTGATTTTTATGTATTCCGATCATATACCCAGTTTTAACTCGATGTTTGGAATGTCTCGTTAATCCGACTTTTGAATCGAAAAACATGTGACCACACAGGTGAGAAGATATCAGATACCTTGAATGAAAGAGGAAAATTTTGACAAGTATGGCTTTCCGTACTTTTGATCAATTCATCAGGGGTGGAGTCATATCCGAACAGTCTTCCTCTACAATTTTCATAGATATACTCTTCAGATAAAAGCTTTTGTGTTTTTCAATAGACAGGAAAAGGGTGTCAGTTTGATGAGCAAAAAATGAATGCATCACATTCGACACTCGACGTCTCAGATTTCAGGGCATTTTTTATTTAAAAAAAAAAAGAAGAGAGATAAATAAAAATTCCCAAAATACAAGGACCCATACAAATACTTAACATTAATACCTAATAGGGCGAAATGATCAAAGCAATGTTTAGACTTTATTCTTGTTAGACAAATAGCTGTGTATACGATGTGTAGGAAAATATTCAAATTTAAAGATTTGTATAGTTTGATTTTTTTCTTAATTAAATGAAAGTTTTTGGCCAAGAAATATTATAGAATTTGTAGGTACATTTGTTGACAATGGAGCCTTATAAAGAATTAAGGCAGCAATTAATGTACTAGTGAAACATTGCATAGCAACTCTTGCTAATACTAAAGTGATGGATTAAAAAGTGTAAAGAAAATTAAACCAGTCAGCCTGCTTCGAGGCATGTATACATGTATGTAGAAAGTGCACAAGGAAAGCTTTAATAGTCACCAAGGGAAATAATTGTCGGATTTTGTTCATCGGAGTACTAAGTGCTGTATTGCACTTATCAATTATCCCTAATGATATTTCATAACATTCTGATGTAAAAGTTTAGGTGAAAAATTGCCCGGCTCTCCCGATGACGTACATACTGGTATCTGTACGATTTAATGTACGATCTAGAAGCAGCGGGATGCAACTGCCTGGTGTATTTTAGCTATCGATTACACAACGCATTGGTTCTTACACCCTTTGAAAAATTAGTCAGTGTGATATATAGGTGATCATACGTTCTGCTCTGACATATTTTTGTTAAATATTACTCTTTTAAGTCCCTATTATAATTACAATAAATTTCAATGTTTAACAAGGGAATGTTAAAAATTTCAAATTTATCGGATTTTGCTTTTTTTTTTTTTTTTTTTTGTAAAAGAATTCAGCAAATGAAATTTTATTAGGAGGAGTTGGTTTAATAGCTGCAAATGATATTTCCTCTATCTAGATGTTGGTTTGTACTTGAGAATGCCGGGTTGAAATATTTGTCAATGATAACACTTAATATATACTACAGATTGAAAAGGTTTTAGAAATGAAAAAAAATGTTTTTATATCCTGTTCCCTTTTGGTCAGTGGCAATCAGTGCAAGGAAAATAAATCTTGGGATTGATTTTGAACAGGAAGTGTCCCTCAGCCATATCTCTGAATGAAGGGGAAAAAATTAATAATCTCATCTATTTATCATATCAAGCACAATATAAAATCAAAATCTCCAAACTTATAAATTTTTGATGTGAAATGATAACTTTTTTACTCAAGCATTATAAATATTTAAAGTGTAGATAGCATAGATCATGTTATGTAATTTCAATCTGAAAAAATAATCTAAAAACATTTGGAGGATTTGTGATAGGAAGTGAGATTTCCCTTCATATTTGTATGTATTGATATTGATGAGGAATAAAAATTTGATCTAATTATCAGGCTGACAGATTGCAACTGTCATTTGAAAAAAAAAATAAAGCATCATTGTCTAGAAGGGTCCGAGGAACAAGGTAACGAAACTCCAGAGTAAATAAAGTGCAGCTGCAGTATATGGCAGCCACTGCACACTTTTTAGGCAGATTTTTACTGCGCCCAACATCTGGGATTTTTTTTTTTACCCACGTACTTTATTTTTTCATAGAGTAGCTGTGATCTACTGTGAAAATGTGCTTGCTATAAGCTTATAAAATATTGCATCTTTTATAGCCTGAAAAGAAATAAAACAACATGAAATGCACATTCTACAGTTTAATGGCCGAGTCTATTTCGATATTGTTTCTCTCCCATGTTAGATTTATGTGCATTGAGGTCATGGGTCAAGGTTATTTGTTTTTGTTCCTTACGTATCATGTACATGTATTGGAAACATGCAACAGATGGCATATTTTTCAATTTTTTTCTCCAAAGTTTTCAATACAAATTATTGAGCGTATTACAAAGAAAATTTGAATTTCTTGTAGAAGCTGTCGAGTGTTTTGATAAAAGAAAATTTTTAAATGAAAAAAACACATAACTTCAATTTGCCCAAAAAGCTAAATGCAAACCTAATCTTTTCAACCTGAAATTGTTAAGATTTTTAGTCAAAGAAATCTACCCTCTACAAACAATGGCAAAGAAAAAATGCTTTTTATCGGACATCATGTTAAGTAAATACAAGGAAAGAAACATTTGTCTGCAAAGTGTGGTGTAAATATTTAATCGGGGTCCCGTGTATTGTACGTCTAAGTGTTGGCTGTCGGGTACTAGGTTCGTTGGGAGACTCAGATTATTACCTATGTCATATCATCTTAAAATATCTAACCTTTTATAAATGGTCTCGCATTCCACTGTCGCCAATGAAGCGTGCTCCATTTCAACCTGCCGAGATATATTTCTATCAATGGTAGAAGATACTCTTGTTTGGTTCGAGATATAGGTGTATTGTGTCATTTTAAGCGCTCAATTTAGGTATTTTGTTGTTCAAAGCTTTTAACATCTTATAATGACCATTTATGGGGTTTGAGAGCTGATAGACAAGATACCAATGTAGTTTTCAGAATAATTATCAATGTTATCAGCCATCCCATATCTTTAACCCTCTTTAATAATTGTCAATGCCTGCATGTTAAAATTGACAGAGTTGGTTTAAATTCTTGAAATGTTCCTCACAAATACATGTTGGATTCTTTCAATGCTATTGATGTCAGTGTGTTCAAAGCTTTTTTCATACGATGCTTATTTGAGCTATAATGAATAAATATCACAATTGGTATAAATGTATACTTAGACTCTTTTCTATATGAAATATAGTGAATTATATTTACACCAACTTTTTAATAAGTGTTTTTTAAGGGGAGACTACTTTGTAATAGATGCCTATAATTACAAAAGAAGACCTTTCATTAAAATATGGTTCTATGTGACTAAATTGTTCGCATGTCAGAAATAAATATTTTTATTTAGAAATTTCAGCACGCGGGGGTGTTAAGGAAGCATATGGAATCTGAGTTACATGTAATTCTTTGAAATCAAAATCTTAGTTATTATGTACATAATCAAATATATAAGCAACGAAACGTAGACCAAAAACAAATAAAAAATACTTCAAAGACAATTTTTGCCAGAAACTAGTTTGTATTACGTAGATTTACACATTGATGACGTCATGACTAAAGGTTGAATGTCGTGTGAATTTGATCGGAAAGCATTGTAAACATATTCAAAATATAACTAATCTAAGAACTCTAATAAAGTATTGTGGTGTGATTTATTGAGAATTGGACATAAGAATACTGGGGGATATGTTAGTTTTATCAATCATTCGCTAAAAGGTATGTAAATTTGCTTTTATTTCTCGGCCAGGCTTTCCTCTGTCGTTGTTTACGATATAAAAATCCAACTAGAACAACACTACCCCGTGTATGTTGAACTTGAAATTTTACACGTATCGTTAGTTTGATCAATGCTTAAATTGAAAAGTGCTGCTAGAATCCCATGTTGTGTGTTGTTATAATGCAATTTGCCATTTTCCATGCAAACTTTATAAAAGTTGGGAAGGTTTTACGAGAACCGGATGAATAACTTTTTAATAAGGAAAAACATAGGATTCTAGCGGCGGTTTTGATTAAACTGAGATGTTTTGCCTTCACTTGGTATGTTTATTTTATTTTGGAAACCGCGGGGTAGTGTTGTTCTATCTCATTTTATGTTAAGGAATATACGTAAGCTATTTATAGTTGTCACGTGATAATGCACCAATGTGGCAGTGATGTACTACCCGAGTTTATTGCACTGACATCTATTTTAAAGGATGATACTAAGTTTTTGATCTTATTCAAAATAATTATTTAATTTTACGATTTTGAATACAACAGTCAAAATAAGACGGCATATTGCCCATATGCTTCCTTAACACCCCCGCGCACTGTGATATATTTTGAGCATTTTAACAGAAAACTACTAAGACAGTGATTTGTGTCTGTGCTTGAAATATGAGAGTCGATCTCCTTCAAAACATCAATGCATTATATTAAATAACTTTGACTTCTCAAGCATTTAAAATATTGTGAGAAGAATTCTTATTTGTTGATTCTTAATTCATTTTCAGAGCATTTAGAAAATTATATTTTTAGAATTCTCATCATTTGTTGTTTCTTTTCATTTCCAGAGCGTTTAGAAAATGTGATCAAGAGTTCGTTTAATAGAACGAGCCAACTGCTCATAGACTTGTACGATATTCCAGCCAGTGCTCACGAGGAGGCTTTACGTGCTTTTTACCAAGACATTAGGACTTACTTAAAGATGAAACACGTGAGTCTGTATGGCTCAGTGAACGATCTTTTTGACTCGCTCTTTCCATACTTGTATAAATTCATAGTGGAAGGAAAAAACTCCTCCGTGACATTGTCACCGGAGCATATCCAGTGCTTGAAAAACAAACGACAAGATATAGTCCCGAACCCCTTCGGAACTCAGCATTACAACTTGTCCCACAACTTGAATAAGGCTTTGTCCACTGCCAAGTCTTACTTGGAAGTTTTGACTCTGTTAGTGGAGACCATTAATGCAACCGATCATGTGACCTTGACGGAAAAATGTCAGCATTCGGTGACACGGCTTCAGTACTGTTCGCACTGCCAACAGGAAGTGGATATCAAGCCCTGCAAGGGATTTTGTCTGAATTCTATGCGTAGATGTCTGGCCCAGCTCTCGGTAATTAGTAGCGATTGGAATGGATTAATAATGTCCGTTGGTCGAGTTCAGTCGTGGATGAACCAAAAGTATGACGCGGAGCACATGTTGAATCATCTAGACGGGAAACTGGACACTGCCATTATGTATGCCCTTAGCAACAGCAACCATTTCATGGACAGCGTAAGTCTGAATTACTTAATTTAAGTTAATCATTTTAAAAAAAATTATTTTTCAGGAGGTAATATTTTATATATTAATGTAATTGAAGTGTGGTTTTTTATTTATTTAAATGCTGAACCAAGTCAAATAAAAGTCTTTGCAGATCAAAATAAGGTTTTAAAAAAAGAATGGTCTTTTTTTAAAACCTTATTTTGGATGACTCTTTATTGGAACATATGTGCATGCTTAACTTTGAAACAGTATTACGTTATTTCTACCAAAATGTTCTAAATTATCTCTTCCCAAGGTGATAGTTTCCTTGATTTGTTGGGTTTTCCTTCATTATTTTCAAAGATCCCTTCTGAATATAAAAAATTTCCTCATTTCCAGTAACTACAGAGAGCTGTCTTCTTTCTCTTTTCGTGTGATTGGTTTTGCATCTGTTTGTGCTCTAATCGTCAGATCATTTACATCTACAGTACAAAGATATATAAACCTCCAAGGGTAATTCTGATACATAAGAAAGACCATATAAAGATGGGGAAAAGGCTGCATTGCAACACATCCACGTGGATAAGGGTGGATTGCAACACATCCATATGGAAAAGGCTGCATTGCAACACATCCACGTGGATAAGGCTGCATTGCAACACATCCATGTGGAAAAGGTTGCATTGCAAATTACATCCACATGGAAAAGGTTGCAAGGCAACACACCACACGCTGAATAATTACTATTAATAGCTGAATAATAAAAAGATTTTCACACCCACTTCTGAATAGATTTTATCGAGGCAGTGAGATTGAGCAGTAACAAACTATTATTAACAATTGTTTATACCATAACAATCTCAGTGTGTGTCTTTCAATGAAATGAAATATTCTTAGGTTTATCTTCAAAGTGTGTGAGTGGAGACGACAAACTTGTATCTCTATCACAGGTGAACTGAGACTTTCTTCTCTGATGTCACTTCTATTTCTGAAAATACCATAGCATTGTATATACACAATACCAGCTTTGCATCTTTGCAAAAAGCTCAAGATAATTGATTTTAAACTTTAAACGCCCATATTTGGCTGGTCTGTCACATTGAACCATTGTGGTCACTTTATTTAGCCTATGACAACAATTCAACACTTCAGATTCCTACTGTTTGCATACAAATTCCGATCATATTTTGAAATTTCCATCAGTTTTTTTCTTTGTAGACAAGTGTTTCATTATTCGTCCCTTTGTTGATCTTTGGAGTAGGTTTTTGGCGAAAGTAAATGGGGAGTTGGAATTCCCCACTGTGGGTGTAGAATTTGTGGTTTTCACCATTGTGTTGGCTTTTATGACAGTTTTTGATTGTATTGATGGTTGAATAACGGCTAAATTTCTTCTTCATGATTACAGTATAATCCCATTGTCTCTTTGTCAAAATATTTTCATATCTATTAGAAGTACGACACGAAAACCATTATATATCTCTTTTATGATAGACTCTTAGCATGGCCAATTAATTTTTCATATGACTTAAAAGATTAAAATCAAGTTTATAAGGTTTCAATTCATTAGAAATCAAAGTATCTTTGAGAAAATTTGCGGATATTTAAAAGCAAAAATTTTGAAGGCATTTGATTATCCCTGTTTGTTGATTTGTTGACATGTTTCTTAGTGTAATCTAGGTTACATCAGGTCTATTTTTAGTAGTTAAATACCTGGGCCATGACACACCTGAACTTATGTCATCTTCTCATAATCCCACTCTGTAAACTATGGTAGAATAAAAGAGAGGTCGTCCAAACTCAATACACAAAGAACTTGGTCTCTCACATTTCTCTGTTGCTAGAAGAAATGGAACAGTTAATATTGTTTGTAAATGCATGATCTTTAACTGAATGAACATTCTTTAAGTCTTGAGCACATTGGATGCACTGAAAGTGAGTTGAGCTGAGGCCATTAAACATAAGGACATGTGACCATTTTCATTTTTTTATTTCATTGTATGGTAGTTTATTTCTATCAAGTTGTGAAGCAACTCTTGATTAAAAAATTACCAAGTATAAATCAGAATACTTTATTTTTAGTTATTCAAAAAAAATTTCCTTCTTAAAACCTTTTATAGTAATAATTTGAAGTATAGTTTAAAAATATTACCAAAATAGGAAAAAGGAAGAAATTATTAGGGTTGTTGAAAGGTTTTTAATTTTGTTAAAAAACCCATTTCTGTGTATTAAATCAAGTGAAATATCATGCTAACGGGATAACAAGGATAGGGTCTTCGGCAGCCAAAGGAAGGGTTATCAGAAACTCTGATCGGCAGGTTTCCCACAAGGCACAGTTTCACCTTTTTTGTAAAAACAATCTGTTTGGCCTACGAGGTGGTGAATTTCATGCCTTCTTTAGTCCTGTCAGTATGTAGCTCTCCCCGATCAGATATTGTGACAGAAGGCATTTGTC
Organism: Magallana gigas; assembly: GCF_902806645.1. NCBI lineage: Eukaryota > Metazoa > Mollusca > Bivalvia > Ostreida > Ostreidae > Magallana > Magallana gigas. The sequence goes on along the minus strand of NC_047562.1, from coordinate 19,552,279 downwards.
ATTCGTTTATGTCAGATGCTACCTTTTTTTCACCTATTTGCTGCATGATATCCCTAAAATTTGGATAGTCATTTGAAAAAAAAAGTCTCCATTTTTTTTTTTACAACAATGACTAGTGCTTGGGGATTCACAGTTTCCCCAAAAAAATATCATTTTTGTTTTGTTTTTTTGTTTATCGAAACACTGATACTCAGACCCAAAACAAAATATATCATTTCCTTCTTCTGTATTTGCTGAAATTGAAACACCGATTCTTCAGGACTCATTTCGGGGTTTCTGAATGCTAAGGCAATTGATAGGACAGATGTGTGAAACCTTAGAGCAAGCTGCATTGAAGTCAAACACTGTACACTTTGAAGTCCTCTTGTGTATATGGTAATTTCTTTCCTTTGCGGTGCACCCAGTGCAGCTGCATCCCCTTAGGATATTAAGCAAAGGATGATCAATTATTAAATCCTGTAAACATTTTAATGGCCATCGAAATTTTTTTTACGTTTTTTATTTCTGCAGACTCTGAAGCGAGCTGGAGTGTGGATTTTGGCAAAAAAATAATAATGTAACAAACTAATACAATTAAAAAGTCATGATAATAGATTTAAGCCTCAAGTACATTTAGATCAATGTTCAGTTAGTAAAACATGTAAATCTTTTATTTAGGATTTAAAAGGACAATGTTATTTTCAGACTGCAGTGCAATTGCTTTGAATGCATGCATGGGCAGTGCAATTGCTTTGAATGCACAATATTGATCTCCTTTAAATTGCATTAAGTTTTTCATCTTCTCAAGTGCTGCAAAGAAATAACATGGAGAAAGTTGCTGCATTAGTTCCAAAAATTATTCAAGTCATTTCTTCGAGAAGTGGTCATTTGATCAGATTTTCTATTCATACAAAGTATTGCAGAAAGCACTTTTACCTTGTTGATACAGTGTTTTCAAAGTGAATACGGTATGACTCATGAAAATTTGACGACAAGATAGTAATTCAATATATGGGTTGAAAATAAAAGCTGTAACATTGATAAGTCATTTTCTAAATGACATTAAAGAATATCAATGTCATTTGAATTTCTTTTGGAAAAAAAATCACAAAAGGAAACTTGCAAATTTGCAATCATTAAGAAATTTTATGTTGAAATCTAGTCCCCAAGTCTTTTCAAAGGAGTAGTGCATAAATTTAATAAAAAAAAAAGGAATTCTCAATGAAGTCAGGCGTTTGTCATGGTGTTTTGTAACTCCCGATGAACATATAAAATTTAAATGGCCCTTTATCAAAATGTTAATAGTTTCACCATTCAAACAAATTAAATTGGAATTTGATACCATTGGCTCGTGGCAGGCTAAGAAGCTATTCTTAAAACCAGCCTCTGTTGATAAATTCCTGAAAGGGTGTAATTATCGGCAAAAGGCAAATGAAGACGGGGGCATACAGTCTCAGAGAATTGAGCTCCTCAACTTCTGAATGATTTTCCACTGTGGACCCATGTTATCATGGAGTGGGGGCGATATCCACCTGTCTATAAAGAATGTCGGGGGACAGATGCTCTACCTAGCAGTGTGTCCCCCCAAGGAATGTGGGGGACAGATGCCTAACCTGGACTCTTCACCTTAACCTCCCCGCCGATTTTTGTCAACACTTTTAACATGAATATGCCAATATTCTCTTAATATACAGGCAAACCTTCACGAGTAGCTTGTTGTTGAATTCCTATGGTAGTTTTTTGAACATCATGTGTCACTGAACTTTTAAAAAACTTAAAAAAAACTAAAAAAAAAATTTCATTATGAATTGATCCCTGTAAAATCAGGGTGAATAATCTAATGAGGTTGCAGTTTGAACATGAAGGGAAAGAGCTAGGACTTTGCATTTCTATTTTTGCAAAGAAGACTGTCTTAGGAATTAATATATCCAAAGTTGATAGGAAACTCGACATACATTGCACAGTCTTTTAGAATTTATGTATGCATTACCCAACACTAGAATTTTAAAATGTAGTGGCCCTTGAAATGAATCATTCAGGGTAATATGCTTGTACCTTATCCCTTTTTTCCTTAAGATTATCAACAAAATCTCCAAAAATCCAAAAATGTTACATTTCCTTAATAAAAAAAATAGGGGTTTAAGAGCAAAACTACAAAATCTGATGGGGTCTTCTATATTGTCTGACATGTCAGGTAACACTAAAACAGATTTGTGGATTATTAGCAGATAAGATTATCTATAAATGTAATCCAAGGTTATCATGATTTATTAGACTGTCAAAGTGCTATTGTGTTCTAAATTCAGACACTCCATGATAAGATTTATAACACAGTTAAATTGCAAACTTAATAAAGACAAATTTGCTTTTTGCAGGTAATTTGAGCCAAATTTCATTGATGTTTTTTAGCTAAAAATTTTGTCAATATTGATAAACAGCTAATGTGTAAAGTAATAAATCATCATTAAAATTCTAGAGATTTTAAGAGAGAGAGAGAGTCTTTTAGAGAGAGAGAGAGAAAGAGAAAGATAGAGAAGAGAGAGAGATAGGCAGAGGCAATCTACATAGGAATTAAATGTATAATTTAATATTCAAAATCACAATAATAAAAAGAATGTGTCAATATGAATAGAAAAAATTGCCCTTAGAACATTAAGTGGAAATGCTGTGTCCATTGTATTCTGGTTGTACTGTATATTTTATACCTACATCTAATCTGAGGTTAACATTCGACCCAGTTGCTGTCTTGACTTAGCAGGAAATTGATGTTGCCTGTTGAGGATAATACCTTTTGAGCTTGTTCAACTTGATTGGCCCAGTTTGCTAGAGGTGTGTGCAGGAGGATAAGTACAGGTATTATACATTCCTGGTTACTGGGATATAATTTATCTGACAATTTATCATAGAGAAGCCCTAAGTTAGGTTAACATGTATTAGAGAGAGAGAGAGAGAGAAAGAGAGAGAGAGTTTAGGAAATTTATTTTTTCTACAAAGTGAAAGAAAAGCTGTTTTTAGACCTGTCTTATTAAACAAAAAAGAAAACAAAAAAACATAAGGATTGATTCGAAATAGACTATATTCTTAATCAAACTACCGGGCCCTAGCATAGTTCAACTGTAAAATCTTTGCACCATGTACAATATGATGAATCACTTGGTACTTCAACAGTGCTCTTGAAGACTGAAAGCTATTTTAGCATCTATAAAAGAGGGATGGTAAAACTTCGTTGATGCTAAACACGGGAATCCCATATCCTATCCCTCCAGTGTTGTAGACATCTCTCAGATGGTTCGGCACTCATCTCTGACTTGATGATATAAAAACCAATTTGTAAACTGCTAATTTTCTGCAACAGAAGGTCAATGTCTCAGGTGGAAATCAGGAAGAGATTGCACCAGTGAGGAGCGTCTTCTTACGAGCTATAGCTGCTCTCTCAGATAAATTCTAGAACAACAAATGCAACCCCTTTCTTGGCCGATATTGACAGCTAAAAGGTTCAGTGGCATTGCAGCAGATTTTCACCTATCAGACAAGAAAGCCCAAGGAACAATACTTGTTGTACGCAAGGCTTGTAAACACGGGTTCTGAGTGCATCAAACAAGTATCTAACACATATATTTTGGCAGCAGCATTTACTCCGTGATACGATAACGACAGACTTATGATATCATGGACGAATGTATGTTATAAATTTGATCAAGATACTGTTTATGATGTTTACCCTCTCTTCTGATGAGTAAACAAAAATTGTTTATTCTGGGATACAAGGTTTGGATATTTGCCACTGCTACAGATGCTGCGAGCACAGATACCTGTTCATTTCAGCCCCAGAGCTTCATTTCTCCCCCTGTATCAAATTCTGAATAATTTGACTAGAAAGATTCAGGATGTCTCTCTATTAGCCACCTGTGGCTCGAGCCAGAAATATAAAATTCTCAAAACTGCAAGAGGTTAAATTCCTCTGTCTACATATGATTTAGCATCTAGTGAAACCAGTGCTTTTTAGCTCGCCTGCCTCTTAATGAGACTAGATTGTACATGTAATGATCCGCCTTGTATGTTATCCTGGGTCGCTATGTTTTCTACTTGTTCTAGCTATGGGTTATCTATGACCTGGAAACTTTTCCATTGTTCTGACTATAAGTTATCTACACCTGGAAAGCTTGCACCAAAAAAAAATACAATTTTTTATGGAAGGCAATTATGTATTTCGATGATTTATTTGATATAAAGGGGATAATTGAATTGTCATTTCAGTACAGTGCATATTGGTTTGGTAACAGATTAATAGAGCGTGATCATTCTTGTCAACAGAATCTGATTTTGCCAGCATTTTTGTGTTTGTTCTGGTATTCATGATGCCTGGTTGTCCATCAGTAACGTACAAACCAACAGTTCATTTAATTAGTCTGGATACCGTCCAAAGCCAACAGTTACACAGAGAAAACTCATTTTTCTACAATTGCTATTCCCTTTTCCACAACTTGGAGACTCAATTATATGCTGTATTTGGTTTGGTCAGAAATTGATGTAGCACATTTTTTTTTTTGATTTATCTTTTTAAAATGTTTTTTTCCGCACAGTAGGGTCTTAAAAGTGTTCCATGCATGCGAGATCATGATCGTTTTCAACAGCTTCTGTCAGTGTAGATAATTGACTGATCATATAAAGTGTCCTCTGTGCCGCATCCTCTAATTCTACCTTTGTTGTAAAAGTTCACAAAAATATTTGCTCTTTCTTCTTTAAGTCTCGATCGCTGCTAGCTTCATTAAGTATCGATTTGTGAAAGTGTTCACGATTTTACTGAGGCAGAGAGAGGTGGAGAAGAAAATAAAACGTAGTCAAAACTCTGATTGCAGACATTGATCTCCTTAATGATCTTTAAACAAAAATTTCTTAGATTTATTGATATTTATATAGTCTAGATCTCTCAGAACATCACAAGGCTAAATATTTTATACAGTTCTATTTTGATCTGCATGTTTTGCAATCTTTGTTTCCAATTTTATATTTAACATACTCTCTTTTTTTATTTTAGTTCTTACCGCATCTTTGCTTCTTGCTATAATTATTATTCAAGATGTGCTTCGATCATGTCTACAATTTCATCCTGAGTATAATTAATTTTTGCTTCAGACATGCCTAACTATTAAAATGAATTAAATTCTGTAGTAAAGATCTAGATCAGGTGCACTATAATTCAGACAATCAAATATCTTGTTGTTCAATTTCTTTCAGACACAAAAAATGTGGAAATCTTTGTGCTTTGCAATTTTTTGGCAAATTTGATGCAATTCCTTAAGATTCTTGACAAAAGTCACCCCTAAAATATTTCAGAGGCAGCCAGGGAAAGAAACAATTGTCTTTTTTGTTGATGGTCGCTTGGGCTTTAAACAAAGAGTTTTACTTTGCATCAAAGAATTTTATTGCCCAATATGTACATGTTTATTTAAAAGACTAGGGAACCTAGGGTTCTCTTCATTAACATTAGCATGGATCCAAACTTTACTGGAACCATGCGAACTTGATGTAATGGCAGGCCATCAATTACAGTACTTAGATCCCAGCAGAAAGTTGTCATTACTCCAGTTACAAAAACCAGTATGATTAATCTTTTAACACTTTCTATACTACCACCAAAGATTACCAATTTGCAAACACTAAATACAAGAAACGCACTAAATTTTACCCCTTAAAACTATCATCGTGTACAGCAGTCAGTCAGTTTCGAGGGACGTTAATCTGCTGATATCTGCAATAAAGATATTGGGGGTGAATATCTGAGGTATTTCTGAGGCAGTACAATATGGTTATTTACTACTTAACATTGACATTAAAAAGTAAATGCCACATCTCATCAAAAAGTAAGATAAGTGAAGTAAAAATCCCTGCGCCCAATGATTCATGTAGTTTAAATCAGAGATTTTAATTTCTTGGAGAACACTGACATCATTTTCCCCTCGTACATTCTGAGAAACATCAAGACATCCATAACTGTCTGGCGACGTTTTTGTGAATTGAATAAGTTGAAAAGGAACACAAGTTTCGTAATCTGTATCCAAGGGGCATAACTAGGTGACATTGGAAGCTAATAAGCTCATCACTGTCAGAAAATCGTGTGGGAAGCTGGAGTAACTGTCTCAATAGTCGCCATTCTCAAGTACAATTAACAGATTTATTTCTCACGTAAAATAAAAAATACCCATCTTATTTCCAAGTTGGCAGCATGGAGACTGGATGCAGACATAATACTCGTTATTGCAATTTTTGCCTCCAAAAAAATTCAGATCTTTCATTGATTTACAGTTAACAGAAATTTATTGGATTAATTTTGGTAGAGGGTTTATTGCCTGACTTCCAAGTTTAGTTTAGGTAGTGCCTCTGAACTGAATAATTTATCGAATGTAAAGAACCTTAATTGTCATGACCATGCACAGAGTCAGGTTTTATGTGAAACTTCATTGTAATTAATTGCGGCAGAAACTTTTGAACACAATATTGAATAAATAGGGGATCATGTTGAGGAATATGATTTATGATCCCATACATTTGTGCTGCAGTTTTTAATTGTTTTGTTATGAATGGTATCATATTTATGAAAAATTATCATGGACACTTTATCAAACTTTCATAGCTTTTGCCAGCATACATGCGTTTAGATTCTTCAGGGTTACAATAAAAGTTAAATCAATAGTTGCATTTCTGGGTTTTTTTTTTTTCTCACTCAAAAATTTATGCCGATTACGATATGAGAAAATTGATATTTATTAATAATTGCCAATATTAGTCCCTTACTGAGTTTGGAATAACCATAAACGGGAGACATGATCCTATAGCATAAATATGTACCTTTTGCATGTTAGCTCAAAACTGGTTAATACTGGTTTAACAACTCATGGGGAAACCCATTTGTTTAGTTAGAATAAAAATGTGTTACCAATAGGCTGTCAGGAAGGTCTAGACAATTTAATATTGATATTCGCCATTTTATGTATTATAGGCAGTGAATGTTATCAAAGTTATGTCTTTTGGACATATCGGGGAGGGAATTTTGTAGCATTATTCAATGTTTGAATTTTCTTTGGCGTTGAAGATCTGTATTGAATTTTTTTTTTTGTAACCTCTTTCATCCCTCAAGTGTAAACAAACCCATGCATTAAATATATGTACAATCCATAAAATCTTATTTGTTTTCTTATTGATTTATTCAAAGCAAAGACACTCTTGGTCTCTCATTCACTTTGCAATACAACGGCAAAATATATGAAGCGACATTTCTGATTTTAGAGGTTTCATAAGGGGAAAAAATAGTCCCAAATTTAAATGTATTTACTGAATGTTGTGGTGTTTGCATAAATCAATTGTTTATGGTGCAATTCAGTTCGTGAGTGCGTTTATCTTTAGCTGGCAAAAGAATTTTTGTCGCATTTTATTGCTAATTGTAAGCTATATACCTTAATTTAAGACCATATATCTTGAGTTCAGGAGTGCTTTCACCAAAATGAGCACATCTACTGCTTTCTTTATCGTGGAAACTATTACGCTTATCAGTTAGATGGTAAATATTATGGTGTGAGATACACGCTTTGACAAATGGCAGATAATCCTGTCTTTTGATGGTTTGGTTTCATGGCAGTGTAAATTGTTCCAATTGAATGAAATGGCCCCCATTATACCACATTTTACTGCTCATTCAAGATTACCTCTCTTCACGAGCAAAAAGATTTGTCTCCCCATTTTTTCGGTGATGATGAATCACTTCCCCTTCTGTCCTTCAGGATGGCCAAGATGTGAAAAGATCGAGGTGAATCTCTCACCTAAACTGACCCAAAGAAGTTGGAGCTAATTAATCTAAAACTTTATGGAAAGTAAAACCATCCTGAATAAATGACAGAAATTAATAAATTTACCATGGAAGTATGGGGGCTAGCTATCATGACTAAAAGGTCACATATTTTGTATCCCGCTGAAAGATTATATTTATGGGTGTGTCAAAGTTTTATGTTTATATATTGTCCAGATTTACTTTATGATCAAATAAAATGACCAAGATCTTGACTTTTTCACCTCAAATCTTTGCATTTCATGCCTTTATTAAAAAAAATGCTCATTAATTATAATCAATTGCAAAATGATTATTACTTATTTTTGTCTATTTTTAGGCCCAACAAAACTGTGGTTTCAAGACTGAAATAAATCCCAAGCAAGCTGCACCTACGGGAGAATCATCAGACTCTTCCTCAAAATCGGGATCCTTGAGAAAGAAAAGAGAAATAGGTGGGGAGATGTATGAGAAAATTCTAGAGGTCATGAAGGAGCTGTTGACCTCACTGAAGATGTTTGACACCATTGCCGATGATATCTGCAATCAAGAAATTTTTTACGACCAGGATATTAACAGTACAGAGTGTTGGAATGGTCTCACAAAGGGGAGGTAAGAATGGGAATTTGTAAAGTTATCTCCCTTTGAAATCTGATCAGTAATGAATGATTTTTTATGTGAAATAAATGGCTGGTATTAAAAAAAAAAGGTAGAGAAAGGAAAAAAGATGTGACCACCACAATTTTAAATTGCAAAGAGAATGTAAATGAAAAAAAAAAAATCTGAGGAGATCGTTTTATATGTAATCAGAAGAAAGGAATGCATGTGATCAGGTGAAAAAAAAGAGGGTCATTGTTTTATTTCTACTCAGACTACATTGTCCGTGATATCGGACTGTCATCAAGCCATCACTTCCCACACTACAAACATAAATAGATATATAGATAAAGAGGCAGAGGAAGAGCTGACGGCTATTATTCCACTCGTGAACACAACCACTGTATCCCTCTGAACCGCTGGTGTGTTACTCAGACCTTACTTAACCTTGCCTGACCTTATCAGGGACCAGCCAGACAGACTGAGATACAATGTATATTAGTCTGCAAGCATACAGCTTCTAAACATAAATCGGGGGATTTAAATTCAATTTGCCTCGCATTCAGGACTGAAGGGAAATATTTCAAGTATGTTGAAAGGTGGCCGATCAATGGATCAAAGTTTATTTTAGAGGGCTCTGAGATCATCGTGTTTCTTTGTCTATGTAGTGTTTCACCAAAGGTGTGCAATCTTTTGCCAGGTTACAAAGTCATCTTCTTGCATGGCCATTGTTACAGCTCATCATCTATAAATAGACATTTGGCAATCTTGGAATGTTGACCATAAAGGACAAAACAGTCTGTTTTTCATACACTATTGACATGGTGTTTCACCAAAAGTGTGCAATTTTCGCCAAATTAAAAAGTCATTTCCTTGCATGGCCTTTGTCATATATATGTAGGTTGATCATCATCTATAAATAGACATTTGGCAATCTTTGAATTTTAACCACAGAGGGAAGAAATTGTCAGGAACAGGGTTATTTTGCTCATTTTTTTCACAGCTAAATAGGAAATAAAATGCAACCATCTTTTAAAATTCTCATCACTAGATTATAGAACACAAGACATTTTATTGATATTAGAAATTACAATCAAATTCACAGGTGTCACAATGATTGAAAAAAAAATTCCACACATTTTTTAAACCGGGTATTATCTGCATTTATCTAAGGTGAGAGAACAAATCTGTTTATACAGGGGTGCGGCATAATATAGGGTGAAAATAGTCCAGGTTTCATAGGGCGACAAAGATTGATAATAAATAAAACTTTAATCGCAGAACTGTGCAGGATATTCAATGAAAGCTTCTCAAATCTGTCCGTTCTATTCAATGTACAAAGATAGGGTGAACGGAAAGACTGATGATAAAAAAAAATATATGGTTAAGAATTTTTCATTCATTTCCGTTGAGGATTTAATCAAAGTTTCCTTTTTTCTTCTTTAACATACATTTACATCCATTGAGTAAATTCTTTGCCCCATTTGTATTAGGCCAACTAGTCAGGGATGTTTGATATAAAGTACTTTCAATCTTCGCAAATCTTATGGGTCGAATCAACAAAATGGAGTAGCGTACCCTTGAAGTTTAAGAATTTAAAGTGAGACTGGATATAATGAATATTGCTAACACCAACACTACTACACAGCCAAGAAATGCAAGGAATCCCTCGTAAAGTGTTTGTGTAATGAATTTATGGAAACTCTCGCTGCAACCATGGTTGCTTAATTTACAACATGTTTTTTTACCCAGTGGCACTGAAATGTTCGTACACTTTCTATTGTAAAACGTTGAAGACAAGAGACCACCCTTTATAGTTACCAGTCAACCAAAAAAAAAAAAAAAAGGTAAACAGACAAAAAAACTCAATGATTGATGTCAAAATCAGTAGTTTTCGATTCCTGCCAGGAAAAAGTTCCAATATTTAGGCAGTTTTATATTTCTCTTTTTAATGTCTAGTTTCCCCACAGATCAACAATCATCGTAATTATGAGTGGTTACAGATCATTGGGTGCAATATTAAAAATTGCTCGGTGGATGCAGTCATGACTAGGAACTCATATACTTGTCTCCAAAACTGCTTTTGACATTCAAGTCGGATCCATTAGGGACCCCCCCTTTTTTTTTTTGGCGGATGATATAAAACGAAATCAGTTGGATATCTCTTTGATGATGAAGCGTACAAATGTATATATTAATTATATGAAAGGAGATGTGGTTTCGTTTATATTTGTCTGGTGTCTATGTCACTGTGTACTTAGTCTGTTAATTCCGGAATGTCTCTGTTGCAGACAGACATGCATGCAGGTGCCTTGACCTTCTCTAACAAAGGAAAAATGTAACGAAGATGTTTTTTGAGGGTTTTGGGGGGGGGGGGATGGTTGGGGGACTATATAAAGACACTTCCAAACAGTCAGTATGTCATAATCATTGATGGAAATAAAAATAGATGGGTGGGGTGAGTGAGGGGTGGGGGAAGGGGGGTCAGAATACAAACTTTCAAACTGTAAGACACATGTAAAGTCATGTGTTACAGTCATTGATAGAATTGATTTGTGTCTTAAACTTGTACATGTAAATAGGATTAAATTTGCTCTCAAGATACAGTTATGCTTGTAGAAGAAAAGACTCTTGTACAAAAGTGTTGGGCTTAGAAAATATACATTTATAAAGTCAATATTCTTTGTTTAAAATTTTTTTTTTACCTATTTGAAATTTTATTTTTGCATTTTACGTCAATCCTTTTTTTTAATTAGCAGTTTCTTTCCCAATCGCAAACATAATCCCAAATATATGCGTTATCTTAATTGTTCCAGACCAGAAAGGTTTGATGAATTTTTTATGAATGGTTTCCATCGTTTATTATTCTGATCTGATGTTTCTTGTCTTTGATGGCTCATCAAGCAGTGAATTATCACTGCTTTGGCAATAACTTGTGACAAAAATATGGTGTGGGCGCAAATGACAGGGATTTTTTTTATATATATCGATATCATTGCTAGGCTACATAAGGAGAGAAGATATCTGATAATAAAAAAAAAAATAGAAAAAAAACTTGACTGAACATGGCCCCCTTATAGAACCCAGGGCTTTTTCTCTATCCAGCGTGAATCACGTTTACCACAGAAAACATACATCACAAAATCCCCCCAGTGTGCAGTGTGGAAAAGCTCTCGCTCCGTTTGACCAAGCATGTCCTCTCAGTGTATGGAAGTTGCCCAAGCGCGCCGGGTCACGGGACGAGTTGATGGTCAGTTGCCTCCCAGCTAGAGCCAGCTAATTAACATAAATCTTATGCGTATTTATCGGAAGAGATTCTCCGTAAATGGGTGGTCACTTGGTGTGTGACCCAGACACATATACATACATACGTGTAACAGACGGACGGCAAAAACAATATTCTGTCTGTGGTCCAGTCAAGGGGAAAATTTGTGTCTGATTTTTATCAAAATAGGTGAAACTTCCTTTAGATTTTTGAAAAACTGTGTATATTTACCTCCATTTAGGATATTGGTTATAGTTAATCGCATTGAATTTACTTGGAATTTTTATTCAATCTCCAACATTGTATCTTATATGACTTTAAATGCTTAAAGATGTAAGTGTATTTGTAGTACATTGTATTAAGTTTACTGTTTACACTCGTGTTGAAGACGATTTGGTCAGAAAGCAAGTATTGTTCTTTCAATTCTTCCACCCCAACAGATTAGAATGTTGAATTCATGTGGATCATGATAGAAGATTATAGTTTGATGATGCAGGCTGTGCACAAATATGTATAAATTGAATGGTACATAGAATATACATAGATAGCTGATTAAGAGACACAATATCAGACTATGTACTACATGCAGGGTATGCACCTACCGTATATGATGAATTAATTATGTGGTTGACGATAAAATTGCTAATGAGTTGAAAAAGATAATCATTGATGGTCTAATGAATGGTTGGAAATCATAAGATTAACATATTAGTAATATTTAGAAGCCTCTGATGTGATAATACACCAAGTCAGAAACTAGAGTTCAAGTTAAGATATTTGTACTTTACTGGTAATTCAGATCTTATAGTTGATTCTATGTTAGTGTAGGGATTACACAGATTTATGTCTTGGTTTTTGAGTTTTTGGGCAAAAGTTATGTCGGGTTTCATAAACTATCTGTATGATGGCAAATGTCATTAATAACTGGGTTTTTGATATGAAATTTGAGGTTGTTGAAAGTCCTCCTTATTTGTTCGCCCTTACAAACGTTCAAGTTTGATACTATCAAGAACAATAGACCCCTTGTCCAGATTGGTACATTACACAAGTTTATAATACCTTACAAGGAATAATTTTTTGTGATGATCATAATTTCAAAGCGGAAACCTGACAAGCAATACTTTGGGTCTTTTAAAAACGCATATGTTATTTCTTAAAAGGTCAGGCTTTATTGTGAAACGAGGGCTAAATATGAGAATTTCTCACCAGATACGACAGAAAACGCTGAAAGAGGATATGCTCCGTGTACGAACTCGAACAAACTATGGGTGTGGTTTCATCGAGGCAGGAGAAGTATCGCTTTGCTCGTGTTCTGCAAGAACTCAAACAATTGCATGATGGCCCGATCTCGTGTCAGAGGAAATTGCAACAAATACCACATTGAAGCAGAAGTTGTTTGTCTATTTAAGCTATAGAGAGGCTCTAGGTTTTGTCGAATTACATCAGTGCTTCATTAGATAATCTTATGCTTCATTAGCTGGGAGCAAGGTCCTGTTTCACACCCTATATGTTAAAAAAGCCTCATCTTTAGATAGTGGCTATTCAACTGATGGATTTGAAGTTGCAACATTTTCATTGGTTGACATTTAAATTTATGATGCAGATTGAATTGAGGTTGATAAATTCCGCTTATTTTCCTCCTTCTCACTTAGACTCTCTTATAACCCCCCCTCCCACCTCATTTTTCATCAGTATCAAATCAAAAATCTCCAGTGACACCATTAACTGATGATAGGCATTTAAAATATTGTTTTATTCACACTATTAAATTTGATTGCAAATGGGAAAAGTTTTAATTTTTGGCAAGAGATTGATTTGAAAATCATTTTTCAGAACAGCTTCAGGTTTCCAATTGCATTCGGCACAATTTACTTTGCATGATGAATTGAGAGATTTTTGCAATTCTGCGCTTATATATCAGCTGCAGAATTGATTGATTTATTGATTTTTTTTCTCCCTATCATCATACTTCCACAAGAAGAATCTCTTTCTCTAAGAGAGAGTGGCATGCAATAAAATCAACTTTTTTTTTTAATTGCATCTGAAAGCAGTAGTAGCAAGGCTGTATCTTTAAAGATTGAAGAAGTTTTTGAATTTAATGAAAATAGACATTTTACTGGAACAAAGAATAATGTATGTCAGGGATCATGGCTGTTTGTCTCACAGGTGTTCCTCTTTTGCTCTCTCTCTCTCTCTCTCTCTCTCTCTCTCTCTCTCTCTCTCTCTCTCTCTCTCTCTCTCTCTCTCTCTCTCTTCTGGGCCCCCTGTATCATTGCAGACAGTCAACACTCAGAGAACAATAAAATTTAGTAAAAGTACATGGCTTAGTTTTCTGCATGTGGTACCTTTCAATTTATAGGTCAAAGTTGGCAGACAGTTCTAAAGTGGGTCACTTTCAGGACAAAAAGTCAAGGGTATATCATTTCTGTTTTGTTGAACTAGTTTATATACATGTATAATATAACAGATGAGGGTATTTCAGTTTTGAGTGTACATGTTAAGTGATATACCCAACAAAAGCACAATTTTTGTAACAAGTTTTGTAAAAGAGCCCCCGAATACCTTTTCTCTGTGAAAGGGCAAACAATTTGTTATTTTAATCAAAATATGGTGTGTTGGTTAGATGGACATGTATAATTGTTATTCCAGACCAAAGTTCATGACAGCAGCGTATGTGTGACTCAGTTAATTTTATGGAAAGAGGTTTTTGGACAATGGTGCAGTTTCACGGTCTTAATTGAATGACTTAAATATTCAGAGTTTTGAAGATTTCTGAACATGGCAAAAAATTATAGTCACTCACATATTTAAAGAATTTCTTATAAAAAAAACTCTTCTATAACCTGTAAAACAGATTATAGACATTTAAATGGAGACCCATGTGTCTGTTTTAAGGCCCAGTAATTTCTGTTGTGGCCTTATCTGTGTGAACTGATAATAAGTTGTAACCTTTTTTTGTGACGATTAAATTGACTCTGAACTCCCTACCTCACTGTATACAATTAGTTGCAAGCTGGTATTTAATAAAGTGTAGGCATTTACTTGTTTTGTCGGCTGCTCCCCTTCAATTTCTTGTCAGCTACACCTTGATGTATTAACATTTTCATGGTTTACCTAAATCTTCTATAAAGACACTTTTTGATCAAATTTCCGTAATTGCAGGGTAGGTAAATGCATATTTGGCCAATTATCTTCCCCCCGAGCTCGGAGCAGTAGAAAGTTATTTTGCGGTGACTAAGAGCAGACAATGGGATTGCAAATTGTCGTGAAAAACGGCGAGATACAAGATAACATTCCCCAACCTATATATACATACATCCCAAGATTGAACCTGATGACTTAAACTGACAAAGATCAACTTTTTGTGTGTCAGCTATGGGATTTGATCACTGGTTGGTTGATCATGGGACTGCTCACACCTGGACAAGTGGCAAAATCGAGTAACAATTCATAAATGTAACCTGTGTCAGTTGGAGCTATATTTGAGAGCACTAGGTCATCATACATGTATACAAATTTATCATTGCAAACTTGCTAATAAAACCAGTAAATGACCAAGAAAAGCTGATAAGCTCCCTAAAATTCATGATGACCCAAAGTATTAAACAGAGCATTTGATATCATCATAATTTCTTTTTAATGAACAATTTAATTATTATTCATAATGAAAAAGTTCAACCAAATGTAACCCAGTAAGTTGTTGAATAAAACTAAACAGACCAAATTTTGAAGCTTTCTTTATATTAACCGGGTATATATTGATAAATGCATGGACATCTTTATCAATTTTTACACACACAAAAATTGCAAGCTCAAAGAAAGATAACTCAATTATTTTTTTCAATTTTGCCAAGAGTTGTTTTTCTTGACACGCACCCTACTGTTTCTTTCTTCAGATATACTGAGGTGGTGGAGGATATTCCGACCCTTTTAACCAGAACGGCCATGGTGATTGACCCCAGGCTTGTAAGCCTGAAAGACAAACTAGCTGCCATGAGAGTGGTATGTTGACCTCCATTCAAATTTTGTCATTTTGAGTCCTAAGGACCAGTAATTGTGGCTAATTAATTATAAAATAAATACTGTTGTCTCATTAATATTCAATGGTATCAATTTTCATGGATAAAGTGAAAATCACAGTTTCAAGGATACGTAAATTTGTGGCCAATTATCGATCAATACAAAATGTTAATAGAAATTGCACTTCAATGAACACTTAATTTCGTGGATCAACTTAATAACGAAATCCACGAAAATTGGTATTCAACAAATATTGATGAAACCACAGTATGATTACTTAAGATTTTGAAACATAATTATATTATAACTTACCGATGCAAGTATAACAGAATATCGAGAAAAAAAATTAAATAATGAAAAATATTTCCTCATAAAATTGGAACATGTGATACACCATCAAACTTTGTAATTAGTGAGATCAAAATATCTATTTCCTGGAAGTCTAACAAATAAATTGAAAAAAAAAAAAATTTCCATACACAGAATTTGATGACACGGTACTCGGACTTTGATTACACCCTGGACAGAGGCCACTTCCAGTCAGACTCGTTTAAGTACGGCAGTGGGGACTACCACCACCTGACGGATGACGAGGATCTTTGGGGCATTAACTCCGGGGACGACATGTACAGTGGTAGCGGTAGTGGTACCACCATGGAAGTAGATGTAGTGACAGGTAGTGAAGCATATTACAATATTACCTTGAAGAATTTCCATATAAAGCAATTATTCATTATCATTGTATGATTACATTTTCTCGATCCTTTACATGTGTAGGGGTTGTATTTTGTTCTTGTTGAAATTAAATTGCACAACTTGCTGTACCCAATTGGTAACTCATAATCCTCATGTAGGCAAACCACCACTGGAAAATGTTTTGAATTCCTCATTAAATATTGTTTTTTCCTACATAAATAATACATGTATCCATTTAACATATCTGTGGTTTTCAGATGGTCCTGGAGTTAACCTTATACCAACAAAACCAATCAATAACTTTGATAGTGAAGACTCCCAAGATCCTTCAGGTGGAAGTTCATGCTTGACTATCTCCATAGCAACAGTGTTAATGATGACCTTGACATTAACACTATTATGATAGTGCCTTGTGGTGTTTTTTGTTTTTAAATCATTTTGTTTGTTTTTTCTGTCTTTATTACTGGGTATTCCTCCAAGAGAAATGAAATCTCTCTCAGATTCAAGCTTTCATGGAGGAAAACATGCTCTTCAAGGGGAGAGAATCGCTATTGTTATTCCTGGATTTCATGAATCAAAAGTTGTGGACACATGATTCCCATGCAGACACATGATATGATATATTGTTATTGACTATACATTTGTAAATCCAGTTCATTAATTTCATGTTCATGAATAGAAGGCCTTCAGGTGTTGTGTATAAAAGTGTACCTGTTGTGATCGTATGCTAGCTCTTCATTTATTTTTCATCCCCCATGACATTATGCGACTCAAGTGGTGTGGCTATAAGTGCAGACATTGAGATGTTAGTCTGGAGATAACAAAAGAGTTGTCTAGAAATGTTCAAGAGCTGTCAATGTGAGAAGGTCATTATAATGGCATAATGTGCAATTTTCATACATTTTTTTTGTCCATTTTTTTTTTGGTGGTATTTATTTAGTTCCTAGAACATTTTGTTGGCATAATTCTAAGGCTTAATTTCATGATTATTCTATTAGTTATAATCTTTCAATAAAATGGACACTTGAGTATGTTACCATGTATATTTAAGTTTAATCTGTTTTTTATGATATAATGTGTATCTTTTTTTCTGCAAATGCAATTTATTGCTCTTTGAAGTTCAAAAATTAGTATAATTTAGTTTTGTAATTTTTTTTTAATTTGTGATTTCTTAAAAGCTCATGACTATAAGAATACTATAAATCACTTTTTATGGCGATTGAATTTTTTGCACTTGAGATGATGCTGCAAAATTTACAACAAAAAAACAGTATGCCCTTTGAACTCATGACCTCTTTTCAGTACTTCCTGTTGTTTTAAAAAAAAAATTAAATGCATATACCATAACTTGACTACTTGATGCTCCTAACTAAACTGCTGAAAAAATGAAAACGATTTGTACAGTATGTTGAATTAAATGCCTTAGCAGAATAAAAGACTTTCAAAATAAAGTCATTTTGAAGCAAAACCATCAAATATTGCAAGTATTAATTGTCAAATATGTGTTGTTATATCCATTCGTATTAAATGTGTGGTGTTTATGTATATTAATGTACATGTAAAAAGTATGCAATACGAGTGAATCGGATTCGACATGTATATATTCTTTTTACTTTATGTATTAATTATTGATATTTTTGTTTCTTATGGACTCAAAGTCCACTTGTATCCTCTTCATATTTTTTTTGTGTATTTTTGTTTTGTTTTTAATATAATAAAGAAACGGAGAGTAAAATTGAATTAAGCAGAATGTACATAATTATGTGAAATGCCGGCCGTTGATCGAGCTTTTATCTGTGATTTTACATTGTATTGTAATTTTTGTCTATATCTTTTGATCCACTGGTTTACCTATTCACTTTATACATGTAATACGTCACTTCCTATGTATATGTTTAACTTAATTGTCTCTAATCTTTGGAATGTAAGGATACAAATATCAACACAATTTCATAAATTTCTAGGCTGTTATCATGAAAGTTTTCTATTTATATATATCTGTTTATATTTTTCTTGATGCAACTTGATCTAGAATCCCTTCACGACCATGGAATTTTTTTTTCTATCAATAACCTTTAAAAAATACCGGTATTAATACAATCCATAATAATTATACTGTTAAAGCTTGCATGCTTTATGCATGTTGGTTGATAGCTATAAAAACAAGATATTTTTTTCTGAATCTAAATTGCATGTATACATTATCAAAGACTGCATAAAATTTTTGTGAATTCATGTAAAAAAAATATCAAAAGATAATTTATTCAGAAGTCATTTACATGTCAAAGTGAAAGTATTATGAGGGATACACAGAAGATTTCTATCAAAAGTCTATACATTTTTATGTGAATGTTTTTAAAATCCTTACACCACCATTTTAAGGTCCATTTCTGCATACGTGTGTGAAAATATCTTGATAATAATTGATTGAAGAAAAATACTTGATTTTAAAATTTTGATGGTAGCTACTCTAATGACTAACTTATCTGCATGGGTCAATCACTACCTCTAATGAAGAACAGCTAACTAGGAATGTATTGTTAATACCATATTGTACTTCGCTTTTTTTTGTACCATATTGCAGTGTACAATTTATGTATTTATATGTTTCAATCAAACTTGAAATCAAGAATGAGCTTTTATCATGTAGGGTAATTACATATTGTATTTAAAATTGTAAAACTGTGTTTAAATATTGAATATAAATCTAAGAACTAATTCACAGACAAGTTTTTTTTCTTGGTGCAGATTTTAGAACCGAAGCAGAATCTGAAATAATAGATGTGGTATTTGATAAGGTGTATTTGTTATGCAACATGTGTACAGCTTGTTAATTTCTGTTGTTAATGGATCTATGAAATGTTTCTAATCTATCTTTGTAATTGTTGATTAAATCATGATATTTTACACTATAAGTTTTTTTTTGGTTGGAACAGTGGTCAGGTAATTACCCATCCTATATATCTTATATTTTAAGATATGATTTTTTTTGGCTATAAACTATTATTTTTTGTTTTCCCTTGGACTGAAATGTCACATTTTCATTGGTTTAAACATAGCACGTGATTGCCTCATATATCTCTATATTTGTTCTGTGAGAAATAATATTAGGCAATATGGCCGTCATTGGTCGACGCTTCGCTTACTCATTTCGACATTTCATAGCATTTTATACATAAACTGCATGCCGTAAGTTCTCAAAGTATTTGGAGTAGTTGCCCTTTGAAATTCTTTAAAATTAGAGTAGTTGCCCTTAGAATATTGACGTCACATTGTTTTGTCTGGAGCAGAACAAAATGGCAGCGTCAAAATTTGCTTAAATCTCTGCAGAGGAAAGGGAGAAAACATTTAAAATTGAATAGCAACTAAACATTGTAAGTAAACATGGGTGAAGCAAAGATTTTGAAAGAGTATATGAAAAGTGAGATTGAAAATTTTGAAGAGTTTAAATGAGTTAAATTGGACGAGATGTAATGCATCTTGTACATGGCTTTGCGAAGATCATCGCTATTTGTGAATAAATATGTCGATTGATAGTCCTCGAGAAAACAAAACACTTATTAGGTTAGTTACTGACTCACTACGGAAATATATTGGGTTGATCAATCTCATAGAAGGCTCGGCTTCGCCTCGCCATCTATGAGATTGATCAACCCAATATATTTCCGTAGTGAGTCAGTAACTTACCTAATAAGTAATAGTATAGCATAATTATAGTTTACCTTTAAAATTTGAATATTTTTCTTATATTTCTATAGAATAAGATGGAACTCTTTTTTTAAAGATAAAAATATTATAAAAATGGCTACACATCCATCCAAACCTGTTAAACCGAATAATTCTTCATTCGTTAATTTTACTAACAAAGTGTTTGTTAGGTACATATTCTTAATATATAAAATATAAATATTTTTAAACTTTAAGATACGATTTTTTTTAGCAATAAAGTATTATAAAGTATTCAACTATTGTTCATATATATATATATATATATATATATATATATATATATATATATATATATATATATATATATATATATATTCAAGTATTGTGTTACCTAAACCCGGTACGACTTTTATTATGTCAATGGTATCGAGTTTCAGCACCTTAACCATAACCATAACCATAACCATAAGGTTATCAAACCAAACCAGAGGGAACTAATAAGAAAATAAGCAGCTTGAATAAGATATACTGTGAAACAATTTTAATTTTACAAACTAACATCTGTATAAAAAAATTCGCAAATGTGTTGATATTTGTTGAAAAAAAGGAAAAAACCCCATCTTTTCCATGGTCTGAACCCTCCACCCTTAAAAATTTAAATTTATTAAATTTACTTACGCAATTACCGAAAAGCAAGCCTTACAACCCCCCACCCCACCTTTACTCCTTCCGGCACGTACAATTACCCCTCAGAAAAATTTTCTAGTACGTGCATATTCTCTGGAATTTGTTTTTGAAACAATAAGTAATTGTAATAGTATTAATTGCTGTCATGGAAAAAGATAAAAATGTCTATTACTGTTCGGAACATCTCCATAAATAATGCTACACAAACCTCTAAAATATATAAAATACACATGGACACATTAAATAGATTCACTGTTCATATAAGTAACGATCTGTATATATATTCAAATGAATTTGCAACAATATCAATTATATATTTATCTAAAACCAAGCATCTTTAGTTTTCTCGTTCTCGTGAATAATTAATGCCCTTTTCTGATTGGTTCCCCCACACTTTGGGACACTCACCAAATCAATCGTGTAACGTGATCATTCAATCTATCCACTGAAAGGTTAGTTTTGTTTATCGTATGATACATACTGGCATTCATAATAACGATAAAATTCAATAACAGCTTTGAAACAATAACATCAAATAGAACAAAATTAAAAAGAAAAACATAAAAAATACACACAAACAAAACAAGAGGCCAACGGGCCACAGCGCTCACCTGAACAACAGTTCCTTGTATCATTCATGGACCAGTGGTTCTAGATAAGAAGTAAAAAATGTGAACAGTTTACAGACTGATGGATGGACGACGGACAGCAAGAGTTTAGAAAAGCTCACTTGAACCGTTACATTATTCAGGTGAGCTAAAAAAACAAAACTGTATAATAGAATTTTAAATATTATTACCAGTATTTCATATATATAATCTTTTAAAGTCATTCGTTTGAAAGATGTTCATATTCCTCTATAATTTTGTTCCACCGTGAATCAATCTCATGTTGTGAAGTTTCCCACATCAAGGATGCAAGCGGCCATCCCCGAGCTGCAGTATTGAGGACATAAACATTGCTAGGATCTATAGAGTAGGTATATGCGCCCATCACAAGAGACTGGGCAATTCTGGCGCAGACGCAGACTTTTAAAACCTCTCTCTCGGTATGATTCATACTTTGCACGGACAAATACCCCGCCAGTATATGGCCTCCTACATCGCGCTGATCAAATTCTTTGCATTGAATGGACATGTAGGCAATGCAAATAGCGACATCGAATACAGTGTACGATGACACCATGTTATTGAAATCAATGAGTGCACTGACGTCACAAACACGTGGTTCCCCGGATGCAACTTTCTGTCCTGGAATGTCTTGTACTATTATATTACTCTCACTTAAATCTCCATGAATTATGCCTAAAATCAGAATCATATCATACAGGATTATTTTTAAGGAATCATTCTTTGAGGATTATGAGGTGATAATTAAGGTTGGACCATGGTCAGATCAAATAAAGCCTAAAGGGCTCTATGATTGATTTGATCACGCCCTGACCGATACTATCAACTCTTATTACTCGCAGAATGTTTCCTTAGTAGTTATATTTATAAATTTTCCAGCAATTGTACGATTACGCATTAAAATATTGACATAATTATGTGATTTTTATTTCTTTTGGTTATGCAAACCCCGCTTGCGCCCCAACAATACGTCATTTGAATTAATTTTATTGGACGGTACATTACAAAATCAATTCAAAGTGTAATCACAGACACTCTGACAGAGACACTGAAAAATGTAAATGTTAACTTTTTTTTGCGAAAATTGCGCGCTCACCAG
This sequence comes from Magallana gigas, assembly GCF_902806645.1. Taxonomy (NCBI): domain Eukaryota; kingdom Metazoa; phylum Mollusca; class Bivalvia; order Ostreida; family Ostreidae; genus Magallana; species Magallana gigas. The sequence goes on along the minus strand of NC_047562.1, from coordinate 19,529,816 downwards.
TATATCGTCGGAACCACCCGTTTCTATTCGTTGCACTGCGTTGACGGGTTTTCTATCTGTTACACTGCTTTCAACGCATTGCAATGGATAGAAAACCTGTGGGTTCCGTCGATGAGGTTCAAAGAATCGACGTACTTTTTCTAAGCAGTTGGTATTTTGGGACGACTTCTTTGTTGAATGCGTCGATGATTTCTGACATCAGTGCCTTCTTATTCTCGTCTTGTACTCCAACTAGGAACTCACGTAAACGCTCAATTTCTGCTAAATCCCAAATTCTATTCCATAAGAATGTATGCGAGTCAAAGAATCTATGGTGAAAACCCTGCGTTTGAATGAAAAATACAAAAAAATTATGGCATTCAATGGCAAACATGTCGTTAAATATAATTTACGGTAGTTTTTGAATAAGATCGTATTTTTTTTTCTGAAAGAACGTCACGTATTTTAGTGGAAAGTAAAACCAATTCTTTTTCAAGACATTTACAGACAAATGATACTGTTAAGTTTCATATTCAAAATGTTCATACTTACCTCCATAACAGTATGAAATTTTCCAAGAATTTTACAAACTCTTTGGATGTACAGGTTTATTTAAAAAAGTCTCTCCGGGAATATACGTCAAAAGACGAACAATATAAAAATCGAACGGCGTGGAATCTGCAATATATTAGATACAAAATCAAATTACTTATCTTTTAACATTTAACTCCACCAAGTACGATTTCCTCTATTTCTTACGGAAATTGATTGTAATTCACACCTCCGTAAAAAAAACTGACAGGAATGAAGTCTACAAGCCCCGTTTATTGATTGGTTGAAACCTTCAGCAGCCTCAGAAAGATGCACGAAAAAAAAATCGTCAGACTGAAATTTCCACAGAAGACGATTTGGTTGCTTCTTTTAGCTGACGTACTATTGTTACAGTACAATAAATGTAATTTAATTATTCTTTTTTACAATTAATGTATTGATTTGTTAAAAGAAACACGTAACTATAAACAAGAAAATGCGATTTTTATTTGAATTATCGTGAAATCGTTAATATTTACGGACGCTCAATTTTCGTGTATTTTGTGACATGTAGCACACTTTATATCAACTTTATATAAACAAATGAAAGCCTAGAATGAATCAAAATATTAATTCTTAACACGAAGCTACGAAATACAGCCCAACGAATTAAAAATCAACCTGTCAATTCACGAAAACTGCCTCCAACGAATTTTAAGAGATTTCACAGTAACCTGTCATGTTTTCTGAGTGGTAAATCTTTTCCAGTGACATATCTTCTCCTTTCAGGTTTTTCACAATGTAAGGAACAGAGATTCCATTTTTGGCAACGTGAGTAATCAGTGCGTGTTGTGCTTCTGAAAATAAAAAAAATATGTGTTGCTTTATATTTGCTTTCGTATCAGATCAATGGGTATAGGTAAGAAATTATGAATGTTTTCAAAAATGACTTAAAAAAGTAACTTACCAACAAATAGTAGATTTTTCGACTGCATCTTGTTCAGTATTTTCAAAACATAACCGTCTTCTTCAGGGTGCTTTATATAGGGATTCTCTGATTGGCCAGTAACGATCACGTGGTAGTTCTTGTCAATATAACTGTCCAATTCTTTGCAAGACTTCACGGTCAGACCGTATAAAGATTTGATAAGATGGGGAATATGTTTCATAGGAACAAAAGGTTTGATTTTCTCTCCAACGACTTGTATCATATCAACTTGGTCGGCCATTTTTCAGTTTAACAGCAATGTCTCCAACAAATAAACAATTTATTTATCGTAAATAGATATACAAGATAAATTCAATAAAATAATTATAATCGGATGACTAAGAATATAATTTACCAATATCTCTCCATTTTCAGATATGTAAATTGTCATGCAGTTTAATCTTATTGTTTGAGGGTAATTAAATTGAAAATGTTCAACTATCCAAGATGATACTGACATTTACAAAATATTTTGAATATTTCAATTCACAAAAATGTTTCCTAATTATGATGATTTTAAAAGCGTTATTGAGAAACATTTATCTGTTTACTAAAAAAAATAGAAAACGTATCATGAATTGTCTGTAAACCAGTTATGCAATAAAGATTAACTATTGTACCAAAACTGAAAATAGTTATAAATGTGTCATATAAAAGTAAGAAAAGAAGGGATCACATCACAAAAAATTGAGATATGACATGAAATAAGCTAATTTTAGGCAAAAATTGTACTTAGTGTTATTTCTTGTCTTCTATGAATTATAAGCTAAATATGCAAAAATATATCGATAGACATAGCAAAATATTAATTGTTTAAAAGTGTTTTTCAGAAGAACATGAATATACATATATCGTAATACACAAACTATCTGGAAGTTTAGTTTGCGGTGAACATTAGGAGGCTAAAGTAACAGTACTTTAAAACCGCTGAGTTATGAAAAATGTTCATTTTCTTCCGCCACAAAATATAGTTCTCTTTTAACAATTTTATTTAGTATGGTTTATTTGGCATTCTTAAATATAAATATACATACGATGCAAGATTTTTAGATAAGAGGTGACATAAAACAGTTACCCAAAAAGAGAAGAGCAAACCTTTTTAAAAGATCACTTTTTTAAGAATGGGAATAAAAACAGCTGTTGTTTCTACTTTTAGAAACTGCTATGAACTAAATATGGAACTCCAAGGAAAGTTAAAGTAATGTAGTAATGTAGGAATATGGCCGTATTAATTACAGGGGTTTACGAGAATAGTAATAAAAAACAGCTGTTGTTTTTGCTTTTAGAAACTGCTATAAACGAGAATGAATGCCTGGGACACATATGGAAAATCCAAGGAAAGTTAATGTAGGAATATGGCCGTATAATTATTCTGTTGCCAAGATGAAAAGTTTGTGGAAAGTAATTTTATTCACCATAACTTTTTTATTTTGAAAAATTAGACAGACTGAGAATAATAACACTAGTCAATAACAGGTGATCAGAAAAGCTTACTCAAGCTGATTATTAAAACAAGCTGATACGGAAGAAAATTATATTTCCTATAATCTAAGTATCAAGCAGGTAATGTAATTCCCCAACCATCCCCCTTGTATTTACCCTATAGAAAATATACTGACAATAAAAGAAGTAAACATAGAATATGTAATGAATATTCTTTGTTGGTTTTATTTCACTTATTATTTAGATAATTGTATGGCACACACTACAAAAATATTGAAAAATGCTTAAAACCGATAAAAGACACCATATTTCAAAATTTTGATAATTGACCCCATATAAATTTTATGCCAGCAGTCAGTGAGATCAATATACTTAGTATAATGCTATAAATGTTTTAGTATTATCATCACTCAGTTTTTTGTTAAATTGAATCAAAAATGGGTAAGGATTTGAAAACTGATAGAGGGAATTCGGATTGGAATATTTATAGAAATTGTGAATGAAAACTTAATGCTTGGTATCTATTTAGTGTCACTGCCATTCATAAACTGTAATTTATTTTTAAAAGAGTTTAGCAATTTGTATTATTTTCACAATTAAGAACATCTTAATCATAGTGTTAAATTTTTTGGGATTTTTCTTAAATTTTCAAAAAATATTCAATGGTCATTAACTCAAAAAGTAGGTCTTTTACTTTTTTGAAAGTGAAAAATAACTTTACACTACCATGAAAGGTCTATAACACACAACAGATGGTTTTTCATTATCTTCAGTGGATTTTTTTCAATTCTGAGTAAACGTATACCTTAAAGGATGATAAAAATGAATGTAATTATTGAATTGTGTAGACACCTGTTTAAGATATGAAGTTTCTATTCTTCAATGAAATGATAGAATACCAGAATGTCTATCAGTTTATAAAACTAAAATGGAATAGATGTTAAAACTTAAATTGATACATGTATTCCTTAGCCCGCATTTATTCTGATTTTTCTAAATTTTGACGAAATTTTAATTATTTTTTTATGCTTCCATTAATGAAATATTTCTGATTTTTACATGTTATAAAGACTTTATATAAAGATATAAATTGATAAAAAAGCTTATATATTGACCATTTAAAAAGAGAGAAAAATCAATTTTAGTGATTTTTTTTACATAAATCTTCTTATAGAATGAGCGCTTAAAAAGCTGATAAAAATGTAATTTGATAGGCAAATCATGCTAAAAAGACTCTTTTATCTACAGCAATTCTGAATTGCTAAATAGTGATATTTTCCTACACCAACGTTCCGCCAAAAATAATGTCCTTGTTATATTCCAATCTTTGATTACTATTACTATGCCAAGTTGTATGATTGCAAAAAAAGATAGAAAAATATGATATTTTAATTTCCTTTCATTCGATTTAATGAAAATTTAATCAAATTTACTTTTGACAAGTCGAAAACCAAAAGACTCCTTCCTGAGGCATAAAGTAAATTACTGGGAAATGATGACGCATAAGCGCCATTGCAGCATTTTAACTCATCAAAGCCAAAAAATCACAAATTCTCAACTAAAAACGAACTTACATGCAATAATAATTTTGCATAAAAACATCATACAAAAGAATGTTATAGCTTTGCACCCATGACTGCATAAAAAAAAAATGCTCAAAGCAATGCGCATTCGACCTGTACTCGGCCTCGTTAAATACCCGCTTCATATATATCAATAGACATATTTTCATTGCAATACCTTTGTTAGATAGTTGGTACATTGTATATTATAAAAGGTTACGAAGCTTTTATTCCAAATGCATGTACTTAGTCTAGTTTAGTTCCAAATAAACAAAATTAGATATGTTACCCCATATCCACAATATCCACAATATTCGACTTTTAAATTACATATATTTTCACTATGCTCAGCAGATCTCTATTTTCAAAAAATCACAGAACTTGTTAAGAAACCGACGTATATAGAACTTCTTGTCACCAGTCTTGCGTCACTAATAAAGAGTGCTCACATTGTCTACAGGAGTGCCATCAGAAAGGCGTTGCAGAACCATTCCGTCACTTAAAAAAAGGAAAAGCTACAAACTCATACACAATAAATGATTAAAAGAGATTCTTCGACAACTAACAGGCAATAATCATGAAAGTTATATAATTTTTGTAACAATACAAGCAGTATTAATTAGTATAAAAAAAATTGTCAATCAAAGAATGATCGGTATTTTTGTGAAAAAGACAGAGGAGGTAGCTAGCGTAGGAATAAGAATGCTTCACATATACGTACATTTCTTTGGGAAAGGTAATTTTTAAATATCTAAATATTTTTAGATAATGATATGAGATTATTTTTTTTCACGTATAAAATATGCATCGATATTCTTAACATTTGTTGTAATGCATGTTGTGTCTGCTGATCATGAATGTGTAAAGAGTACCTGACTGTAGTTATATATATCTTGAATAGACAGTATGCACCTATCGAATATATCAAAAATGTACAAAAAAACAAATGCTAATTTTTAGGAACAAATTTAAAACAAATTAGCCAAATACACTTTCTTTACGCTGAGTCGTGGATGTCATGCACGGGTCTGGGCAGAGGTGGATTTAAACCATTCCCCCAACCGTGTTATAAACCTTTTAACTAGACATCAATGGAGCCTTAATAGGGGCAAAACTGTAATGTAATCTGTAAGAAAAATGCTTGAATTTTATAAATTTTGAATTTGGCAATGCCCGATGTTTTGTACAAAATAATATATCCTTTTAAGGGAGTAAATTTGCTGCATACATATTAAGAAGGCATAAAGATTAAAAAAAAGACGGGCACTTTAGAAGCGTAGCAGTTTGGATAATTACTAGTATACAAATCTCAAAAATTGTTCTAAATGTGTAAACGGCTGTACTTCGTAAGTTTGTGAGAAAACTCGTTCATCGATTTTTTTTTATCAAGTTAGTTTAGAATCCCTTGGATTCTTTTTTTAATGTTTCCCATTGGGCTAAGCAGTGTTCAAATAATCATTTAAGGTTTATTAAAGTATCAACAAAAATCCATGAAACAAAATACAAATTCAAAGCAGAGCAACACAGACCTTTAAATAGATAGAGGTAGGATCAGGTGCCATGGAGGAGTGAGCATCCTCTGCTGACCGGTCACACCCGTCCCGTCGTGTGTTCTTTGCCGTAATCGGGGGGAAAATATCGGAAAAGTCCGTAGACAATTGGGTGATCAATTATGGTCGAACAAATTGTATTAAGAACGTCAGTCAGCATGCGACCTAGTGGATGATTGTATTTGCTGACAAGGTCGTTGTATCGACCAAAGAACTTACAAAAAGATGACTTCAAACGAGACTGTTGATAGTGCTGTTTTATCAACTTGTTTGTCAGTAGCTTGCTTCGTCTATAGAAATAGAAATACTCAAGTATTTCGATCAAACCATCAACAATTGTTTTCAAAGAGCATTAAAGGGGCATGGTCACGATTTTGGTCAAATTCTATTTTTCTGTTTTTATTATTTGCAATGCTTTAGGAATGCATTTCAAATGACTAAATGAAATTTGGGTGCCAGTCGTTGAGTTTTAAGCAAGATACCGGGCTTATAATTCTTCGTCATGTAAACAAGGCTCGTGCCCTGTTTTTGTTTACATAGGTTCAATATACCAGTAAAGACTCTTCTTAAAGCTGGTTTGTCTATCTTATTATTCATTTTAAGCATAAATAAACAGTTCCTAACGATTAACACATTCATTTTAGGTCTAAAAATTGAATTTTTAGTTCAACATTCAAAATGTAAACAAACGCTTTGTTTACATAGCGAAGAAGTGTAAGTTGTGTAACTCGCTTATTACTCATCAAATGAAACTCAAATTTTGGTTGCCTATTGAAAATGCCTTACTGAAGCATTGTAAACTTTAAAATCGAAAAAATAATTTTTGACCAAAATCGTGACCATGTCCCTTTAAAAGACGACATGCTCGGTTCAAAATTTTTTTTCCCAAGAGAGTTCAACGGTCATTTCAGTTTTCGGGGGGGGGGGGGGGGGGGGGGGGGGGGGAGGCATAAGGCATATTTTTGGTAATTTTATAATGTAATTTAAAGAAATTTGAATTTTGCAGAGATCCGCGCATGGACAATATCAAGGCACTATGAAATAGATTTATTTTATTTTTTCAAAAAGACTTGACTTGGTGCAAAAATTAACGCACTTTGAAAAATGTTAATCTTAATTGTATTTTATTGTAAACTACACAAAGATGTGTTCAGGATTTTACCACTGAGATTTGAAATCGACCGCTGATAAAATTTAGTAAATGTGTAATATCCCTCCGCTATTAATTTATTATTATTCTGAAAAAAAATCAGATTTCTTCTTATTTTTTTCTTCTAGACGCCAACTTTGATCCTTAATTAATCGCTCGCTTTTCGGATACTAATTAAAATGTTTATCGATCGCTTTAAATTATTTAGCAAGTTAGAAATGTTGAGGTGGATTAAAAATACATTTCCTAAAACTACAGTTTCAATCCAATATTTTCTAAGACGTCCGTGTCAATTTGTTCCCGCCCATTTCATCATTTGGTGATTCACTAGTACATACTGGTATATTTTATACCATAATTTATTTGTTGATTTCATTTTTGCAGCCTAAACGATCTAGCCACGATCGAATTTTACGTTATCTATCTTCATCTATAAATACAAAGTGTATAATTATATGATTATTACATTATAATAAGAAAGTGTGAACGTTATCATTGAAAAAAGGATGTGTAAACGTTATCAAGGTATTATAAATAGCATAAAATGATGTAAACAATATCAAATTATAGGTCAGAATGAATTTATTTATTGCAAAGAGACCGATAATAAAAAGTTTTGTTAGAAATGTGTTTTTATAATTTGTAAAACTTGCATATGATGTGTGAATTGTATGTACGATAGAGCGAGTGCGTAAACGTTACCTGAGGGTGGTGTACCTCCCCCTTTTTTCTAAACTTTACATAAAAAACCCAGAAATGTCATGGACTTGCCCCCTCCACTTTTATTGGAGCTGTATAATAAATGAAACTGAAACAATGAATTCTTATTGAATTTAATTGAACTACTCTCCTCCCCACCAAGATTAGTATTTTCTTTCATGATTTTACGAAATCCCCCCTGCCTTTTTTTTAAGGATGCCGATTCGTGTTTTTTGCGGAAAAACTACAAAAGCAAAAACTCTTTATTTTTTTACCATATGTAATTTAAACCAACCCTAAATTATTTGCGAAGTTTCAAGAAAATCAACCGTCTGGTTCTTTTTAGGGACTATCTCAAAGTAGAGGTGCATTAACTATAGGATCATAAAGGAAACTCATTTTCCGCACATGTACATCAAAGCAGATTTAAAAGATACTAAAATAGCTTTTTCTCTCAAATTGTTATATATGATTAGTAAAATCATTTCCTACCTTATATGTATAAAATACTAAATTATACCGTCTGGTTTTTAGTGGGAACCATCTCAAAATATTAAAATGCAGCAAATTTTGCTATATATTTGGATCGTTACGAATGAAGATTCAAACTGGTAAAATGGATTCATTCAAAAAATAAGGAAAATGTCCTCGAGGATAGCATCATTCTGTATAAAAAATTTCAAGGGCGTACAATTTTGTTTTTGTTAAATATTGTTGATGGTCTGTACTAGTACATATAACTAAGGTATATTTGAAAAACAAAACAACAACAACAATGCATTGGAGGCTAGGAGAAGGGGGTATGTGGGTTATAGATATTACCTCAAAAAGTTTGATAAATGTGATTAGTTTAAATTTCTTGTACTTTTTGGTAAAACATGTCCAACTTCCCCCCCCCCCCTCCCCCCTGAAAAGTTGGGGTTCAGTTCGTTCCGTTGAAATATCATCTTTTAATATTTGAATTAAAATAAATGTCGCCTTCCAGCATTAAATGGGACCAAGTACGTACCGCCTCCCTTGTTGCTTGTTATCCTTGTTGCATTAATAATTATGAGCTATCAGAAACAAAGTGAGAATATTTTCTACAGAAGTTATCTCTCTTATCAGACGGAATTCCACCTTAATAGTCATTCTGTGATTGAGGAAGGAGTCTTTTCTGGTTTTCGACGTGTCAAACGTAAATTTGATTAATTGTTCATTAAATCAAGATAAGAGGAAATTAAAATAGTATATTTTCCCATCTTTTTCACTATCATACAACCTGGCATAGAAATAGTAATCAATGTTAAGAATCTAACAAGGACTATATTTTTGGCGGAATATTGGCCTAGGAAAATATCACAAGTTTCGCAATTCAGAATTGCAAAAGATTAATGAGTCTGTTTTTAATTAGCATTTTTAAATCAATAACACAAATATTGGATTATTTTAACTAATGTGAACTAATGATAGGGCATTTGGGTTTTAGGATATGTTTTTAAAATATGATTTACTTATTAAATTACATTTTTGTAAGCTTTTAAAGCCCCCATTCTATACATTGATTGGTGTGAAAAAATCATTATATTCTGTTTTTCTCCCTTTTTAAATGGTCAATATATTAGCTTTTCTGTCAGTTTATGTCTTCATATAAAGTATTCAATATACGTAAAAATCAGTGATATTTTAATATTGGAGGCATGAAAAAATAATCAAAATTCCTTCAAAATTTAAGAAAATTAGAGGAAATGCGGGTTCAGCGATATCAATTTTAGTTTGAATACTTATTCCAATTAAGTAGTATAAGCTTATAAACATTCTGATATTCTATCATTCCATTGAAGAATAGAATCTTCACATCTTAAATAGATGTCTACATAACTGCAATGAACTACATTTAATTTTACCATTTTTTAAGTTGAGGAAAAAGGTACTGACCTTGACCTGACCTTAATGCAAAAACAATGAGGTCAAATATGATTAAAAAAAATATAATCATTTGGTTATATGATCTATTTCACTGTCAAAATTTCATGAGTTTCTTACTAATTTTTGATAACGAGAAGACTCCTTCCTTAAAGCAAAAAAAATCTTCCACAGATTCAAGCTTTCAGGAAGGAAAGAAGACAGTAATATGCTCTTTAAGGGGGAGAGGACTGCTTGTTATTCACGGACTTCATGAATAAAATAATATGGACTCGTTATTCCCAGAAACTTGATATGATACATTATAATCGACTAAACTTGTAAATCCTGTTCATTATTAAACATTTTCATGTTCAGGTATAAAAGGCCTTCAGGTGTTGCGTATTATAGAATTGAGACTCTATGCTAGCTCCTCATTTATTTTTTATCCCACGATATTCTGCGACTCAAATGGTGGTGTGGCTGTAAGGGCATGCAGTGAGGCATTCTCTCACCAGAGGTCGTGCTAGGCTACACAAGCTTCGTTAACACCTCTATCAACGCCAGAAAAATAGTCGGTCACATGATTAAAACAAGCTTGACGAGTAGAGGTGTATCAAAAAACCAAAATCCGCGGGAATCACCGAAATCCTCCAAAAATCTAGCAAAATCTAAAAAATCTGACACTAACTGTAAATTAGTTTTCATATTAAGAAAGAATACGACTATAGTCGTCATTTTTAGTGAAGTGAATACTTTCAGGAGGCAGCCATTACTAGGATCTAAAATTAAACGACTCCCACGCCCAATAATTTTTGTATTCGTTGGTTTTTTTTGCTCAACAGAGAATAGCGAAATAAACAAAAATTACAAAAATTTCTGATTTCAGATGTTCTTTCATTTGTTCGCTTTCGTCTTCTGAATCTGTCTTAAATATTCATTTATAAATATAGAGGGTCCAAACAGATTATTGATTGATTCACCTGTCAGAGGTAAAACTAAGTTCTAAAATCCAGTGTCATAATAGCCACCCGTAACAAATTTTATTCGTTTTCTTGAGAAAATTCTCTGCACACTTATCTCTTTAATTCTGGCTGCAATCTAAACCTGGTAATAATCATTGCGAAGTAAAACAACAAGAAGATAATAAGGTTCTACAAATTCATATTTTGATATCATTCAAATTCAATAACAAATCAAGAACAATGGATATATGACTGGTTCAGAACATCATTTGCTTTACACAAGGACCATATAAAATTCAGATATATACAGCACTATAATAAAACTTAATTTCTATAAATATTTTCCTTACTAAAATCAAACAATTTGATAACATCAACTTTCTACTTAGCTTGGTTATGACTAAAATCACGTATAATTTCCATACCAGTTAATTAGTTATCTATAGTTCCTAACAAATGAAATAAGCCTGTTCAAATTGGATTGTTATATCAATATAAGATTTTATATACATTTCATCAACACAAATAAGTACTAGAATTATCAAACAATCGAAAATCGATGCAGCTACAATTTTGCAGTCAAATATTCAAATTATGTTTGTAGATTAAAGGCCAACGTTTTGAGCGATGATGCTATAACTTTCCGTCTTTTAACGTATTATACAATACTGTCCCCTCCATATTTCTATTAGGGGCATCAATTTTTTATTCTTTTTTCTAAACACAGTGTTGAGGATAATCAATTCTAGAAAATCTTACAAGTGGATACTGTTGCCTTCATTCTACTTTAATAAAGATTTAATTAGTGCATCCGTTCAGCAACTAATCAAAAATAACTTAAACCAAAAAAATATGACAAATCCACAATACTACTTCTTGTACATGTATTTTAATGTAATAAGAAATAAGTATTTCATACATTGAAACTGACATGAATTTAAAAAAAGAATTTGGTCACCATAATAGTTACGATCGCTCCTCAGCTGCTACTGGGGGTAGATATACTGGTCGAGAAAGTCAGACTGCAAAGACCTCTAAATGCATGAACTTTAATTCGTAGTAATGAATTTTAAAAAACCCTTTTTTAATAACATGTACAAATAAAACATTTTTTTCTTAATTATAATTATTTCTCTTTTCTTTAAAAATAATAATCAAATTCAATTTCAACTGTTCATTAATTCATCACATTTTTTAAAGTGAACATGCATAAATATGCATAGTAATGCAAAGTAATGCCATGTAATGCCAGCATTACACTAGATTTTGGAAAGTAATGCATTACATTAGCATTACTTGTAATGCTAATTTTGAGGCATTACACATTACTAGCATTACTTTGAAATCATGTAATGCATTGCAATGCATAACCATTACATTTAGCATTACCCCAAGCCTGATACTGTATATGGTTTGCGCATGTGCGCTGATATAACATTCCGACACAAGGAAACGTTTTACAATGATCGATGTGTGCCTAGATTTATGACTGTTTGTGTAGTCTTTCATCAGATATTCGTTACCAGTGTGGTGTTTGTCATAATTTCTTTAAAACATCTCAATTCCTTTCGCCCAACGCATCGTGTTCGGATATCAAATTTATCTAAACACCTTTCAAAACAGGATTGTCTTCCATAGGCAATTTTTAAAATCAAAATAATAACAGTCTTCTCTCAAAAGCAACATATCAAGGGCCTGCATCGACTTTCAAACATAAAGATTTATATATTCTTCAGTAAAAGTTGTGCTATCATGCCCGTTTTTCTAAGCTATACCGAGAGGACTGGTTGTTTTCTTGACAAAAATAAGTGTCTGCTCCTATTCCACGTAAAGGTTGCACAGTGCTAAAATGCACGTTTTCACAAGCTGTAAAGAGAGGATTTGGCTCTGTTTTCTTTACATAAATTAATGTCTGCTTCATTTTTAGTGAAAATTGTACAGTGTTATGTATGTCTTTTTGACAGGATCTATAGAGCTGACTGGTTCCATTTTCTTCACATAAACAGGACTTGCTCAATTTTTCCTACATAAATTAATGCTTGCTTCATTTCCCAGTTAAAGTTGTACAATGCTTTCACGTCCGTTTTTGCAAGCTATTTAGAGAGGACTGGCTCCGTTTTTTCTTATATAAATTATTGGTTGCTCTTTGGCTCAGTGAAGGTTGTACAGTGCTTACAGACCCATTTGGCAAGCTAGAAAGAGAGAACTGGTTCCGTTTTCTTCCCATAAATTAATGTTTGCCCCATTACTCAGTAAAGGTTGTACAGTGCTATCATGTCCGACATATCAAGCTATATAGTTCCGTATTTCATATATAAATTACTGTTTTCTCCGTTACTCAGAAACTGTTATTCTAGGTTACATATCCGATCTTGCAAGCAATATAAAAGGGATTTGCTCATTTTTTCTTACATAAATTAATGTCTGCTTCATTTCTCAGAGAAAGTTTTACATGAACAATGTTATAACGTCTGTTTATACACTCTATATAGAGAGGGCTGGCTACGTTATTTTCACATAAATTATTGTCTGTTCCATTACTCAATCAAAATTGTATAGTAGTATCGTCCGTTTTTGCAAGCAATATGAAGAGGACTGGTTCCGGTGTTTCTTTTTGCATAAATAAATGTTTTCTTTTCTATTTTTCTATTTTATAAAGGTTGCACGGTGCTATCATGTCCGTTCCGACAACCTGTATAGGGAGGACTGGCTTCGTCCTTATCACAAAAATTAATGTCTGCTCCATTACTCAGAAAAAGTTGAACAGTGCTATCATGTCCATGTTCACAAGCTATATAGAAAGGACTGCCTCCGTTTTTGTTGCATAAAATTAATGTCTGCTCCATTACTCAGTAAAAGTTATACAGTGCTATCATGTCCGTTTTCACAAGCTATATAGAGAGGACTGGTTCCCTTCTGGTTACATAAATTAATGTCTGCTCCATTACTCAGTAAAAGTTGAACAGTGCTATCATGTCCGTTTTCACAAGCTATATAGAGAGGACTGTCTCCGTTTTTGTTGCATAAAATTAATGTCTGCTTCATTTCTCAGAGAAAGTTTTACATGAACAATGTTATAACGTCTGTTTATACACTCTATATAGAGAGGGCTGGCTACGTTATTTTCACATAAATTATTGTCTGTTCCATTACTCAATCAAAATTGTATAGTAGTATCGTCCGTTTTTGCAAGCAATATGAAGAGGACTGGTTCCGTTGTTTCTTTTTGCATAAATAAATGTTTGCTTTTCTATTTTTCTATTTTATAAAGGTTGCACGGTGCTATCATGTCCGTTCCGACAACCTGTATAGGGAGGACTGGCTTCGTCCTTATCACAAAAATTAATGTCTGCTCCATTACTCAGAAAAAGTTGAACAGTGCTATCATGTCCGTGTTCACAAGCTATATAGAAAGGACTGCCTCCGTTTTTGTTGCATAAAATTAATGTCTGCTCCATTACTCAGTAAAAGTTATACAGTGCTATCATGTCCGTTTTCACAAGCTATATAGAGAGGACTGGTTCCCTTCTGGTTACATAAATTAATGTCTGCTCCATTACTCAGTAAAAGTTGAACAGTGCTATCATGTCCGTTTTCACAAGCTATATAGAGAGGACTGTCTCCGTTTTTGTTGCATAAAATTAATGTCTGCTCCATTACTCAGTAAAAGTTACAGTGCCATCATGTCCGTTTTCAGAAGCTATATAGAGAGGACTGGTTCCCTTCTTGTCACATAAATTAATGTATGCTCCATTACTCAGTAAAAGTTGTACAGTGCTATCATGTCCGTTTTGACAAGCTATATAGAGAGGACTGGCTCCGTCCTCGTTACATAAATTAATGTCTGCTCCATTACTCATTCAAAGTTTTACAGTGCTATCACGTCCGTTAAAACAAGCTATATAGAGAGGACTGGCTCCGTCCTCGTTACATAAATTAATGTCTGCTCCATCACTCAGTAAAAGTTGAACAGTGCTATCATGTCCGTTAAAACAAGCTATATAGAGAGGACTGGCTCCGTCCTCGTCACATAAATTAATGTCTGCTCCATTACTCAGTAAAAGTTGAACAGTTCAATCATGTCCGTTAAAACAAGCTATATAGAGAGGACTGGTTCCGTTTTTGTTGCATGTATTAATGTCTGCTCCATTACTCAGTAAAAGTTGAACAGTGCTATCATGTTCGTATTGACAAGCTATATAGAGAGGACTGGCTCCCTTTTGTTGCATAAATTAATGTCTGCTCCATTACTCAGTAAAAGTTGTACAGTGCTATCATGTTCGTATTGACAAGCTATATAGAAAGGACTGGCTCCGTTTTTGTTGATATATTAATATCTGCTCCATTACTCAGTAAAAGTTGAACAGTGCTATCATGTCCGTTAAAACAAGCTATATAGAGAAGACTGGCTCCGTTTTTGTTGCATAAATCAATGTCGGCTCCATTTCTCAGTAAAAGTTGTACTGTCCTATCATGTCCGTTTTGACAAGCTATATAGAGAGGACTGGTTCCGTTCTTGTCACATAAATTAATGTCTGCTTCATTACTTAGTAAAAGTTGGAACAGTGCTGTTATGTCCGTTCTCACAAACTACATAGAGAGGACTGGTTTCGTTCTCGTCCCATAAATTAATGTCTGCTCAATTACTCAGTAAAAATTGAACAGTGTTATCATATCCATGAAAACAAGCCATACTGAGAGGACTGGTTGCGTGCTCGTCACATAAATTAATGTCTGCTCCATTACTCAGTAAAAGTTGAACAGTGCTATCATGCCCGTTAAACAGGCTATATAGAGAGGGCTGGCTCCGTTTTGTTGCATAAATTAATATCTGCTCCATTACGCAGTAAAAGTTGAACAGTGCTATCATGTCCGTTTTCACAAGCTATATAGAGAGGACTGGTTCCGTTCTCGTCACATAAATTAATATCCGCTCCATTACTCAGTAAAAGTTGTACAGTTCTATCATGTCCGTTTTGACAAGCTATATAAAGAGGACTTGCTCCGTTTTTGTTGCATAAATGAATATCCGCTCCATTACTGAGTAAAAGTTGTACAGTGCTATTGTGTCCGTCAGTGCTATCATGTCCGTATTGACAAGCTATATAGAGAGGACTGGTTCCGTTTTTGTTGCATAAATTAATGTCTGCTCCATTACTTAGTAAAAGTTGTACAGTTCTATCATGTCCGTTTTGACAAGCTATATAAAGAGGACTTGCTCCGTTTTTGTTGCATAAATTAATATCCGCTCCATTACTGAGTAAAAGTTGTACAGTGCTTTTATGTCCGTCAGTGCTATCATGTCCGTATTGACAAGCTATATAGAGAGGACTGGTTCCTTCCTCGTCACATAAATTAATGTCTGCTCCATTACTTAGTAAATGTTGAACAGTGCTATCATGTCCGTTAAAACAAGCTATATAGAGAGGACTGGTTCCGTTCTCGTCACATAAATTTATGTCTGCTCCATAACTCAGTAAAAGTTGAACAGTGCTATTATGTCCGTTATAACATGCTATATAGAGAGGACCGGCTCCGTTTTTGTTGCATAAATTAATGTCTGCTCCAGTACTCAGTAAAAGTTGTACAGTCCTATCATGTCCGTTTCGACAAGCTTTATAGAGAGGACTGGCTCCGTCCTCTTTCCATAAATTAATGTCTGCTCCATTACTCAGTAAAAGTTGTACAGTGCTATCATGTCCGTTTTCACAAGCTAAAAAGAAAGGACTTGCTCCGTTTCTGTTGCATAAATTAATGTCTGCTCCATTACTCAGTAAAAGTTGAACAGTGCTATCATGTCCGTTTTGACAAGCTATATAGAGAGGACTGGCTCCGTTTTTGTCACATAAATTAATGTCTGCTCCATTACTCAGTAAAAGTTGTACAGTGCTATCATGTCCGTTTTCACAAGCTATATAGAAAGGACTGGCTCCGTTTTTGTTGCATAAATTAATATCTGCTCCATTACTCAGTAGAAGTTGTACAGTTCTACCATGTCCGTTTTGACAAGCTATATAGAGAGGACCAACTCCGTTTTTGTTGCATAAATTAATGTCTGCTCCATTACTCAGTAAAAGTTGAACAGTGCTATCATGTCCGTTTTGACAAGCTATATAGAGAGGACTTGCTCCGTTTTTGTTGCATAAATGAATATCCGCTCCATTACTCAGTAAAAGTTGTAAAGTGCTATTATGTCCGTTATGACAAGCTATATAGAGAGGACCGGCTCCGTTTTTGTTGCATAAATTAATGTCTGCTCCGTTACACAGTAAAAGTTGAACAGTGCTATCATGTCTGTTAAAACAAGCCATACTGAGAGGACTGGTTCCGTTCTTGTCACATAAATTAATGCCTGCTCCATTACTCAGTAAAAGTTGTACAGTGCTATCATGTACGTTTTCACAAGCTATATAGAAAGGACTGGCTCCGTTTTTGTTGCATAAATTAATGTCTGCTCCAGTACTCAGTAGAAGTTGAACAGTGCTATCATGTCCGTTAAAACAAGCCATACTGAGAGGACTGGTTCCGTTTTTGTTGCATAAATTAATGTCGGCTCCTTTTCTCAGTAAAAGTTGTACTGTCCTATCATGTCCGTTTTGACAAGCTATATAGAGAGGACTGGCTCCGTTTTTGTTGCATAAATTAATGTCTGCTCCATTACTCAGTAAAAGTTGAACAGTGCTATCATGTCCGTTAAAACAAGCCATACTGAGAGGACTGGTTCCGTTCTTGTCACATAAATTAATGTCTGCTTCATTACTTAGTAAAAGTTGAACAGTGCTGTTATGTCCGTTCTCACAAGCTAAATAGAGAGGACTGGTTTCGTCCTCTTCCAATAAATTAATGTCTGCTCCATTACTCAGTAAAAATTGAACAGTGCTATCATATCCATGAAAACAAGCCATACTCAGAGGACTGGTTGCGTGCTCTTTCCATAAATTTATGTCTGCTCCATTACTCAGTAAAAGTTGAACAGTGATATCATATCCGTTAAAACAAGCTATATAGAGAGGGCTGGCTCCGTTTTTGCTGCATAAATTAATATCTGCTCCATTACTCAGTAAAAGTTGTACAGTGCTATCAAGTCCGTTTTCACAAGCTATATAGAGAGGACTGGTTCCGTTCTCGTCACATAAATTAATGTCTGCTCCATTACTCAGTAAAAGTTGTACAGTGCTATCATGTCCGTTTTCACAAGCTATATAGAAAGGACTGGCTCCGTTTTTGTTGTATAAATTAATATCTGCTCCATTACTCAGTAGAAGTTGTACAGTGCTATCATGTCCGTTTTCACAAGCTATATAGAAAGGACTGGCTCCGTTTTTGTTGCATAAATTAATATCTGCTCCATTACTCAGTAGAATTTGTACAGTTCTACCATGTCCGTTTTGACAAGCTATATAGAGAGGACTGCCTCCGTTCTCGTCACATAACTTAATATCCGCTCCATTACTCAGTAAAAGTTGTACAGTGCTAACATGTCCGTTTTGACAAGCCATATAGAGAGGACTGGTTCCGTCCTCGTCACATAAATTTATGTCTGCTCCATTACTCAGTAAAAGTTGTACAGTTCTATCATGTCCGTTTTGACAAGCTATATAGAGAGGACTGGCTCCGTTTTTGTTGCATAAATTAATGTCTGCTCTATAACTCAGTAAATGTTGAACACTTCTATCATCTCCGTTTTGACAAGCTATATAAAGAGGACTTGCTCCGTTTTTGTTGCATAAATTAATATCCGCTCCATCACGGAGTAAAGTTTTTACAGCGCTATTATATCTGTCAGTACTATGATATCCATATTGACAAGCTATAAAGAGAGGACTGGTTCCGTCCTTGTCACATAAATTAATGTCTGCTCCATCAAGTAGTAAACGTTGTACATTGCTAACATGTCCGTCAAAACAAGCTATATAGAGAGGACTGGCTCCGTTTTTGTTGCATAAATTAATGTCTGCTCCCTTATTCAGTAAAAGATCTACAGTGATAACATGGTTGTTTTGACAAGCTATATAGAGAGGACTGGTTCCGTTCTCGTCACATAAATTAATGTCTGCTCTTTTACTCAGTAGAAGTTGAACAGTGCTATTATGTCCGTTATGACATGCTATATAGAGAGGACTGGCTCCGTTCTCGTCACATAAATTAATGTCTGCTCCATTACTCAGTAAAAGTTGTACAGTGCTATCATGTCCGTTTTGACAAGCTTTATAGAGAGGACTGGCTCCGTCCTCTTTCCATAAATTAATGTCTGCTCCATTACTCAGTAAAAGTTGTGCAGTGCTATCATGTCCGTTTTCACAAGCTATATAGAAAGGACTGACTCCGTTTTTGTTGCATAAATCAATGTCTGCTCCATTACTCAGTAAAAGTTGAACAGTGCTATCATGTCCGTTTTGACAAGCTATATAGAGAGGACTAGCTCCGTTTTTGTTGCAAAAATTAATATCCGCTCCATTACTCAGTAAAATTTGTAAAGTGCTATCATGTCCGTTTTGACAAGCTATATAGAGAGGACTGGTTCCGTTATCGTCACATAAATTAATGTCTGCTCCATTACTCAGTAAAAGTTGTACAGTGCTAACATGTCCGTATTGACAAGCCATACTGAGAGGACTGGTTCCGTCCTCGTCACATGAATTAATGTCTGCTCCATTACTCAGTAAAAGTTGTACAGTTCTATCATGTCCGTTTTGACAAGCTATATAGAGAAGACTGGCTCCGTTTTTGTTGCATAAATTAATGTCTGCTCTATTACTCAGTAAAAGTTGAACAGTGCTATCATGTCCGTTTTGACAAGCTATATAGAGAGGACTGGTTCCGTTATCGTCACATAAATTAATGTCTGCTCCATTACTCAGTAAAAGTTGTACAGTGCTATCATGCCTGTTTTCACAAGCTATATAGAAAGGACTGGCTCCGTTTTTGTTGCATGAATTAATATCTGCTCCATTACTCAGTAGAAGTTGTACAGTTCTACCATGTCCGTTTTGACAAGCTATATAGAGAGGACTGGCTCCGTTTTTGTTGCATAAATTAATGTCTGCTCCATTACTCAGTAAAAGTTGAACAGTGCTGTCATGACCGTTTTGACAAGCTATATAAAGAGGACTGGCTCCGTTTTTGTTGCATAAATTAACATCCGCTCCTTTACTCAGTAAAAGTTGTAAAGTGCTATCATGTCCGTTATAACATGCTATATAGAGAGGACCGGCTCCGTTTTTGTTGCATAAATTAATGTCTGCTCCGTTACACAGTAAAAGTTGAACAGTGCTATCATGTCCGTTAAAACAAGCCATACTGAGAGGACTGGTTCCGTTCTTGTCACATAAATTAATGTCTGCTCCATTACTCAGTAAAAGTTGTACAGTGATATCATGTACGTTTTCACAAGCTATATAGAAAGGACTGGCTCCGTTTTTGTTGCATAAATTAATGTCTGCTCCAGTACTCAGTAGAAGTTGAACAGTGCTATCATGTCCGTTAAAACAAGCCATGCTGAGAGGACTGGTTCCGTTTTTGTTGCATAAATTAATGTCGGCTCCATTTCTCAGTAAAAGTTGTACTGTCCTATGATGTCTGTTTTGACAAGCTATATAGAGAGGACTGGCTCCGTTTTTGTTGCATAAATTAATGTCTGCTCCATTACTCAGTAAAAGTTGAACAGTGCTCTCATGTCCGTTAAAACAAGCCATACTGAGAGGACTGGTTCCGTTCTTGTCACATAAATTAATGTCTGCTTCATTACTTAGTAAAAGTTGAACAGTGCTGTTATGTCCGTTCTCACAAGCTATATAGAGAGGACTGGTTTCGTCCTCTTCCCATAAATTAATGTCTGCTCCATTACCCAGTAAAAGTTGAACAGTGCTATCATATCCATGAAAACAAGCCATACTGAGAGGACTGGTTGCGTGCTCTTTCCATGAATTAATGTCTGCTCCATTACTCAGTAAAACGTGAACTGTGATATCATGTCCGTTAAAGCAAGCTATATAGAGAGGGCTGGCTCCGTTTTTGTTGCATAAATTAATATCTGCTCCATTACTCAGTAAAAGTTGAACAGTGCTATCATGTCCGTTTTCACAAGCTATATAGAGAGGACTGGTTCCGTTCTCGTCACATAAATTAATGTTTGCTCCATTACTCAGTAAAAGTTGTACAGTGCTATCATGTCCGTTTTCACAAGCTATTGAGAAAGGACTGGCTCCGTTTTTGTTGTATAAATTAATTTCTCGTCTATTACGTAGTAGAAGTCGTACAGTTCTACCATGTCCGTTTTGACAAGCTATATAGAAAGGACTGGCTCCGTTTTTGTTGCATAAATTAATATCTGCTCCATTACTCAGTAGACGTTGTACAGTGCCATTATGTCCGTTTTCACAAGCTATATACAAAGGACTGGCTCCGTTTTTGTTGTATAAATTAATATCTGCTCCATTACACAGTAGAAGTTTTACAGTTCTACCATGTCCGTTTTGACAAGCTATATAGAGAGGACTGGCTCCGTTTTTGTTGCATAAATTAATGTCTGCTCCATTACTCAGTAAAAGTTGAACAGTGCTATCATGTCCGTTTTGACAAGCTATATAAAGAGGACTTGCTCCGTTTTTGTTGCATAAATTAATATCCGCTTCGTAACTCAGTAAAAGTTGTAAAGTGCTATCATGTCCGTTATGACATGCTATATAGAGAGGACCGGCTCCGTTTTTGTTGCATAAATTAATGTCTGCTTCGTTACACAGTAAAAGTTGAACAGTGCTATCATGTCCGTTAAAACAAGCCATACTGAGAGGACTGGTTCCGTTCTTGTCACATAAATTAATGTCTGCTCCATTACTTAGTAAAAGTTGTACTGTCCTATCATGTCCGTTTTGACAAGCTATATAGAGAGGACTGGTTCCGTTCTTGTCACATAAATTAATGTCTGCTTCATTACGTAGTAAAAGTTGAACAGTGCTGTTTTGTCCGTTCTCACAAGCTATATAGAGAGGACTGGTTTCGTCCTCTTCCCATAAATTAATGTCTGCTCCATTACTCAGTACAAGTTGAACAGTGCTGTCATATCCATGAAAACAAGCCATACTGAGAGGACTGGTTGCGTGCTCTTTCCATAAATTAATGTCTGCTCCATTACTCACTAAAAGTTGAACAGTGATATCATGTCCGTTAAAACTAGCTATATAGAGAGGGCTGGCTCCGTTTTTGTTGCATAAATTAATATCTGCTCCATTACTCAGTAAAAGTTGAACAGTGCTATCATGTCCGTTTTCACAAGCTATATTGAGAGGACTGGTTCCGTTCTCGTCACATAAATTAATGTCTGCTCCATTACTCAGTAAAAGTTGTACAGTGCTATCATGTCCGTTTTCACAAGCTATAAAGAAAGGACTGGCTCCGTTTTTGTTGTATAAATTAATATCTGCTCCATTACTCAGTAGAAGTTGTACAGTTCTACCATGTCCGTTTTGACAAGCTATATAGAGAGGACTGGCTCCGTTTTTGTTGCATAAATTAATGTCTGCTCCATTACTCAGTAAAAGTTGAACAGTGCTATCATGTCCTTTTTGACAAGCTATATAGAGAGGACTGGCTCCGTTTTTGTTGCATAAATTAATGTTTGCTTCATTACTCAGTAAAAGTTGTACAGTTTTATCCATTCGTTCTGCACCTGTTTCCTCTTGGTTATAGTCATCGTTTTCTCGGATATTGTTACCAGCTGCTAACATAAGGGGCGTCCAACCACTGTTATTGTCAGTCTTTTTATTGACATGAACACCTTTCTTAATGAGCTTGTTAAGTAGGTCATAATTATGGAACAAGGATACAATGTGAATAGGGCTAAAATCTCCCCATGTCTTTCTAAAAGATTCTTCTGCGTGGTCTTTACAAACATAATTAAACAATTCTGTTGATCCATTGCAACACACTGCAGAAAAACAGCTGCTAAAGTCAGTATGCTTTTGCTCAAGAAAATTCAGGCAAAATAGCGAAAGTTGTGTATGACAAAATACAATCAAAACAAACAACGGCGATACCTCATTTTCTAATTCCAAAAATTCAAGTTTATTCATTAGTACTGTTTTAGAAGTCCAATCAAGTTTTTGTTTATCAATTGTAAGTGTCTTTGTTTCTAGTAACATATAGTGATTTTCGGGATGATCTGCTATCTTTTTTTTCAGTACTTCAATTACGTTTTCATTCCTTAGACAAGGGTTGAGTACGACATCTACAAGGCGTTCTCCAAACAGTTCAGTATAAAGCCTTTCTCCAAGTTCTTCAATGTATCTGTCACTTAAATAGATAGTGAACGAATCGTCCTGTTTGTCAAATTTTCCTAATTTTACTCTTCTTTTGAGAAAGCCGATATCGGCGTATTTTATTATTTCTGTTGGAAAATCGTTTCCGAAAACAAAAGTGGTAACTTCCAGCACAAAATCATGCAAAAAATTGTAATTGTCGCCAGTTGTCTTAACTAAATAACCCTTTAGGGAGTTGAGCCAGTTTTCTATTTCTGAAAGTGGTGTGTCCTTTTGCAATCCACATAGTTTTAACGTGCGCTTGAATTTGTATCGAGTGTCTTCATTTTTTAAAATATCCCTAACGCAAAGATCATCGTTAAAAAGAACAAGGAGAGCCAAAGCACAATATTTGCCCTTGTCTTCTATCCTTAACCCTATTATTTCCTCTTTTAGCACTGTTAAGGGTTCTTTGAAAAATCCTATACCCTTATTTTTGTATTCGCTAGAATATAATTTACACAATAACGGAAAATATTTATCTACTTCAACGATCTTATTACGATCTTCTTCGGATAAATTCATACCAGATGTATATTTGGTCAAAATCTGCCGTTTTTCATTATCGGATAATTTATTTTTTTTATCATCGATGTTTATAATAGTGTGCGACTGATTCACGATATAACGTGTCACTTTAGCATCAGCAATAATGTGACTTCTACACGACATCAGAAGTTTTGATGTGTTTAAGTACAACTTTAATTCTTCCTCGTGTGTTTGCCATGTATTATTCAGTATTTCATCTAAAGATTCTTTTCCCCATGGATCATTGAAAACAAAAATGGTTTTATCCTTTTGAAATGGACTAGAAGAATATTCATCCACGATGTCACTTACATCTGTTGCTCTTTTAACCGTCCAGCCTTTTCTCCTATATTTAAGCGCAATATGTTGAATAATGGCTGATTTTCCGGATCCTGAGAGACCAGCCACAATAACCAGGTTCCTGCTTTTAATCATGTTTTCTACTTCATTACACGCCTTTGTTGAAATAAAAAAGGAGTCTTCCTGTTTCCATATGTCAAAGATAGCTTTTGTAAATGGCGTATCTGATAAAAGAAAAAAAAATGTTTATATACATCCAACATGGTACATAAAGCAATTAAACATTAATTTTATATTTAATATTTGCAGTTTTAAGCGCATTTTCAACGATCAGCTTATATACATGTACGATTTAGTTTTCATTATTTTAGTAATATTTATTATATGTGAAATTAAAAGTTGGAATTTATATGAAAGACGTTTATTAGAATTCATCAAAGTTATTACTGTATATGACGCGAGGAATTATCACGAGAAATAACACTCGCGGAATTTAAAATCTCGCTTTTATTTATCAGACAGCTTTGAACTATATAAATTGTAACAGAAAATTGGTGCTCGAAGTTTAATACTCTTGCGATTTGATACGAAACAGAGATATTAAGTTCGTGTAAAAAAGGAATTTACAGTATCATTTCTGGGATTTTCAAATACAGTCAATTGTTGACTTTGTGAATGATATTCCACAGAAATATCAGCTATAAGAAAAATCTAAGTATAAGTGCACTAGATTTAATGGTACTTCTATCTTATTAAATCCTCAAATTAAAGTATAAATCATATATCAAATGCCATTCATTGATGTGCGTTAAGTACATTATTCATAATAGAAACCAGAATCTTTACAAACACATTTCATAAATAAAGAAACGTGGTAGGAATTGAGTACGGTATAACCATGTTGGTACATGTATTTGGAACCATCTAAACCAAAATATGTATTCAACTCGAAAGTGATATTTTTGTGTTGTAATAATTCATTTATTCTAATTTTGAAACAAGAGGTTCAGGGGACACACCATTCTAATCAAATCAGCTTTAAGGTATCAAATATAGAGCAAAGATAGTGTTTGGTGCTTTAAAACCAAATAGCTCGAGTAATATCCAAATTTTAAAACAATGTTCTTGATATTTATTTAGGTATCACTGGTAACCATGCTGGTTAAATTAAGTTTGGGTGGCCACGTTGTTGTAAGATTTAAATATCTGAAAATTCTAATGAAGAAAGTAAGAAAATTTATTGTGAAGCGATGATAAGTTGAAGAAAGTATAAGAATGTTTCAAGCTATTCATGCTTTAGCACCCTTATTTCAAGGGAGGGCAGGTAATATTTATAACTTGAAGTATTTTTTTCTGAATACGGAAATACAATTAAAATCAGGATCGAGATCCTGCAAATGCTGTTACATTCACAAGTCGTGAAGCAGAAAATTAAAGTTGCAAATGTCATGTGGCTCTAATTTTTTTTATTGCGGCTGATTACAAGCCTTCATAAACATTTAACAAAGATATGCCAGTATATTTTAATGCACCATTTTACCAGTAAAGGTTTACAGATTGAAACAAAAAAGTTTGAAAATACTACTTGAGTCAGCGGATTTTAAAATGCTGAAACATTTAAAGTTTTAATTTGATTGAGAAGACTATAAAGGAAATTAGAATTAAAACATAAAGCATCGTATTCTGTAGTGCAAATAAGTATAAAATAATAAATGTGATCTTTTTAAAAAATTAGAACTACTATTCAAACACATGCATTATACACCTATTTTAACTTCCAAACTCATATTTCGTTAATTTCGCGCGCTATGCTGAAAAAAGCGCATCATGTTTACCACGGAGAAAATTTCTCTAAATGTTTAGTTTTTAATTATACATTTTCAAGAATTACGGTATAGTTGCCGAATTTTGCGCTTGGGTGAATGTTAAATATTGAAAAAAAATGCATCACGGAAGTTGCGTATAATCAACGCGCTGCTATCTTTAAACAAGAGGCCCATGGGCCCCCATCGCTCACCTAAGCAACAATGGCTTTATAAGGGTGTTCAAAGGATATTGTGCCATATGGCCCCTCCGTAGAAAAACAAAGAATACCATAAAATAAACTGTATCCAATTTTTCCATTTATTTTCCTACACTTAATCTTTGACATTGTACCCCTATAAAATATCATATTTATCAAGAAAAAGATCCTACGCAAATTATAAAACTAAATTTTTGGTAGGGGTACACTGTTAACTTCCAATTCCCTTTATTTTTGTTCTGTCCCCTCACTTTATAAAACAATCAAATTATATATGAGATAAAAGAAAGTTGTACCTCAAGGCGCTCAAATTAAAAACATTCAAAAATTTAATTGGTCCTTCGCAATATAAACGATTGTTGTTTACCAGGCGTGAACTCGTGGCAAACATGTGATATGTTAAAAAGCTATTACATGTATAATCAATGCATAGGCGTCGGAACTGGATGGCCCCCCCCCCCCCCACACACACACACACAGACTTTTTTTTTGCAAAGTTAGACAAAGCTGTAATCAAAATCTTTTTTTTTTTGCTTGTCAAGATTTCTGAAAAGGTCTAGCCCTCCCCCCCCCCCACCCTGAGCCTCAGACTGCAATGTATTGACAGGCATATCGCTCTATTTTACTAAGGCCCACCCTTTATTTTCATTGTTTCAAAATCAACGTTAACAAATGGCTACAAATCAAGATAATTTTCCGCTGTATTTTTTTTCTTAAGAATAGCGATTAATACATTTATCCCGGTAACAGTAATGTTTATAACTGTTTTAAATAGGCCATTTTTATTTAATTGTGTAAGAAAAACCAACAAAGTTGGTGTAGATTCTTCACATACATGTAAGGAGGGGCCCCAAAACGTTGTTACAGCAAATCATCCTTTTAATTTTTCTGTACAAGTATTTAACGTTTAGTAAGACATTTCTAGTGATAAATCGAAATTTCAGAGTCAAGATACAGAACTCAAGTACAATTCTGCTTGGTTTGAGTAAAATTTTTGTTCACAAGAGTTTATTACATTCAACTTATGATTTGTGAGCAAAGCTATGTATCTTGCTTATAATTCGAAACTTGACACAGTTGAATATGGTTAGTAAAGAGAAAATTGTAAACAATTAAAACAGAAGAAACATGCACAAAAACAAAGAGAGAGCACAATTAATTTTTCATATTATATATATATATATATATATATATATATATATATATATATATATATATATATATATATATATATATATATATATATATATATATATATATATATATATATATCTAGCAGCAAAAACAATCTCCGTTTATTTTAGACTGAAAATGCAGACCATCTTAACAAAACATGTTGCATTATTATCGACCATAACATATAGATCGTACCGAATTACCAATAGAATGTATAGTATTTATAATACAATAAAATTATGTTGTTAGTGCCTCAGATTTTGCTCATTTAGCGCAGTTAAACAATTAACTGTCTGATTTACCGAAGTCTATATTTGATTCGATACGTTAAAATTCCAAAATACAGGCGATATTTCCCCTCAAGTTAAAAAGCATAAACTAAATTCAAAACAACGTAAAACCACGGTCACGAGTGAAAATGTCAACGCATTGAAAGATTTAACCTCAATTCACTTCACGAAATCGGCACAAATATATTAGCATGTTTCAAGTATCCCTTCGCACTGAAGCAAATTCATCTTTGTCAGTTTGACCGTTTGTCATGCATCATCATTCAAACATACAAAGTACCTTCGTTTTCGATATGGAATACCGAACCCGAAGTTATAAACTGATTGACCGCGATTATCTCTTTATTTTTATTTTCGTAAATTACTCAGATTTAAAACAGAATTCGCCGCTAATATTTTGCAATTCATATTTTCCTTTTCATAAGGACTATTTATGCAAAATTTCGTTGAATTTGACTCAGTAGTTCTTGAGAAGAAGATTTTTTAAAATGCATCCCCCTTTTTCTACAGTTTCAAGGTTTTCTCCGTTTTAAATAAAGATATGTCTTTCATTTCTGCAATTTATAATCACCTTTATATAGGGATGATTTGTGCCAAATTTTGTTGAAATTTGATAAGTGGTTTTAGAGAAGAAGTTTAAAATGTGAAAAGTTTACAGACGGACGGACAGACAGACGGACAGACGGACGACGGACAAAAGGTGATCAGAAAAGCTCACTTGAGCTTTCAGCTCAGGTGAGCTAAAAATTAATTCTTTTTAAGAATAGGGCATTGACTCCTTACTTTACATTTATTTAAATCATCTGGGCTTTAAAACAAATATTTTAGAGAGACATAGACATCAATAAGACCGAGTTATAAGCTCTAAAATACCCCCAAAACCCCGTTTAATTAAAAAAAAAAAAAACCCCAAAAACTTCATATAAAATAATTTAAAGTCAATATCAGCACTGTTTTGTGAAATCATATTTAAAAAAAAGATTCTTAATTAATCCATTAAATAAAATATTAGTGTGTCAAGGAACCTAAACATGGGTAACCTCGTCAAATTTAAGTCATTAAAAACTTCGCTTAACGAAGTATCCCCTCGCGACCTCAAATAATGTGGGGGAGGGGGGGTGTGTGGATGCATTATTTTATATTATGCATATATACATATAACTTTGGTTAGAGTTATTATGACACAAGTATTTATCTTCTACTTTAAAAAATCACTTTGAATTCATAATATCTCCTTTAGCCCTTTCCAAAAGCTCTGGGGTTTGCAACGAAATACCTTTACATTGTGTGTGTGTGTGTTCAGTTGAGCATTTATGTAGTGGTACATTTCCCTCTATTTCTAGCATAAACACACCGCGCATGTTTTAAAGTTCGACAATTTTAAGTGTTTTAGTGACATATGTTAAACATTAAGCATTGTGTAAGAAAATTTATGTTTCGTAAAATTTTCGGCGTGATTTTCTATTCTCTTTAAATTCCCATAGCAACACTACCTTTTAAATGTACAAATTGCTTTCTGTGAAATATTAAGAAAACTACGGGAGTACCAAAATGAAATGCTTAAAATCTATAAAATCAAGTTAAAAACATCACTTTGTGGTCTATTATTCATGTTCTTTCTATCATCGTTGGCGTCAGTACCAAAATACCAAAAATAACGGGTGCAATTTTCATATATAATATAATATGCATTTTGTAAGACATTGATAGGGGTGTTAAGTTTAAATATTTCGGCAGATAAAGAATGATAAAAAATTGTGGGTTTTTAGCAGTTGCCCCGGTAACATTAAACAAAAGCATTGGTTTTTCCATAAATATTTCTTCTGTAATTAAAAAACTGACAATATAAATACTTTTTTTTTCTTTGACCCCTCATCTTAAAGGGAAAAAATATTATATAGCTTCAACAAAAGAACGATTTGCAATCATTCCATCTTAAGGCGAAAAATGGAAATTGGCTGGAAACGTGTTATAAAAGAGGAGGTTTACCTATTGTGGAGGTTCTTGTAAAAAAAAGTAGTTACCTTTGACGTTGATAGCTTTTTAAATAAAATTTATATACATTAGAGATAAAAAAATGATTTTAAGAGAAAATAAAACATCCCTTTAACCAATAAATGTCTGAGTATTGACCCACTTTGAAAAGGCATTAACATTAGAGATATAGCATTGTATTATCCTTCAATTAAATTACCATTGCTATTACAAGAGTTTTCAAGTCTAATTAATTGAATTACAATTACTTTGCAGATGAATTTATTAGATTACAAATAGCATTTGTCATCAAAATTAACAAAACCATGATATTAGCTACAACACATTAACATTGAAGGAGGTGTGTTCATAATGTGAATAAAAGTTCGTCATGATCAAAATACTTTCCCTGTTTTAGAATTTGATAACTACTCTGATAGGTAATACTTTTTGGAAATAAAAAAAATATACGAGTCGTGCATTTGGTTTTATTGCTTATTTCTAAACGAATGTAGTCACAATAAGAAGGTGTGCCATACCACCTTAATTGATATTCAATGAACATTTAGAAGTCCCTAACCTTTATCTATCATGTCCTAACTAAAGTATTTCCTGCATGCAAAATCATTATCTAAAAATTGTCTCATTTGCATTTATATCCACTATTTTTTCTTTATATACACAATGCCCAAATACAGGTTAATCTCATGAGACTATATTTGTTATCAAAACATAATTCACACCTCTTGTTCCGTACCCAGTGCTTGCAAAAAGGGAAAACACCCTGTAGACATGTTTGGCATCCAAAACTTAAAACCCATCTGAAGCCATCCATTTTAGCTCTAGGTATTTTAGGCTTTCAATTACAAAGCATGACTTAATAGTTTATATAATTTAGATAACATTGATTTTGTTGGTAAATTAATTAGTGATTTTTGAGTTAATTCAATGATACATGTAATTGACACATCAATTATTCCAATAAGAAGGGAAATAAGTATTTCATTTAAAGAAAAAGACATCAAAGAAATCACCAAATACAATGGCATGTACGTAATTGAATTTGGGAAAATTATGAGTAGATTTCAAATTACTGAAAAAGCGTATTTTGAAAAATATTAAGCACGGTAAGTATAATAATAGTTCAATGCTTTTTAACTACTCTTCCTAACTTGACCTTGTACCATTGAAAGTGTGGTATTGGACAGATTCATATTTATATGTTCATCAGTGTGTAATTGAGAGTTCTTGAAAAGCTATTGGAATTACATGCCATTTTTGAAAGTATTCCATGTAATTTAAAATTAGGCCAATTACTTTTGTACTTTCAATTATATCAAAATACGTAATTAATTACACTCAATTACCATTACAAATTACCATTACCCCACCATATATATATATATATATATATATATATATATATATATACTTAAATAAATAAAACAGAATGCGACAGTCCAAATTAAATAAATTGTTTACTGTTAGCGCTGTCTGAAGAGCCGACATGGCTGAAAGCGCTAACAGTAAACAATTTATTTAATTTGGACTGTCGCATTCTGTTTTATTTATTTAAGTATTTTTGCTGTACCAAGGCTTTATTTATCTACATATATATATATATATATATATATATATATATATATATATATATATATATATATATATATATATATATATATATATATATATATTGAAACACAATAAAATTCACAGTGGTCGGCGAGTTAAAGATAAACAGTAAAATAAGAAAACACGAAAAACGTTCAATATAGCTTAAGCGCTTTCATTTTAAAATCTTCAGAAGCTATATAATGGTAGCATAGTAACGTGACGTCAAAAAACTTGAACGTTGAACGGCAATGTCTATTATGACGTCATAGGTAGATTTAGCGGAAAAAAATATAATATGCAACATAGTAGATAATATACAATTCAATACATTATTATTACAAACAGTTCAATTTGGGTTTAAAAATACGGATGAAATGTTTTTCTTTTTCTCTTCTTTGAACATTACTGTCACTCAACAGTTTGTAAAATGGAAATATCTTAAACTGTTTATTGCCACAAGTATCCAAATGTTCACTTAACGGTATCTGTCGATATCCCTCAAAAATCCCTCGAAAATTCAGAATCAAGGAAATTCGTGGAGAACCGGAAAACCAAACTGAAATTCGGGTAGAAATGGCTATAAATCGGGTAAACGGAGAGATATCATTGCTGCGAATGAGAGCAGAAAACAATCAATTGAAGGTTTTAAAGATTGATGAAGAAATTGATCAAATGTTACATCAAAATACCAGTGGATTTATCCTAGAAAAATTGCAGAAAATGTGGAAATCTGACTGTCAAAAGGAGGAGGACCGATCATTCAACAGATGGCGGTACACCGAAGCCTGGTTACTGGAGTATGCGAAAAATTACGGCAAAGATAATGATAAACAACCACATTTACATATATTGCTTTTCGTTTCCATATAAAATTTTTAAAAATTGGTTTGTACATTTGAGGTTCGATCCCGGTGCCTTTGGGTTTGGGTGCCGCGCTCAGGCTGTCTTGACTATTCGGTGTTCAATTTGTATCGCGTTTTTATATAAGTAACGGTTACCTTAGGAGTTAATATTAGAGCTGGGAACTATTTTCTTGTAATGAGTTATTCGGTTCTTGTGGTATTTAAACCCAGGACCAAGGCTCTATTGCCATTCGACAACTTAGCTACCACCACTTAGTTACGTTCAGATGTCGGACTCGTACACACGTGGTAGCCCGGACAGACACTCGTTGCACGAGATAAACGGACGCCCCATGTCATCAAGCAACTCTCGCTTTACGGAAGACCTGACCAATGCAGAAGCTTTTCAGCTATTCTCATGCAAGTTAGACGCTGCCCTGGCCGAAAACAAGAAATCGATTTTGAAAGAATTCGAAGCCAAAACCTCTGCTACACAAGGGAAAGAGAATTCTGTTGACTTCAAACTTGAACACCATAAAGAGAGGTACAATTTTCTAACAGACATTCAATCCGATTTTGAAAAAATTGAGAAACTTATTGATTTCGGTGATATTGCCATTGTTAAAGACGTTATTAAGAACTCTGTACTTCGCATTAAAGAGCAGAAAAAAGTTATTAGAATTGCAGACAAATATGGATGGGACGTGGCCAAAGAATTCAAAGACGACCCAATTACAGAGAATTCAGAAGAAAGCCAGAGGCTCAGACAGGCAGAGGCTAGGGCTAAAAGGAAAAGGTTTGATAAGAAAGGCTTTAGTAATCCTTTTCGTGGCGATAGCAAATTCGTTCAACCTAGATATGCTCCCTACCCCAGGTTCCAGTTCAACTCTGCAGGCTGGAACAACGGAGGTTCGCAATCCGGACCGTACAGAATTCAACCGGACCAGTGTCTATACTGTAACGGATTCGGTCATTGGAGCATCAACTGTCCGCTTAAAAAGAGAAGTCAGGCCATTGGAAAACCAACATCAACCCAGACCAGTGCATCGGGAGAAACTCAGAGAACATAAACTGGTAAATGAAAACTTGACTTATAAACATGAATTTCTAGATGTTGTAAAGTTTAGAAATACAGAAAATGTCAAAGGCAATTTAGCAAAACATTTGTCGTTCTGGAAAGAAAAATTGTGCGCCGAACAATACATTATTGATACTATTCAGTTTGGTTATTGTATTCCTTTTGAGTTTTTTCCAGATTCTGTTTATCTTCAAAACAACAAGTCTTCTCTTGACAGCGAAGACTTTGTAGACTGCGAAATTGAGAGTTTATTGAGTAAAAAAGTTATAATTAAATGTAAAAGTGTTCCATCAATTGTCAATCCTCTTTCTGTCGCTACAAATTCTCATGGCAAGAAAAGACTTATTTTAGATCTTAGGCATGTAAACAAATGTGTGTCCAAAAACAGATTCAAGTTAGAAGGCATTAATTCCGCTATTAAATATTGTAATGGAAATGATTTTATGTTCAAGTTTGATCTCAAGAGTGGTTATCATCATTTGGACATTAATCTTTCCCACTTTCAGTACCTCAGTTTTTGTTGGAAAAATGTATATTACTCTTTTACAGTTCTTCCGTTTGGCCTGAGTTCAGCTCCGTTTATCTTTACGCAATTGTTCAAGCCTTTGCTCAAGTATTGGAGATCACAAGGTCATAAAATTGTCATTTATCTGGATGATGGCTTAGGATTGTCAACAGATTACAGTTCTTGTAAAGTAATGTCTTCAGCTATACAAGTAGATTTAAAATTAGCAGGGTTCTTAGTTAACGAAGAAAAGAGTATTTGGGAACCGAGTCAGTCAATGGATTGGTTGGGTTTTTGTTGGGATACAGTGCAAGGTATGCTTTTTATTCCCCAATCAAAAAAGGATAAATTTTTGACAAAGATTTCTAAAGCTATTTCATCCAAATCAATTACGAGAAGGGAAATCGCTAGTATAGCTGGAAACATTATTTCTTTTCAACAGTCTTTAGGAAACATATGTTCTATTATGTCAAGATTTATGCACATGGTTATTGCAAATTCATTGTCATGGGACGATCATGTTATTTTGAACGCTGAAATTGTAAATGAATTCAATTTTTGGTTGCATAATTTAAATTCTCTGCCTTCTCAATGTTTCTTTAAAGAAAAGTTTATTCCACAAAGGATTGTATATACGGACGCTAGTAAGCATGCAGCTGCTGGTTACATCGTAGAATGCGCAGACAGCATAGTGCATAGAATGTGGACTTCTGAAGAATCGGCCAAAAGTTCTACCTGGAGGGAAATGAAAGCTGTTGAAACTACTTTATTATCGCTTGCAGATAAGATAAGCAACAGAACTGTAAAGGTTTATACCGACAATCAAAACGTAGTTAAAATTGTAAAATCAGGAAGCATGAAAAAAGATCTCCACGATATTGCCTGTAAAATTTTCTTCTTTTGTATTAAGAATCAAATAACATTAGAGGTAGAATGGATTCCTAGAGATCAAAACAATGAAGCTGATTGTTATAGCAAAATTTTTGATTTTGACGATTGGTCTGTTTCAGATGTTGTTTTTAATTTTTTTAGTCAAAAGTGGGGACCTTTTGATATAGATCTTTTTGCAGATTGTAAAAACAATAAGGTAAATAAGTTCTTTAGCAAATTTTGGACGCCAGGTACTTCAGGGGTCGACGCATTTGATTGGAAGCTGTATAATTCTTGGATTGTTCCACCTGTTCATTTGATAGCAGATACTATAAGACATCTAGAATTATGCACAGCGCAAGGTACGTTAGTTGTTCCAAAATGGACATCGGCTCATTTTTGGCCTCTGTTGGTTAACTCTGATGGAAAATTTAAAACATTTGTTATTGATTATGTGGAATATGTCAAACCAAGAAATTTTTTCATCGCAGGATCACATAAAGAAAGTGCGTTTGCTGGAGTCAAATTTTTATCGAATGTTTTAGTTCTGAACATTAATTTCAAATCTATTTAACATTAAAGTTTCGGATTTACAAACTTCTACTTACTAACAATTGCATGCATAGAAGTAAGAACTGACTATGTTCTAGAGTTTGTGTTAAATTTTGAAATTTAGCCTGTCGGCCTAAATTTGACTGTACTTGTGACATTTAGTGCACGGCGGAGAGCCACACGATCATATATATATATATATATATATATATATATATACTTAAATAAATAAAACAGAATGCGACAGTCCAAATTAAATAAGTATTTTTTGCTGTACCAAGGCTTTATTTATTTATATATATATATATATATATATATATATATATATATATATATATATATATATATATATATATATATATATATATATATATATATATATATATATATACATATATTGAATGTGTAGTACAGGCTGAGAGTCTGTTTATGTTATGTGCGGCTGAAAGCCAGATTGTTTGTTTTTTACGGCTGAGAGCCTGATTTATGTTGAGTTGGCTGAGAGTCATCTTTTGTATGTAATGTATGGCTGAGAGCCTGTACATAATTTGGGCTGAGAGCCTTGAGATTAATCACGTACATTTTATAATATTGATTATCATTCGAGTTATTTGTTAGTTAATAAATTTTTTAATTGACTTTTGAATTTTATTATTTCAGATATTCAACCATTTACATTGGGCCGAATTGCGAAATCATGGAGAGGGCGACATGGCAGCGCTGGCTAGAAACATACCACGTTTAATCGATGCTTCTAAATCCAATGCAACCTTGCGTAAATATAAGTCTTATTTTTCGAAATTTGAAAGTTGGTGTTCTATAAACAAGTTGTCATCTTTACCAGCTACGCCTGCTACTGTTTCTCTCTTCATTTCGCATCTTGTTCAGTGTAAATCCTCTTCATCAGTTCTTAGTTCCGTGTTTTACGCAGTGCAGTGGTATCACGATAAAAATCTGTTTCCAAATCCATGTTCGGACAAACTTGTTAAACTTACTTTTGAAGGAGCCTTGCGCACTCTTTCTAAAACTTCGATAAACAAAAAACAACCCATTACTTCTAATATCATATCTAAAGTTTTTAGTGCTAAGAACAATGTTGCTGATTTATCTCATCTACGAACTAGATTGTTGTTTGTTCTTGGTTTTGCCGGATTTTTCAGAGCTGGAGAGTTGTGCAATATTAGAAGATCGGACATCACTTTTTTTTGACACTCACATGGAAATAAAAATAAGATGTTCCAAGACTGATGTTTACAGAAGGGGTAATATTGTGTATATTGCAAAAACCAATTCAAATCTTTGTCCTGTTCAATGCCTTCAAGATTACCTTAGTCTGGCCGGTATGCAATTGAACTCCGATCTGTTTATATTCCGGTCACTAAGGTACTTTAAAAAGTCGAACACCCATAAACTTGCAAGATCTAACAAATCATTGTCTTATACTTGCATCAGAGAACTTATTTTGAATGCATTAAAGGAAGTAGGAGAAGATCCCTCGAAGTTTAGAGTTCATTCCTTGAGATCTGGTGGAGCCACGGCCGCTGCTAATCTGGATATTCCAGACAGACTGTTTAAAGCGCATGGCAGATGGAGAAGTGAAACGGCAAAAGACGGTTATATTCAAGACAATATTGAAAAAGTCCTGTCAGTTTCAAAAAATTTGGGTTTATAAAATTAATATGCAATTAAATTTCATATGCAATATTATTTTACTCTTACTGACGTTTGTTCTTCGAATTTGGCTAATGTTGTCACCTTCTACATTATGCGTTTGTTTCGTTTATTTATATGATTATGAACTTGAAATAATTTATGTTCGGCTGAGCGAAGCGAAAGAGAACATAAATATATTTCTTTTCGTTTCCATATAACATTTTTAAAAATTGGTTTGTACATTTGAGGTTCGATCCCGGTACCTTTGGGTTTGGGTGCCGCGCTCAGGCTGTCTTGACTATTCGGTGTTCAATTTGTATCGCGTTTTTATATAAGTAACGGTTACCTTAGGAGTTAATATTAGAGCTGGGAACTATTTTCTTGTAATGAGTTATTCGGTTCTTGTGGTATTTAAACCCAGGACCAAGGCTCTATTGCCATTCGACAAACTAGCTACGACCACTTAGTCGCAAAATTGCTGATGTTTTCCTTTTTTCTCGTTTTTTAAAAGATAGCTGATCTCGATGTCCTGCTTTTGGCAAGAATATCTTTTTAGGATGCAGTACTTTTTGCGGTGGATACTTTATATTCGGGGCTGGCTGTTCCATGGATGAAACCAAATTTACTTGTATATAAAAACGATAATAAATTTGGCTAATGTTGTCACCTCCTTCATTATGCGTTTGTTTCGTTTATTTATATGATTATGAACTTGAAATAATTTATGTTCGGCTGAGCGAAGCGAAAGAGAACATAAAGCCGAG
The DNA here is from genome assembly GCF_902806645.1 of Magallana gigas. Taxonomy (NCBI): domain Eukaryota; kingdom Metazoa; phylum Mollusca; class Bivalvia; order Ostreida; family Ostreidae; genus Magallana; species Magallana gigas. The sequence goes on along the minus strand of NC_047562.1, from coordinate 19,492,600 downwards.
TTCTAAGAAACCAAAACGGACCTCAAGCTCACATAAACAAACAACAAAGCAAAACCTAAATGCAAGCTATGCCTCTGTAGTGGGCATGGATTCTGAGAATGCTGAACAAACGGACACCACTTCTCCTGTAACCAACAATAGGAAAAAACACGGAAATTCCTCAAAATCCAATAGACAAGGGCGAGAACAACAATACGCCAGACAGACGCTATACAGGAATCAGAGAGTTGACAATGATAACCTAAAAAATCAACAAAGGGATTATCGCAGGAGAATCAATCAAAACCATTATGGCCAAAGACCTAAACGGCACAAACCATCAAACATCTACAGAGATGGGAAAACAACCTTTATTGGACGTGGAATACAACATCATTTTTTAGGAGTAGGCAAGCCCAATCGAGGACAAAGATACATACCTATGAAACGCCAACAACGGACACAGATGTATTAGATGCTCGTGAAGCTAATATCACACAGCAACCAATGCAACATAATCCTAAAGTGTTCAACCTCTCGAACAGAGTATTGAATGAAACTGAAATAAAATTATTATCAAAAGGTTTGAAATATACACCAACTCCCCGTATGAATAACGAACAACTTAAAACGGATATTAAGGAATATACAAGAAAACTTCGACTAAAGGAATATTTTTACGAGGATGATGACGATTCTACACAAAATCTAAATGAGGAACAAGAACAGGATCTCGTCAGAAACAAGTCAGATTTTAATCCAAAACGGGGTAGAAATCAAACTTTAGATACAGTGTGTAATACTCTTGATAATTTCCAACCTTCTAACGTTCCAAGACAAACAAAGTGTTAGTCAAATCTATCGAAAAAAGAGGAACAAGCCTTAAAAGATTTATGTGATGATGACAGCATTGTTATCAAAGAGGCCAACAAAGGAGGCGGAGTTGTTGTAATGAATAAGGCATATTATGAAGTTTAAATATTAGATATGCTTAATGACCCAGAATATAATAAACAAGTTGAAGAAAACCAGGAGAAAAAAACTCTGTCAAAAATAAAACAATTTGTGAATGAAAATTTATCAAATATCACTACAAAGGAAAGAGACTATCTTATTAACTTTGATGCCCGAGAAAGTCAATTCTACGGATTTCCAAAAGTGCATAAATCATTACAAATAAAAAATGCTGTAGAAACCCAGACTGGAGAATATATTTGCTGCCTAAATCCAGAAGACCTCTCTTTTAGACCTATTGTAGGAGGACCTAGTTCATCCACCCAAAGATTAAGTCATTTGATTGATATTTTACTAAAGCCCTACTGTGATATAGTTCCCAGTTTTATTAAGGATGATGTGAATTTTATAAACCAATTGCCTGAAAGTGTTCAACTTACCGCAAAACTTGTGTCATTTGACGTGGTCAGTTTATATTCTAATATACCAACAGAGCTTGGAAAAAAAGCGGTGAGCTATTGGATCAACAAGCATCCTGAAATTCTACAAGATCGCTTTACAAAAGAATTTATACTCGAAGGATTACATATAATACTTCAAAACAACACCTTTGCATTCCGAAAAAATCATTATTTACAAGTGAAAGGTACAGCAATGGGGACAAAGGTAGCACCAACATACGCCACTCTTACTCTTGGATACCTTGAAGAAAAGCTACACGAACAAATACTTTCACTCTGGGGAGAAGAAGAAGCCAGATCTATTAAATCTAGTTGGAAACGATTTATAGACGATTGCTTTATTTTATGGAATAATAGTGACGAAAATTTAGAGATATTTCATCAACTTGTGAACAACCTTGATCCCAACATCAAATTTACTTTAGAAAGTAGTGACACCAAATTACCATTTTTGGACGTTCTGGTTATAAAGAAGAATTCAAAACTTTTTACTGATATATACTACAAAACAACTGATACACATCAACATCTTCATTTTAATTCGTGTCACCCTCATCATACAAAAACTGCTATTCCATATAATTTAGCTCGACGTATTTGTACCATTGTGAGCGATGAAAACACCCAGGACATACGCCTCAGGGAACTCAAACATTACCTCACTAACCAAGGTTATCCCGAAGGTCTCATTGACGACGGAATTCGTAAAGCCAGGAGGTATGACAGATCGGAATTATTAACCAGTAAACATCCGGAAAAAACCATTGATATTATTCCATTTGTACATACCTTTAATCCAAGAAATATGAACATTACGCCAATAATTAATCAGTTTAATAATATCCTCATCAACGACCAATCCACGAAAGAAATTTACAAAGATGTGAACTTCATTAACAGCAGACGTCAGCCTAAAAATCTAAAACGAATATTGTGCACTTCCCATTTTGATACTAAACACACAGTTACTAAGTGTAGAAACCCACGATGCGGGACCTGTGACCATATTACAGAGGGATCTAAGTATGACTTCAGCGGAAAAAAATTCATCGTTAAGACGGATAGGTCATGTGACACTAAGAATGTTTTATATGTAATAACATGTCCAGGCTGCAACGAGTACTATATTGGGGAAACAAGCAATCCACTTCGGGCCCATGTGCGTGTGCATAAACAACACATTAACACCCCGGGATATCGACAGATACCGTTAAGTGAGCATTTGGATACTTGCGGCAATAAACAGTTTAAGATATTTCCATTTTACAAACTGTTGAGTGACAGTAATGTTCAAAGAAGAGAAAAAGAAAAACATTTCATCCGTATTTTTAAACCCAAATTGAACTGTCTGTAATAATAATGTATTGAATTGTATATTATCTACTATGTTGCATATTATATTTTTTTCCGCTAAATCTAGCTATGACGTCATAATAGACACTGCTGTTCAACGTTCAAGTTTTTTGACGTCACGTTACTATGCTACCATTATATAGCTTCTGAAGATTTTAAAATGAAAGCGCTTAAGCAATATTGAACGTTTTTCGTGTTTTCTTATTTTACTTTATACATATATATATATATATATATATATATATATATATATATATATATATATATATATATATATATATAAGCACTAAAAATAACCGACAAGAACAATGAAGTAAAATATTGTCAAATTTTCGAGACGTAAATATTGTATAATATTAAAAATGGCCGTTGTTTGCAAGAGCGCTATATTGGAGGCGAAATCGTATATTAAGTGCTCAATCCCTCTTAACAACGTGACATTTTACACTTTGTAAAAAAAATAATTCCAATTTTTCGTCATTCCGAGTTTAGGACCATCTTATACGTTATACACATATAATCAACAAATTAATTTGTTTATAATTATATAATTTTTATGCTGACAACTCTTTTTCTACATGTCTCTGAGTGTTTCATGTAATACACTACACTATATTGTTTATTTAAAACCGACGTTCTAAAAATTAGGTTATTTTGTTTAGAAACACGAATGGTTTGCGGCCTTTCTTCTCGCGGTATGTTAATTTGTTTTTGTAAATCATTATATAAAAATTTTACAAGAGGCCCATGGGCCACAATGCTCACCTGAACAACAGTTACTTGTAATATTCTTTTTCGTAGCATATTATGTTTCTATGTAAAAGTTTGAACCCCTTTTTGGGGCACCAGTATTGGTCCGGGGCTTATGGTTGGCTTTAACAATTTCGAATCTACACTATACACAAACTGTAGCATTGTAGTTCTCGAGAAGATTTTCAAACATTTTCTATATATATTTCTGTTAAAGTTCCCTCTTGTGACCCAGTATTAAACCGGGGGTCACGATTTTAACAATTTAGAATCTACAATAGCCAAGGATGTATGCACAGTAATATCCCAAATTTTTGCATTGTAAATCTTGAGAAGAACATTTTAAAGCATTTTCCTATATATGTTAAAATTTGATCCCCACCTGGTGCCCCAGTTTTGACATGGGTGTCTCGATGTTTACAATTTAGAATCTTCACTATATATAACAGCCTTTGTGTAAATATTGGCAATTCTGGTGCAGTGGTTCTTGAGAAGAAGATTTTTAAAAACACACACCCTATACTCATTGTTTCACAATTATTTCCCTTTTAAAAAGTGTTTAGTTTAGCCCTTTATTTAAAACATTAGAATTCCCTTTCCGTAAGGATGCTTTGTATCACGTTTAGTTAAATTTGGCCCAGTGGTTTTAGAAAAGAAGTGGAAAAAAATGAAAAGTTTACAGACGACAGACGGACGGACGGACGGACAACGGACAAAGGATGATCAGAAAAGCTCACTTGAACCTTCGGTTCAGGTGAGTTAAAAAGCGTTGTGAATATCAATAACATTAAAACTATTGATTCCTATTTCTATACAAGTTCGATTAGTTTTATATTGCTTTAATGTTTTTATCTTGAAAATATTTTTGCAGATGCAGTTTGAAAGCAATGTATAAACAATCAATTTTTTTCATTAACGAAGTGAATTTGATATAGAATATTAGGAAAACAAATCGTAATCTCTTTTTCGACGTCTCGTTTATATATTCAGTCTGCATACTTGAGTTATTTTTTAATAAGATGAAATAGATATAAACTCTAAAAAATCGTAAATGCTGATTGTCTGCTGCATTCATACCTTCCACAATTTCTGGTTCAGCTTCGTCATCATCATATGCATAACATTTCAAAAGTGTAGCACTTTCTTCAAATTCATATTCATCGAATATTTGTTTTTTGGCAATAGCAGATTCTACCGTAAAATAGAGAACACGCCTTTTAATATTAATGAACACTTTTGAATTAAAATACATATGTTATAAAAAAAATATCAAAACAGATAATTGATTATCACTTACCGTTTTAATTATAACTCATATTTTACTGAGCACTTTGAAATAAATTATAGTTCATTCAGCGAAAGAAATTTAAACGTCAAAACTACAAATATATACTAGTATTTTTATACATTGACATCATATGATGAGAACTACCAGTACATGGCTAATTTTGCCTGTTGTTCATGAGGGTATATTTTTATGTTTGTCATGAATTAAAGATGTTTTAAACATTATGACTAAAAATTACAATAGGCACTTACTTCTTCTCATTTTGAAGTAGTAAAAAATTATGCTTAAAACCAAGATTGGAAAAACTAATCCGAAAATTGGTCCAACCAATACCAGTTCTTTGTTGTCGTTGATAGGAATATTCTCTGTGTGGTTATGCCTTGTAATTTAAAGTTAATAAATATAAGCAAAATGGTTACAAAAAGTAATATACAACTGTGTCATTTAAACTCGGGACCATATTTAGAAATACGGTAGGTATGATTGATGAAATTATTTTCTGATTTTCTATTTAAAGAAAAATGATGGTGGATTTTACTCATTACTGGTCAATGAGATGTAAAAAAGTATTTGCTTTAAAAAGTGGAAAAGGAAGTAACGTTTCTTTTAATATATGCCATTTGGTAGCGCACTTTTAAAAGAAATATGCACTTTGATTTGAAGATTTTTTGAAAGTGCGTTTAAGGATGTCGTTTATTCAGAATGAAAAAAGTCGTTTATTCAGAATGAAAAAAGTCCACTGATGTTAATAATGAAACAAGAAGCTCATGAGCAACACCGCTCACCTGAGCAACAATGACTCTAGGATATTGTAAACATATGGAAGAATAAAAGAAATAAATATCTGAATTTAACACATATTTTTGCATACACTACTTAATCTTTGATAAATGTGCCTTTATAGTATACCACTTTTACCATACCATCGAAAATATGAAGATCCTATGCATCTTTTTTTAAAAACAACAAATGGCTAAAATCTAAGATGAGGCCTGAGAAGAGCAAGCTTTTGTGTCAAATTTTAGCTTCTAATATTTCCAATAATACAAGACATGACACAGACAGAATTTAGCGTTTTTGAAACAATGACCTTGAACTTCCTCAATTGACCTTGGGTCAAGGTCATGACACAACCTTTTGTAATAAGCAATATTAGTGTGAAGTAAGACATTCAATGCTTCTCAATAAGGAAGATATGGAACGGACACGAATTTTGCATTTTTTCTGCCAAGGACCTTGGCCTTGCCTGATTGACCTTGGGTCAAGGTCATGACACACCCTTTGATCATAACCAATCTTTGTGTGAGGTAAGAACTTCCAATGTTTCTCCATAAGAAAGATATGGACCGGACAAGAATTTTGCATCTTTTCTGCCAGTGACCTTGACCTTGCCTGAATGACCTTGGGTCAAGATCATGACACGCCCTTTGGTCATAAGCAATCTTTGGGTGAAGTAAAAACCTCGAATGTTTCTCCATAAGAAATATATGGACCGGACATGATTGCACAGACAGACGGACGGACGGACAAGGTGATTCCTATATACCCCCCAAACTTTGTTTGCGGGAGGGGGGGGTATAGATATGCCAGAACTATGAAAACTGTTTAAAAGACGTCGATTTTATGTACTCGTGTCCGGAAAAACTATCAAAATTGGTGTAGATCAATCGTACAGCAAGGGGGTTTAGAAAGAAGTTACAGCTTATCATTCTTTTAATTTTTCTGTACAAGTAATTAACGTTTAGTGAGACATTTTAAGTGATAAATCGAAATTTCAGCGTCAATCGTAAAATGTGAGCAAGATACAGAGCTCACAATTCTGCTAGGTTAGAGTTATGTTTTGTTCACATGAGTTTATTACATTCAGCTGAAAATTTTAAAACTTGGTATTTCCTATTCAGCATTTATAATGTAAACGAACAAAAGGCTTGGCCTCAGCTCTATGTGCAACCATAGAATTAAGACAAAAGCTCTGTATCTTGCTCATGACTCGAGGCTTGTCACTCAAATATGATTAGAAAGTAGAAAATTACAAACAATCAAAACAGAGAAAATATGCACCAAAACAAGAAAGAGCACAATTTATTTAAATGAATCGTTTATATACCTAAAAATTTTATCAGCAGAATCAATCTCTGTTAATACTATTTAGACTCGAAAAACATTTAAGCATCTTAACAAAACACGTTGCATTAATAAAGCATTATGCAAAGATCATAACAAATTATCAATATAATAAAATGTATTAAGTATGTTGTAAAATCTAATGTATTAACAACACTAGATTTTGCTCATTTTGCGCAGGTAAACAGTCTAGTTGGGACTCCGAAAACGAAGTCTTAGTTCCATCATGCATTGCGGTTAAATGGCGTTTCTACTGTAAATGTTAACTTGGCCAAAATGTGCTAAAAATTAATTTCAAAGTTTCAAAAACATTTATGAACGTTCGTGTGTCATATTTAAGTCATATGTTTATAACTATTTACTTGTATTACGAAAGATGAATTTTTAAAATGAAAAATCACACATAACTTCGATCGTGCACAACTATATAACTGTTTAGAATGGATATGTTTATTTATCATTATTATGTCAAGATATAGTCTCATTTCAATCAATTTCAGGCTAAATTATTCAATTATCATGAATAGTTATGTACTTAACATGACTTTCTAACACCGGAAACGCCGCGAGCGATAAGTTGTTTTGATGAAAATTACATCTGATCAATTTAAAGAGTTTTGTAATTAGAGTAACAATTTGTTTAATTTTCTATAGGCTTTTAAGCAATCAATCCAATTTTTCAATACAAACAAGACTTTAACGCTAGAACAGGCAGTTTTTGTTAATAATAGAAGCTCTTTTCGTTTACGCGCTCATCAATTTGTACGTTGGGTGATACGGAATTTCGTTCGTTTAAATAGAAAAATCTATACTGGTACAAGTTATCAATTAGGACAGGTTACAAAACCGATAGCTCAGTATTAAGAACATGCATAACTTTTTTTTGCCAAGCCAACTGTCTGCGACGAAAAAGAAAATCAATATATACGTGTACATTATAAATATTGAATTCATTTAAACATGCAATAACATATAACTAATACATGTATAGTGAATCTTTTAAAACTACAAATTAAAAATATATTCATTTCTGATACGGAAAAGATTTTTTTTAAAATTGATTTTTTTAATAATTTGATAAAAAAAATAGCCTCACCTTTCACAAGTTTGCTCAGCAGAAAAACAACCATTTTCAATTTGTAAACAACTTTGGTCTGTGAATAAAATTAAAAAATGTATTCACTAATAAACAGCTTTCTTATTTTCTTCTCATAAATTCACAAATATTTCAATTAATTGTTCTAAAGTTAATTGGAATCAACTAAAATAGATAATATAACCGAATATTGGAGAGAATTCAGTTTAAAACTAAACAATGGGTTTAACTTTCATCAGTTCAAAATTTTAATCAAGTTGGTAGCTACAATTTAAAAGTACACAAGTGCCAGAATCAATTTTTTGTATAAAATATCGGTTAAGAGGTCTCGCGATCGATGGTCGTGACCATACTTAGATTGTATTTATCTTCTTTAGAAGAAGGTCGCTTTATAAAAATATAGGACAATTCCCAAATTTGAATGGTAAAATATATGTGTTTTTCTTTACTAAATATATAAAATACATAGTTACCGTCTTAAGCTATATTTGGGCGTGGGTAAGAAAACGTGACAGAAGGCGAGGCTTGCCGAGCCCTCTTCACCTTTTCGACCCGAGCCAAAATATCGCTCACACTTCAAGACAGTTATAATGTATTTTGTTTTTCCTGCAACATACTATCGCATTTTACGCCTCAAACGAGCTATTTTCAACACTTTTTGATGAAGATCTGCAGTTGAAACAATGACGCCATGGCGTAAACAAAGCAAGAAAGATGACGTCACAATGCATCTGAATGTCGGATAAATGCACGAGTCTAAATTAGGGCATTGACCAATCATAGCTTTGGTTGATTGGGTTACCTTTATTTGGTCAATGCAAGGGGTTGTTGCAGAATAAAATAGTTTATAGGAAACAAATCATATCTTAAGATTTTAGGTAAATCTAATGGGCAATTTGTTGACCACCGATCCTTCTTAATGTCCATTAAATGTATAAATGTATGCATGCATTGATATGCCGGTGTAAAGTAGAATAATGACCCTCGTAGAATAATGACTGGGGGTCATTTTTCGACGTAGAATAAATTCTACGCGGAAAAATTACCCCCGGTCATTATTCTACGTAGAAAAATGATCCTTTTTCTTGAAGAATAAGTGTCATTTTTTAAAAAATGAGCACACTCTACATGAAGAAAAGTGACCCCGTAGAATAATGGCGCCCTTATAGATTAAGGTTTTATAGTATAATTGTTAATTATTTATGAAAAAGTCTTTGCAATATTGTTTTTTTTACTGCAGTTTACAGAAAGCAACAGAATTTGAAATTCATATTTCAAATAAACTTAAAGAGAAAGAAGGGGTATACATGTATCTTAGAAAATAAAAATCCTCCCGTCATAACAAGATACTGACGTATTACAGAGTGTACATGTATATACATGTATATTGTATCGGGGTATGGTTGTCAACTTAATGAGTTACATTTACGTGTATCTTATTATTACAAGCGTCAACACATTAAAATAATTTCGAGATACATTTTTGTTTATTGGTGATGAAAGAGTAGACTCGATATTGTTCATGAATTATACTTGCATCGACGATTTTCCTCTACTACAAACTACTGGGTATTCAACTGCATCACACAGAATTAAAGATGAATCCAAAATTATGAAAAAAAATCACTCCATTGTTAGGCATTATAACCATGCTGAAGCTGGCAGCGACTATCAGCAGCCATTATGCCAGTAGAAGCTAACGGCCAAAAAGGAAAATCATCAAAGTACTGAGTGCACTCGAACAGAAAATATATTTTATCATCGGTATATGATGCATAATTGATATCAAGATGATTAATGCATCAATAATTTGTAGGAGCATTGAATTAAAACTTCGGATGCAATAAAGATCGCCTGGATAAGAAATATAAATGCATCTTGTGATCAAAATCAAGGGAGATATAACCCCTCCGAACCACCTGGGGGTTACAGTACAGCCCAAATTTGAGAACAAACTGGAAAGAATAGCCCTGTAGGTCTCCTGCAAAGCTCTGTAGTTCGTTTGATGTACACTTTAAAGAAAAGGAATATAACGGCCCACCATTCACCACAATATCGTTGCGAAACGTTAAAAAATCAAAGGCCGGAACGGCCACAAAGGCGTCAAGCTGACATTTTCTTGGTGTGTTCCCGTTTTGCACACATTTGATAATTGGGTATAGAACAATACATTTCAATAGCGAGTAGATATCTTTTATTTATTTTATTGTCAATTGCCCTCGCAGGAATTGTGATATAGACTATAGCAATTAAGCAATTATCTCACCTGGTCAAATTCCCGTTTCGCACACTTTTTTTCGATACCTAATTTCAAATGTGTGCAAAACGGGAACAAACCATTTTTTCGATACCTAATTTTCAAATGTGTGCAAAACGGGAACAAACCATTTTCTTTTATATATAATGATAGCAATAATTTGAATTTCTGTAAAAGGTGTGTATCAAATAAAATTAGAATGAAAAAGTAAATGAGTTATGTTTTGTGCTGCTTTAAAAACCAAAATTAGTATATTTCCTTAAAAAATAGGTAGTGATGCGTTTATAATACATTATCCTGTCATGGTTACAAAAATCGAAGACATTTAAAAAAATAATATTTTCTTTCTGCTTTAAACAGTATTTGAACAATTTTCACAGGTTCATAATTTGAATACATTAAAAATGTGTGTCCCTAATTATAATAATAAAACATACTTTTATTTATTTCAATTCCCGTTTGAAACAAGATTACCTATTGTATGGTTGTTTACAAACAAATCCACAACACGTGCTCTCTAAAATGCTCGACCAAACCAACTGAATTATCGTGTTTATTTATTGTAAGAAAATCACTAGATACGTTATCGCTTACATTTATTTTGGAAACCGTGCTCGATAGCAAATAAATTTACATATCAAATTTTATTTCTATCGGACACGGTCTCTAATTAAAATGTAAGCGATTAACTACAATAGCATTAAGTGAATGTTTACTCCTTATTGTGTTCATCCGCCATTTCTTGATGAAGCAAATTTATACTTATGCAATGAGTTGTCAATAACCAGGGAGGCAAATTGGGTTTTTTTGTACACAATTTAGTTGAATAAATGGAACATACATCTTGTAATACGCTTAATATTTTAAGAAACTTATTTCTTATGCGCATTAAAAAGTTAAGGCGGTGCAGAGCATGAATTTTTGGACAATTGTCAATCCAGACGATCGCTAGAAGGCTGCCGAGCATTAGCTCGACGTCTAAAAAATGACAAAGTTTTGGTGAGCTAAATGGACATATTTAGATATGATAGAAGCCCTGAGACGCTTGTTATAAATATTTAGAAAGTGCCTCTACTTAACGCATGTGTTTCTAAGTTCGTGTAATCAAAATCAAGGGGTATATAAACCCCTAAAATGAGCCCGAACCCCTTATCAACACCTTTAGATGTAATCTCTTTTAATTATATTTGATCAGTGTCTCTTCACACAATTGCTCTAAAATGAAAGTATATTCATGATCATAACTACAGTATACATCCATACAACAAATGTTTAGAATATTCATGTATATGTACTACGCAGAAAAAACTAAACTGACGTAAAATGATTTAAAAAAAAATCACTATCCCCAAAAATTTAATGTAATCATTTCCCGCCATATGTAGACTAGAGAAAAGACGTGACTGTTAACAATCAATTTCTGGCAATGAAAGTGTATTTGTGTGTGTTTGATACGGATATGAAAAACTATAAACAGCTATTTCTTTACAAGTTCGGTGTTTATAACTTCAAAATCAACTGAACAGAGTGAAAATTCAAGTAATTTCAAAGTCAGATATCTTGGATTCGGTGTATTATAATCCATTTCTATTCTTGTTTCTACTGGGGTCATTTCTCTTTATGTTTAACATGAAGAAAAATAACCCGGTCTTTTTTCTTCAGAAAAATCCATTTTTTTTTACAGCAAGGGGGTGGGGGTGTCATTATTCTACGTCAAAAAATGACCCCGGTCATTGTTCTACGGGGGTCATTATTCTTCTTTACACCGGCGTGGAATGACCAATTATAGAAAAAAAAATATTTATTTGTTCGAACGAACTAGGTTTTTTTTTGGATGAATTGATTATTTGTTAGGCCGAACTAGTTAATTGTTTGGGCGAATTAAGTACATGTATTTGTTAGGATGAAAAAGCTTTTTGATCTGAATAGTTATTTGTTCGGATAAAATACGTATTTGTTTGGACAAACAAGACATTTGTTTAAACGAATTAGCTTTTAATACTTTTTAATTAAATACATGTACAAACATCTCGACATAAATGTGCCAATCCAACCCCCCCCCCCCCCCCAAAAAAAAACAACAACAACAAACGAAACATTAGCAGTATAACAATGAGGTCAAATGGGTTTAGTTATTGAGTACACATCGACGTTGGCATTACCACATGTTCATCTTCGCAAACCACTGTTAATATGTACGATCCTCTCTCAGTCGTACATGTATGCGCACACCGGACCGTGGCTTAAGGTGGCAGGGGACAGTTTTTTTTTATACAATTCATTGTAGCCAAGAGATGCATGCCTTCGGAACTCTGTAACTAGAATTTCCTCTGTTCCCATTCAGCACAAATACCTTTAAATCACTTTTTATAAGGCCAATCACCAATTTCTGAAGAAAATTACTAGTCAAAATCCTGTAAAATTCTCTAGATACTGGTTTTTATGAGATTTTGACCCTTTCACATTTTGCTAATTTTTCATGATTTTTCAGCTTTTTAGACCTCCCCCAGCTTATTCCCTGCAGAGGGTTGACCTTCCGTTCCCCGTGCATGTTGCACTATCACATGTCAGAAACTTACCGGTGTATAGTTTACAATGTCCCATCCACCTACTTTTCGTGTTATTTTACCTCCCGTCTGTAACTTTCAATTTCACTGTGTAAAGTCAGCACAACAGTCATAGCCGCAGGTTTCGCATTTTACTTCTGATTCTCATGTACTTAACATAAGGGGCCTACATATTGCATATCAATTTCAACAAGATACACCCCTCTAACTAATGATAGTCATTAAAAATCATTTCATGAATTTTAGCAACACTCATAAGCCTTCAAGAAAAGCAACTCTCAATTTTACAAAATATTGACGGGTACTTTATTCGAAACTGTCCCTTGCTACCTAAGACGATGGTGTTACACTGAACTAAAATACTTGAAAATGGGTATTACGTTAAAACTGCCACTTTTTTAAATAACCAAATATCATTTGAAATACCAGGAACACATCAATTGTAAAAATCACAAAATATGTTTATTTATTAAATTCAGTGCATAAATGTATCTTGACAAAAATGAATGTACTCACATTGAAAGATTTCGGAGTTGGAATAGTGTGAATTAGGACATCCGTATTTAAAACTGTGGCATGCGTATGCGTCTACTTTTTTGTTGTTTTGGTCCAAAAGTAAACAGATATCTAAATTCAAATCACCGTTTTGAATCAGTTAAAGTTCTGTGTAAAACGTAAATAAAATAATAAATAACATTTAATTTTATTATTATTATTATCATAAGTACATGTAGTTGTAATTTGTCAAAAAAATACGTAAACGATACTTAAATGTACATGAAGTATTACTTCATGTATTACTTTCAATTTTCTAGCTTCATTATTTACCCTTTGAAATCAGAAATTTAGGATACGTGTAACAGAACTCCAATAGCTGTGTAAAATGTTTGTTTGGTAAACACATGTAGGTACGGTTCGTGGTACACTTGATAGCAGTTGATCTATCATTCCACTCTGTTTCATTTCTGGGACACGCCTTTGTTGGATACAACAACATCTTATATCCTTCCAGTTCCCTCTGTAAATAACAAAATTGTTCAATAACACCGATTCTTATTACAATAAAAAGTAAATATGTCTATTTTAATGCAGCACGATGTATCGTACAATATTGCAAGAACGTTGTTTGCTTCATTTTTATAGGTTTGAATGTCGGTTCCTACCTTATATTCCTGTAAGAAAACCCCCAAATTATATAAATTAAATATATATATATATATATATATATATATATATATATATATATATATATATATATATATATATATATATATATATATATATATATATATGTGTGTGTGTGTGTGTGTGTGTGTGTGTGTGTGTGTGAAAAATCTTCATAAATTTTATTTAAGAAATGAAAGCGCTTACGTTTTGCAATTAGTGTAGCTTTTGTTCTTCTTTTTTAGCTCACCTAATCTGAAAGGTTAAGGTAGGGCCACAATGGGTGGGGGGGGGGGGGGTTGAATTTTAACAACTTATTTTTATATAGAGTAAATCTTTTCAAATCTTCTTCTCAAAAACTGTTAGGCCAGGAACACTGAAACTTATGTGAAAGCATCCTCAGGTAGTGTAGATTCAAAGTTGTGAAAAGCATGACCCCCGGGGGTAGGGTGGGGCCCCAATTGGGGTCGACCTTTAACATAGGAATATATAGAGTGAATCTTTAAAATCCTTGAATTTAATTAATTTTTAATTTAACCAATTAACTTTAGTAAAAGCAACTTCAGATAGTGTATATTTAAATTTGCTAAAATCAAAATCTTTAAGAGTAGGATGGGGCAACATTGCGGATCCAGTTGTACAAAGGAAAACATTTTAATTATTTACAAAAACGTTAAATATAATAATTATATATGCTTTTACTTATATGCAAGCATATTTACATATTGCTGATTCTTCAAAATTGTTTAAACTTTTGCCCCTGGACGAATATTTGGCCTCACAAGGGGTTCAGAGTTTAACGTAGGTTTATATCCTGTATATAAACAGTTGTTTAGGGTCTTTTGAGAACTGCAATTATGCTGAATGTGATATGACTAAAAAATCATCAAGTTAGAAAAGGGACTTGATTAATAGTATAGGAATATTCAAGGGGAAACTTATGTTTTTTTATATAGGACCTAAACGTATTATACCACATTGTCCAGATATTTTGTATTTTGACTCCATGAAGCTGATTTTGTCATGCCTATTGTTGCTCAGGTGAGCGATGTGGCCCATGGGCCTCTTGTTTCATATTTATTACCGGACACTGAAAAAACACTTTATATATATAAACATAATCTTAAAAATATCTATTATACAAAATATATCTATAGTCTACTGTTTTCCATTAAATGTTGTGATCTTTAAATGCCTCTTAATGCAACAACTAATCACTAACAACAACTAACCACTGTGTGTGAATTTACATAAGTAGTTCCAAAACAGTGATTTCTATGTTATCGATTAAAAAATATACTCATACATTTTGTCAAAGCAACATGTTTTACAAAAAATATTGTTAAAAGCAAAATTTCATTTGTTATTTTTCATGGATTATATATATTTTCATGCTCGTCAATCTCAACTCAACAGTCTTATAACCAGTTTGAACCTGTTTTTATAAAACATCTGTTCTTGTTGTTACTTATTTACTCCCTCCGTGATCTGCAATTTGCATCGATTTATTTAAGTAAATAATTGATTTCGTCAGTAAGGGAATGTAAATATAAGCATTAAATGATTTCTTTTGGACGTCGTCATGTCAATACTAGTAACTGCCGTCAGTTATTGAAGTCTACTATTATTCGATGAAGGTCTAACGACATCCTTAATTTTAGGTACATATGTATTTATCATACTTTCATGTTAAATACTGAAATCTGATTGGTTTAGACGCAGTTTATAATCCGTTCTATTACCCTCAGTGTTGGCAACACACTTAGCAACGGGTAACACAACGTATTGTTACATGCGCGTAAACTATGCGCGTTCGGTTCGCCAAAGAATTCACGTCATTCATATACATAAGTAGTAAAGTTTTCTTTAAAATTAAGATATTCAGTATAATAAAATAAATAGTGCCTGTTAAGGAGGGTAAGAGTTGAAATTGACACCCCTCGAAAACCATTGTCAACCGACGCTCAACTCTTACCCTCCTAAACAGGCACTATTTATTTTATTATACTGAATATCTTAATTTTAAAGAAAAAGCTTCGCTTCGCGTCGGTTGACAATGGTTTTCGAGGGGTGTCAATTTCAACTCTTACCCTCCTAAACGGGCACTATTTATATATTATTATACTTTCATGTTAATAAATCCGTTGATAACACAGTTGATAATCCGTTATATTACCCTCAGCGTTCGCAACACACTTGGCAACGGGTAACACAACGAATCGTTACATGCGCGTAAATTATGCGCGTACGGTCGCCATAGAATTCACGTCATTCCTATATAAAAGAAGTAAAGTTTTCTTTGAAATTAAGACATTCAGTATAATAAAATAAATAGTCCTGTTTGGGAGGGTAAGAGTTGAAATTATCACCCCTCAAAAACCATTGTCAACTTCCGCTTCGCGTCGGTTGACAATGGTTTTCGAGGGGTGTCAATTTCAACTCTTACCCTCCCAAACAGGCACTATTTTTATAGTGTAGTCATGCCACCTTGAAGTTTGTCTCTAATCTT
This sequence comes from Magallana gigas, assembly GCF_902806645.1. NCBI lineage: Eukaryota > Metazoa > Mollusca > Bivalvia > Ostreida > Ostreidae > Magallana > Magallana gigas. The sequence continues at coordinate 19,476,098 of NC_047562.1, read as the reverse complement.
ATCTAATATCAAAGATATCTATAAAAACAATATGATAACATACGATAATAATTCTTTTAAGGAAACATTCAAATTTGACAGATAAATTGAAAAAAATAGTTTTTACTTTTTAACATAAGCATGACTTAGCTTTGACATTTCTAAGTTTGCTTTATGTTTACTTTTTAAGACATACTTAAGCAAGACTTATGTAGGTCCTAAGATTCCGCCTAAGTCCTATACTTATGACCCTATTTTAGTCAAAATCTTAGCATGCTTTATGTTATGAGATATTGCGAGAGTTGATCAATACTCATTCAGTTCGAACTGGAAAACCGTGCAAGGCAGACGTGCTTTTTTGAGCGACCGAGTGGCTGGTGTAAAGAGGTATAATGACCCCCGTGGAATAATGACCGGGGGTCATTTATCGACGTAGAATAATGACCCTCTTGCTGTAGAATTATGGGATATTTCTAAAGCAAAAAGACTCAGGGGTTATTTTTCTTCATGTTAAACACTTACATTGCCACAAATTGATTATTAACAGTTACTACGTCTCTTCTCTCGTCGACTTATGGTGGGAAAATACCAATGCACTTGTGTAAAAATCTGCTGAACTGTACTTAATACTTCTCCATAAATGATTCTTAATAACATTTTGTATAGCTTTATTATCTAAAAACAATATTTCATTTATATATGATCTCTCATGATTTGTGATGGCATATGATTTTTATCTAACGAGTTGTGTTTTCTATCCCTTTGGCGAGCCGTAACTTTATTATCTAATGTATTTTATCGCGATTTTACAATTGCATCGGCAACAAATTGCCAGGTCTACACGTGTGTCATCAAAAATCTGTGCAGGTGTTGCAACTGTTGCATAGCCATTCCGATAGAAAAAATTCAACAAAAGAAAAACACATTCTTACACAATGAGTAATTAATATTCTTTCTCAGAGGAAATTGTGTGATAATTAACGAACAATAATCATGAAAGAATAATTTTGCAATAATAAATTTTAGGAATATTCATTGGTGAATAATTTGTCAATCGAAGAATGATACATGTACATATTTTCGTGGAAAAGAAAAGAGGCAGGTAACGTAGAAATATGAATACTTTTAATTCACATTTCTGGGTGGAAAGTGACGTTGGAAAAAAGCATTTTACATCAGTTTTGTTTTCTTCTACGTAATACACATACATCGATATTCTAAACATTTGTTGTAATGTTGATTTGTGATCATGAATAAAACTTTATTTTTTTCAGAGCAATGATATTGTGTGAAGATACCAGACTATAGATAATATTAAACACTGATCGAATATAATAAAAAACTAGAGCAAAGCTCGTTGCAAAGCAACGAGTGGGTCTTCCGTTAATATCGGAAGTAAAGCTGGAAGTTCCTGTAAGAAGCAGAGCTCTTAAAACAACAACAATAGTAACTAAAATAAAAAGATGAAAAAAATCGAATTATTACTGGTACGACTTAACAAAATACGAATGATTTTAAGTACGACTTAACAAAAACCTTTTCGATTTCAAGAACGACTTAACAATAAATATCCGAATGTGTTCAAGTACGACTTAACAATTATTTTTGGTACGAGTTAATTTTACTTTGAACATTACGCTATTTTTTAAACCAAGGAGGCGGAATCAAAATTTCCGGAAAAATCAATTTTTAAACCCCGATATCTCTGTAATGCATCGTCTGATTTTAAAACGGTTTTCACTGTTAGATTCAGCTTCGTAAGCTCTACAAAACACATATTCATTTTTGATTAGATCAGAAAATTCATTTTTTTGAAAAATTTGTTTTACTTCCGGTTTCGACCGGAAGTGACAGATTTTCATATCGAGCCTTATTACAGAGGTAAATCGACCAAATCATAAGCATTGAAAATTCCAAGCCTCTATCTTGAAGCATTTTTGAGAAACGCCGCGGACAAAATGACTTTTTAAAAATTTTAAAAATGACGTAACGTAAAAACGGAAGTGATGTTAACAATGAATCTTCACAAACTACAAGGTATAATAATTGCACATAATTTCTGAAAGTTTTATCAAAATCGGTTGTAAACTTTTTGAGTTATAAAGCCGAAAAGGAGTCAGAAAAAAAATAAAAAGAATAATAACTAGAGCAAAGCTCGTTGCAAAGCAACGAGTGGGTCTTCCGTTAATGTCGGAAGTAAAGCTGGAAGTTCCTGTTAGAAGCAGAGCTCTTAAACCAACAACAAGACTACGCAAATAAAAAGATGAAAAAAAATCGAATTATTCTTGGTACGAATTAACAAAATACGAATGATTTTAAGTACGACTTAACAAAAACATTTCCGATTTCAAGAACGACTTAACAAAAAAAATCCGAACGTGTTCAAGTACGACTTAACAGTTATTTTTGGTACGAGTTAATTTTACTTTGAACATTACGCTATTTTTTAAACCAAGGACGCGGAATCAAAATTTCCGGAAAAATCAATTTTTAAACCCCGATATCTCTGTTATGCATTGTCCGATTTTAAAACGGATTTCAGTGTTAGATTCAGCTTAATAAGCTCTACAAAACGCATATTCGTTTTTGATTTGATCAGAAAATTCATTTTTTCGAAAAATTTGTTTCACTTCCGGTTTCGACCAGAAGTGACAGATTTTCATTTCGAGCCTTATTACAGAGGTAAGTCGACCAAGTCATAACCATTGAAAATTTCAAGCCTCTATCTTAAAGCGTTTTTGAGAAACGCCGCGGACAAAATGACTTTTTGAAAATTTTAAAAATGACGAAACGTAAAAACGGAAGTGACGTTGTCAAGAAAACTTTAACATCTTTGAGGGATAATAGTTTCACATTATCTCTAAGAATTTCATCAAAATCGGTTGGAAACTTTTTGAGTTATAAAGCCGAGAAGGAGTCAGAAAAAAAAAGAAAAAGTATAATAATAATAAAAAGAAACCGAAGAATAACAAGAGGGTCTTCCGTTGAAAACGGAAGACCCTAATAACTAGAGCAAAGCTCGTTGCAAAGCAACGAGTGGGTTTTCCGCAAGCAACGCTAGAAGTACGTCTAAGAAGCAGAGTTCTTAATCTAGTAACAAAGAAACCTAAGTACAAAAAGATAAAAAAAATCGAATGATTCTTGGTACAACTTAACATGATCCGAATGTTTTTAAGTACGACATAACCAAAAACCCTTAACCATTTCAAGAACGACTTACCTAAAAAAAACACACAATGTGTTTAAGTACGACTTAACAAATTTGACTTCATTTTAGGTACAAGTTTACTTTACCTTGAACTAACATCTTTTTTCTTAACCCAGAATGCAAAATTAAAATTTATGTAAAAAATCAATTTTGTTTAAAACATAATTCTGAGCAACTTTTCCTCTTCACTGCTTTTCAAAAGGTTGACCTTTCGTACTGTGTGCTCGTTGCGTCATTAATTGTCAGAAACTTATCGATGTAAAGTTTACTTTACTGTACTTCTGTGAATATTTTCTATGTAAAATTACTATGAACCAGACAACATTGAAATGGTGAACATTTCAAAGGGCCCCGCTTATGTTATTTCAGAGAATTCTGCTTTGACCTTGACCTATAACTTGAAATTTTTCCAGCTGGCATAGAACTTTTAATTCAATTTCATTCCCCCTAACATACATGCATATTTGTTCAATCTGACCAAGATTAAGCATATTTGGAAAATAATCTATTATTTAAAACTAATTTTAAAAAGATCTACTATGACCTTCACATTGACAGACTTGGTTCAAGGTCACTGCACGCCATTAACCAATAAACTCTGTAAAGGTAAAATATTAGCCAAATAGGGGCTAAAAGGAGAGTATATCTATGCTCTTAAAATATGGATTTTTGTGTGATCTGATATGACCTTGACTCTTCATCTACAAATATCATTCGAGGTCATTGCATATATTTTGAACAAAGGCATCATATGGGTGAAGTATGAGGCTGAATGGAGCAAAGGGAGAGAAGATATACTCCGGACAAGGATTTTTAAAAATATAATTCTGATATGACCTTCACAGTTTCTTTTCACTGAAAATAGGTTCAAGGTCACTACACACCCTTTCACCCTTTACTCAAAAGCTCTGCTTATGTGAAGTCTGAGCCAAATAGGGGTTAGTAGAAATTATATATGCTCTCAAAAAAGGATTTTTGCATGATCCGATATCATCTTCACCCGTTACCTAGAAATTTCATGCAAGGTCACTGCACATCGTTTAACCATAGAGACACTCTGTGAGTATTAGCCAGATTGGACCAAAGGGAAAAAAGATATGCCCCAGACAAGGATTTTATATATATAATTCTGCTATGACCTTAACCTTATACCTAAAAACATGGTTCAAGGTCACTGCACATCCTTCAACCAAAGGAACCCTGTGGATGAGGTATGAGCCAGATTGGGCCAAGGGGAGAGAAGCTATGCTCCTGTCAAGCCATCTCGGATGGACAGACCGACAAATTGATCACTAGAAGGCGCCCGCATAAACATGCCTTTTTATCTAAAATAGTATCCATGCTATCTGCCCATGGTGAATAGTCATCAAAACCATTCATTAGCAGAATTTGATTTCCCTCCTTTTTAAGGTGGTATGGGACATCTGTCGATATTAATGTGGATTAAAGTACTATATAATTGAAAAGTTTTCACTGGTTTAGAATTTTCAAATTTTACAATATTTAACCAAAAAATAGCTTTTAAAAATATTTGAAAAGGTAAAAATTGTAAAAACCCCAGCGGGATTCGAACTCATGACTTACAGGTTCCTAGTAAACCCTCTAACCCACTGTGCTAAGGAGTTAGGTGACCATTTTTGAGAAGAAACTACATGTACTTATATAATTACACTTTATTTTATTGTTTATTTCGATAAACAATACGTCACAACATGGAAGTGTCCCATATCACCTTAAACTCGGAACACCTCTGACCTAATAAGATCGCCGCATTAAATACAAAGTTTGATTTAACTCTAATTTGTTTATCATCAAGAAATTCTGCATCGCTGACAAATAAAGTTTTCTTCTGTATAATGAAATACCAATTAACTGACTATTCGGACAATAGCAAGTTTATTGTCCCATTCAACAGCTACTATTTCCCTTGGCTTTGCCTTATTAAATATTTGCTGTCTTGGAGGACAATAAACTTGCTATTGTCCTCATACCCAGTAAATACTAAATAGGCATATAATATCCCATCCACCTACATTTCATGTTATATAACCTTCCGTTTGTAACCTTCAATTTCACTGTAAAGTCAACATATCTGTCATAGCCGCAAGTTTCACAATTTATTTCTGCTTCTCATGTACTTAAAATTAGGGGCCTTAATATTGCTTACCAATTCCAACAAGAGACATCCCTCTAACTATTGGTAATCATTAAAATTCATTTCATGAATCTACGCAACAATGATAAACCTTCAAGTACAGTCACTCTCAATTTTACAAAAATATTGACGGTACTTTATCCGAAACTGTTCCTTGTATCTTTAACTTAGTACACTAACATTTTTATGAAAAGACGGTTTGTCTTAGAATAAGAAAGCTAATGCAATTCTGAGAAAAAGAATACCACATATTGCCAATTCCATTGAGGTTTAATAAAAATATGGCCATTTAAGTGAACCCACCATTTCCAATTTCCTTTAGTAAACACAGATTTACAGGGTTCTCCATAGTAAAACATCTTTATCTGACCTTTTAGAGGTCAACTTTTGTTCAACCACCTTTAAAAAGAAACCTTATTCAATACAACATATGCCTACATGATATAATCATGATAAAAGCTTCACATCACTTAGAAATACCCTTACATGTATACCCCCCACCCCCCAATCTTTTGATTTTCATAAAAAGTCATGGTTTGAAATGTTTTACCTAATTTTATGAAACGTGTGGCAATTTCCTTGAGTCATTTCTCACACATATTTGAAAACAATCATCAATGATTCTAAAATGTGATCTTTATTTGTTTATTGTATGATTTGTACCATTTTAATTAACAAATAGACAGCTGTCCTGCTTGTGATTTCTTGTTTTCATGAAAAAAGTAAGCTAACAATCATATTTAGTGAATATCTAATCTATTCTGATTTCTAGTCTTCTTCTAACCATGCTAAAACAGCAAGTTACAACCTACAAGTTAGACATCTGCCTTAAATTAGAATTACATTCAAACACACCCAGGTAGCTGGAGACAGAGTTGATTTCAATGAAAAATGTTCAAATTTGACATGTTTTTCTACTTTTTTATGCATATATACCTTAGAAAGGTAGAAATAGGTTGTTTCTTGTTCATTTCAAAAGTAATTATCATAGCAGATGTTATTTCAAAGTCAAATGTACATTTACATATCCTACATGTAATCTTAATGCAGACAATTAAATGGGGGGGGGGTCAATTATGTAAACACATCTAAATATCTTTATGAAATAAAAAATAAAGGAAACATAATTGTATACTTTTATTGAAAAACAAATTTTCACAACAATTAAGAATTTCTTTAAAAAGCCTTAATTTTGTTTTCATAATTTCTTATCAAACACAAACCACAACATGGCATGATGCTTTCTTCAAGTTCCATTATTGTTCATGCATTATCGGATTTAATTTGAATTACCGGTAAATAGTCTGTAGAACAGAATATGCATGTGGATAGAGGTGACAGGTTAATCTCAGGAGCTGACCCACAAGAATCAACAGGTACCGGTAAAAGCCATGTGGTAACAAGAGTCTGTTTTGAGCTGAAATAAATAAAAAAAATAATTAGCTGTGTTTACATACATGTACTAGTAATAGCTGTGTTTACATTAACATATGCATAGTATTTCTGAAAAAAATACACTGACCATGCAGTGTAATAAGTATGACATATCCCAATACATGACATAACATTTAGGCAGTACAAGATCAAAAATTTGCATATCAAGTCATAATATAATATTAAAAAATTTTCATAGGTATAAACACTTATCAAATTGAGAAAGAGAGAGAATTTGAGAGAGAGAGAGTTTATTACCATACTTGTAGTGCAACAGTCAATATTACAAACGAATATTACCCACCGAACAGCGTCAAAGTACATGTACTGGTATTAGCTTCTGGTATACCATTTTTTATCAATTCTACTGTGTATTTTTTGTTTGCAAATAAATTTAGCGAGGGTTTTTGTTTATTTTCTTATAAATTACATGTTTTAAAAACAATACTACGTGTAATAAGCATAAAACATGTATGAGTAAACTTAATGAAGAATTTTTAATAGATTATTTTTCAAAGAATGTGGTACATTACATGTATGTCAATCTTTATAAAACTAGCGTATATTTCGTGCGCCATAAATTGCAAGTTTTTTGTAAATATCATTTACTTGCATGATAGGTATATATGGTCTAACCAAAATTTTCTTCATAAAGCTACAGCTGTATGTACCACATATATGTTTTGTCACAAGTATACATTTTAAAAAAAATACCCAAATTCCAACAGTTTAAATAAACTCAACTCATTCTCTGATAAGTTCATTGTGTTTTGTGCGTGCATATCTTATTTGCCTGCTGCAACAGCAGCCAATCAGCGGTAAGCTGAATCCACAAAAAGAAAGTTTGTGTTTTAGGAGCGGGTAAATTGTTTATGCGACACTGTCAAGAAAACCACACCAAATAATAACAAGAAACATAAATATTAACTTAAATGTATTCTGTTGTAAAGTAAAGGTTTTTAACACTTATTGCATCTTGCAAAACATGTGATGACCTTAATCATCTGTCATATATCTGATATACATGTATATGTAAAAGATGGGAGAAATAACGACGGAACAAAGTGGGATTCGAACCTGGCCCTCTGAATCTCTAGTCAAGTGCTCTACCAACTGAGCTACATGTATCTGGCACCGGTATTCAAACCAGTCTGACCGTCACATTCCTCCCCCTTAAATGATCTTCACCCTCGAAGATCATCCCTGGCAGGATCGAGTTAACCTGTTAGTTCCAGGGGTTGGTCACAACACCAATATTGTAACAGGATGGGAGAAATAATGAAGGGATTTGAACCTGGGCCCCCTGAATCTCTAGTCAGGTGCTCTACCAACTGAGCTATCTGGCACTGGTATTCAAACCGGTCTGATCGTCACATATATAAAGAATTATTTTAAACAATGTTGTTCAATTAAAAATAACACTCGCAACCTTCAGTTTTTGTCTGTAATTAATCAATATTGGCGTGCGATCAGTTCTCGCCGAGTACCATTTCTCACCAGTGCATTGTTACGTCATTTTATCAACACATAAAATTATATACGAAAATATGATGTAACAGTGCACCAGCGAGAAATGGTCCTCGGCGAGAACTGCTCGCACGCCAGTACTGCATGCCAGTAGTCAGATTAAAAAAAGAGAATAAAAAATTACATTTAAAACATTAACAAGGACAATTTAAGTACACATCATAACTGCTAAACAAGAAAAATTATGTGAACTGGTAGAATGGTAGGCATAGTTCTAACTTGTAACCTACATGTACAAGTACATGTACCGGGTACCCGTTGGTCTGCTATACCTCTTTAATGATACAATGATCGGCATCATAAAGATATTAAAGTCATGTTTTAACTCTGAAGTCTGAAGTATACAATTTTATTTACTTGAAGTTATGTCTACAGGGTATTCATGACTACATTTGGAGTCCTCTGCACAACAATATATGATATGTTTCTAATTAGACCCTGCTTTGAATTTTGAGTTGAAAATTCACAATCTGTTATTTTTTTAAATAGATAAATTCAGTTACCCTTTCCAGTCCCCCATGAACCTCGAGCGAGTCTAAACACCCATGAAACATGTAAAAATTACACGTTAGTAAACAAACACCCACACCATAACAAAAACATCTAACAGTGTGCACGTACTTACATGTACATCTATACTATATACTAAATTTTAACCAGTTAACAAGAAACTTTAAATGGAGTAAAAGCCTCACCTTCTTCAGTAACATCCACATAAATCACACACTTTAATGTCCATCTTTTCTCCTTTATTACTCGTAGCTTATCAACGGCTGATCGTCGACAGAAGTGTGGCTGTCAGAATTTCCTCGTAAACGATTCACACGAGAAAAATATCCTCCTTAAACAAATATGTAGTATTGTTCCCTGTGCATGTTCATATGTTTCACAGCAAATTGAAAATGCATATGTACACCAAAAGAATACACAACTTCTCTTCTGCATTACGACTCTCTCTTTTCTACAATATGCCGTTTGTTACTGTTTACATTCGGCGCGCGCGCGCGGGGGTCACAAACAGGGGCGCCCCGACAAATAGTTGCACATAGAACGTTTAAATAATGTGTGTTCATTGAATTCATAAATGATATAGATGAAAAAAATGAAATTGAATCACAACAATTTATCTAAGACGCAACAACAACGTAATGCAGTAAATGCCTGGGCCTTAATGTGGCATTTGTTCGCTTGTGTGTCTATGTAGACATATTAACTCGTTCATGTACGATTCTCACATATTTGTTTTATGAAATTTGAAAGAAAAATATAGGACAGAACTTGTTTAATTTGATACCAAATGACATTATTTAATATATTAACAATAACTAAATTAATTTTTTTTCATAAAATGATAACGATTTTTGCTATCAGAAAAATACGTGTATGAGCTGCTGACCCCTAATTATAGGGGCCAGCCCTTTTTTCTTAATTTTAAATGAAAGCTCTCGTTATTCTAAACAACTTTTATTCTATATGTATTAACAAAATATTTTTAGTTTAAAGGTTATAATACAAAAAGCAACAAAATTTCAGCCCCGAAAAAATCTTAAACTTTGGCGACGAATAGCTCAAAAACTAACAAAGAAATTACCAAAATTTTCATGCCAGCAAAATTATAAAATGTTACCGACAATTTCGCCAAATTTCATGCATCTATCATCTGTAGTTCCCGAGATCAACTCTGGACAAAAGACCCCACAATTTTCAATCAAAGGGCAATAACTCATAACCGGAAGTGAATTTTAAAAATTTGAAAAAAACGTCTAGAGATATTAATATCATCTACATACCCTGAAAGTTTCATAGCAATCAGACAAAAAATGTTCGAGAAATCTCGTGCACAAAATTTGCGGGAAAAAAAAAAAAATAATAATAAGAAACAGTAGAATAACAGAAGGGTTTTCCGTTGAAAAACGGAAAACCCTAATAATAGAAAGAAACCGAAGAATAACAAGAGGGTCTTCCGTTGGAAACGGAAGACCCTAATTATATATTTCTAAATGTGTTGATAAGGTAAAAAACATATACATGTAGTTCACATTAAAGATTTTCATTCTTTACGTTAATAAAGTTTCATTAGCAATTTTAGGTAAAAGTAAATACAGTGCATATGTAATCACCGTGTAGGGACGGACTGATGTATAATGTGTTACCTTATGGCCAAGTTCTAGTAAATGAAAGGTGCCTACAGGTTTATGAAATTCAAGATATAAATTCTTTCAATAATACTTCATAACAATAGCTTTGTTTGATAGGGTGTACAGGGGATAAACGTTTTGGTAAACACAATAAAAAATCAAGTTTTAAAACTCATTTTCGATTGAATATGAAGGAAATAAGGAATAAATTTCAGAGTTTTGTCCATTTTTGACTAAGAAAATATATCTAGAATGCATACAGTCTCCCCCAAAAACGGAATTAAACAAGTTCCTGACCTCCTCTTTAAAATGATGTCAAATTGAAGATAGGTATTGGAATTTCCTTTTCCATGATTTAACATTGAATATCAAGAAATTTTTAAATTTTCTACAAAATTCTTTTAAAGCTGTAAAGTACGGGAAAACGATTTATGATGTCATAATGGTTCTATCACCAAAAAGACTTTCTGGGATCATTTAATAAATCTTTACCTTATACAAAGTTCTTAACGAAGGTAGATGGTCAACAAATTAACCATCAGATCTGCTTTCAACTAAAATTCCGCTTTAAAGTTTAGTAGTTTCCTATATCTTAAGTTTATTCAGAGCTCTTCTTTTTATAACATTTAAATAATCAAGAAATGGCCACGACCATTAAGCCCTCTTAATATTTCGATTCAAAGTTCCTTGACAAACAAATATTTTATTAGAGGGAAAAATAAGGATTGTTTTTAAATGTGCATGATTTCACAAAACAGAGACCAATATCGGCTTTGAATTTTTTTTTGTGAATTTTTTTTTGTATTTTTCAAAGTGTAACAGAAAAAATTGTTTTGACAGCGAACAAGGTGTTTTAAATTTGATAGATTGGTAATTTGAGTTATAATTCCACCAGGCTGAAGATAACATACACTAACAGCAGCCACTAAGCCCGTATAAGCTAGCAGCCAATAAGGAATTTCATCAAAGTACTGAGAGTACTCGAACAGAAAATTGAACGGCATAATTCAATAAATATCAAAATGATCAATAATTTGAACGAGCATTAACAACTTTGGAGGCAGTAAGAATTATAAATGCGTCTGTGTTTCAATAAGGGTCATAAATTTTGAAAATAATGTTATCTAAAGTGTAGTCTTACGAAAACAAGAGGCACATGGGACCGCGTCGCTCACCTTAGCAATAATGACTTAAAATGGGCGTTCAAAAGATATTGTGCCATATGGCCCTTCGGTAGAATAACAAAAAATAAATATTGTAAAGTATTCGAATTTTACATTTTTTTTTTGCATTCACGTAATCTATGACATTGTACCTTTATAAAAATTTTAATACAATTTTTACCAAGAATGAGAAAATCCTCCGCAAGATAAAAAACTAAACATTTAGTAGGGGTACACTGTTATTAATTTAAATTCCAATATCCTATATTTTCGTTCTGTCCGCCTCTCGCCCACGTTATAAAGCCATCAAAATATATGAGAGCATATAGGTACATTGTACACTTTCTTCCCTAACTACTTATTGTATTAAAAATTTAAATATAATAGTTATTGTATTTTATTAATAAAATTCCCATAGATGTGAAGAAGAAATTTGTACCTCAATGGGCTCAATTCCTAAAATTAAAAAATTCAAATATTTAATTTGTCCTCCGCATTATAATTAAATGACTGTTGTTTACCTCGCGTAAACTCGTGAGACTTTTACAACCTTACTCACACTTGATTGAAGAATACACTTGAATGAAAAATGTCGTCACGTGACATGTTAAAGAGCTAAAAAAATCAATATATTCACAGGCATATCACTCTATTTTACTAAGGCCCGCCCATTATTTTCATCTTAATTCAAAAATAAAAAAATGGCTACAAACCAGGATAATATTCCAGTGAAATATTTTTTTTAGGGACAGCGATAATGCCTTTATGCCCGTAACAGAAATGTGTCAGAACTATGGAAACTGTTTTTACGGCGTTGATTTAATTTATTCGTGTCTGAAAAACTATCAAAATTGATGTACATTTCAAATTATTCATTGTTTAAAGAGAGACCCGTAGAGAGTAGTTATAGCATATCATCCCGACTTGTTTATCATACGTCATGGCTGGCTCGTTTTAGAAGTATGGAATTAAACATGAATTATCAAGTTCCTTCTTAAATAGGTCCACAAACCCGTAAAATGTCGACCCGGGTTTGACTACCCATTTTACCAACTTGGAAATCAACAATCGTCAATAAATTCCAAAATACTCATTGTTGTCTATTAATATTTACAGCGAATACAAATACATCGGTCTGTAACATATCCTGACAATTTTCATTGTTATATATCGACGTAAATTGAAAATTCTCGATCTGCCCCGGCTTTTATTTTGTCCCGGTCCGAGTTTGCCTACCCATTTTACCAAGACTCGTATGGAATACCTAACCCGAAGCTATAAACTGATTGAAACACGTCTTTCTTTTATTGTTATTTTCGTAATAACTCAGAACTGAAAAAGAATTAGCCCATAAGTTTTGCAGTTTATATATTCCTTTCCGTAAGAATTATTTAAGCTAAATTACGTTGAATTTGACCCAGTAGTTCTTGAGAAGAAGATTTTAAAAAATACACCCCCTTTTTCAGTTACAGTTTCGAGGTACTCTCCGCTTTGAATAAAGATCGGTCTTTCATTTCTACAATTTATATTTGCTTTCCCATAAAGTTTCTTTGTGCCAAAGGACGAGTGCACTTATGGGCCCCGGTGAAAAGTGAAAAAATGAAGAATCAAATTAAGCATATTTTTTTCCTTAACATTATCTATTGATATCTATTCCATAAGAACTAACAAGTTTTAGCGCTGAAATTATTGTTTATGAAAAGCACGAAGCTTTAAAACATAGTAGGGGTCAGCAGACATTCGTGATTTTGTATAGTAAATCGAGGACAGGCATTCATTTTAAAGCCTTTGTTTACTGTCAGCCTAACCGAGTACAAACTTGTGGAAAAGACAATATACGCATTATACATTTAGTAAACTCCTGTGAAAGTAAGAAGATTGTACTCGGTTAGGCTGGTACCTAAAAAATGAAAAACGTACGAAAATTTCAAGGTTTTTCCTATAGCAAGCGAAATCTATTACCTGCGTGACCCATGTTTGAACTCACGCATGGAATAAATTATTTCAAACAATCACGTGGTTTCTATCCAGGTAAACGTTTGTCAAATGTGCTCACTGTAAAAGATTGACACGTTTTAGATCGCTTTCCTTCATCTTTGTATGGTCAGGAATATTTGTTTGTCACTATGGTAATATGTGACTTCAAAGCTTCATTCGATTTTTTTTTCAGACGTAAAATAATGCATAAAGTATAATTCAGCAAACGCGCCAATCGATCCACCAACAGAGCAATGTTGATTTAAATGTCTCCTCCCTCTGATTTAAATAGACACAATTCAAGTAGGTTCGGTTCGATTTTTCCGGATTTAGATTATTTATAGGCATTTAAAAATCCCCAATTTTTTTAATTGTATTCTAATTTTGGTAAATTTAAGCGTGCATATAAATCAGAAGTATCCATGAGTGCTTAACTATGATGAGAAAAAAGCAATTTGATGATATTTTCTACATATAAACGGCACTGAAAAAGGGTCCATTCTCTATAGCTTAAGTGCACTTGTTCTTTGTTTGAAAATGGCCAAGCGGTTTTAGAGTAGAAGTTCAAAATGTGAAAAGTTTACAGACGAGACAGACAGACGGGCGACGGACAAACTTGATCAGAAAAGCTCACTTGAGCTTTCAGCTCAGGTGAGATAAAAATGAAAAAAAAATCAACGCATCGTATACATTTAAATGAAACTGTATGATAATATATGAGACATGATAAAGTAATTTAAAAGGCGTATGCAGTACTGCTTGTAAGTTTTTCAACAATGCTCGGTGTATATTCTTAACAAATCACACATTTTTGGATTTACGTTGTAAATTAAAAGCAAACGTTTGGGTTAAAATCATTACTTTCTTAAAATACGATAAACATTCTTACTTCACATCTTATTATTTAGCCCCCTCCCTTAACCCCCCTCCCCAAAATACAGATAAATAAAAAAACAAACAATTAAACAAACAATCTACTGAACACAAAACAAGACATACCAAAAGGAAAACCCAAGCCCATCCAGTGTTGTAAAATTGTTTACATCAATTTGAAAGTTTTACATGTTTGTTTTTTAAAATTAATCCTCGGGTCTTTTCACATCCTCGGAAACAAAGTCAAAAACGGCGAAAATATTAATCCTTAGGTGAAATTGGGATTATTTTGTCCCATGCATCGGTTTCTTACCATTTTGATACTACTGCGCGATTTTCACGCTATAATTTTATGTTTAAGAATAAGAATAATTTAGATGAGAACATCTGTGACATTACTTTTAGATCAACCCTCGTACATGGTGTACAGAACGCTACCATTTGGTTTTAAAATAAGTGCATATTTATCATTCTTTGGGAATAGTTGCATCAGATATTGTAGACAGTTGGGTGTTCCAATTTTTACAATATATAGATGACAGGTTGATTGGTGAGTTAAAAACTTCATGTTATGAAGTAATTAAGGCTATATGAAGGTTGAACTTGTTTTGTATATTGTTTTGTAAAGGCTAGGTTACACCTTCAGTTTAACCAATGTGTTTTTCAGACAGCTCAGTATCTTCAGCATTTAGAATTTATGGTTGATTCCCAAAAAACACGTATTTATTTTACCTATATAAGGATAAATTCAGGGACGGGTGACGGACACCGGGTAATCAGAAAAGATTACTTGAACCTGCAGCTCAGGTGTGTCACTTTAATGATTATCAAAATTTCACTCTGTAATGGATTTTTTAAAACTTTTTTTAGGGAGGGAGTCAGAGGGATCATTTTGTTCGCTAAGAGATAAAATGTGAATTGATTTGATTTTAACGTATTTTATTGTATATATATATAAGATACATATACAAATGATTAGGACATTCGTTCTAACAACTAACGGGATTTTGTTACATGTATTTTACAATGTTAGGGGAAAAGGGGGGGGGGGGGGTTCGGACTGGTAGCATTAATTCCTTACAGTATCTTAGACCCCCTACACTAGTTTTTATGACATGTCAAACGTTGCAATATTTGATCTATTCCATTTGCATGGTATACATTGATTTTTGTACTTTATAATTTTTCATTAGTATTCTAAAATTTAGTTTGTATTCTGTATTTTTGTTCATTTCTCTTGTTGGATTTTTATTTCCATTGTATACTTTCAATTGGTATTCTATAATTACGGGCCGCCAGAAGGCAGTTCGTTATTTGATACACATTTAAATATTGTAACTGCGTTTCTGCGGGATGTTTTTTTTAAAATAGAATTTTATGGTTATTTTTATGAATAAAAAAGGAGATTTGCATATTTTTGCACATAGACTTTGTGTGTATTTATTATATTGTCATCTGCAATGTTGTAGAAAAATATCATGAAATGACATCCACATCAATTATTTAAGCAAAAATAGTAAAGCACTGAAAATATGAATTGACCTGAAAATTTGAGCTAACCTGATTTATTTTTAATTCCTTTGAGAACCTCGTGTATTTTAACTAAATACCTATGATTATCTTCATAAACTGAAGTGTAGATACATGTAAGATTTATCATTTTATTTAGGAAAAAAATTATCCGGTGAAATGAAGAAAAATGACCCCCGTAGAATAATGACCGGGGGTAATTTTTCGACGTAGAATAATGACCCCCCTAGCTGAAGTATAATTGGATTTTTCTGAAGAAAAATACCCCCCCCCCTGTAAACATGAATATAAATTGGTTACCCAGTATCCAAGGTACGACTTTGAAATTACTTAATTTTTTACTCTGTTAAACTGATTTTGAAGTTATAAACACCGAATTTGTAAATAAATCGCTGTATTTAGTTTTTGATATCCGTAGCAAGCACACACAAAACACTTTTACATTGCCACAAATTGATTGTTAACAGTTACGTCACTTCTCTCGTCGACATACGGCGGAAAATGGCGCAAATAAAGAAAGATTCATACACAATGAGGATATTGTGATAATTAACGAACAATAATCATGAAAGAATAATTGTTGTAATTATATAAGCAATATTCATTGGTGAATGAATTGTCAATCTTAGAATGATACATGTATATATCTTTATGGAAAAGACTAAGGGGGCAGGTAACGTAGGAATATGAATACTTCTTATTTACATTTCTTGAGGAAAGTGATTTTAAAAAAATCATATTGCGTTAGTTTTTTTTCTTCTACGTTATACATGAACATCAATATTCTAAACATTTGTTGTAATGTTGTATTTGTGATCATGAATATACTTTATTCTTTTAAAGCAAATGTGTGAAGAGAACCTGACTATAAAAAATCTTAATAGATAATAAACACTGATCGATTATAATAAGAAAAGATTGTTTCTAAAAGCGTTGATAAGAGGTTAGGGCCCATGTTAGGGGTTTATATCTCCCTTGATTTTGATCACATGATCTTTATTGTATCCAAAGTTACCTATGCTCATACAAACTATTGATGCATTAAACATCTTGATATTAACTAAACTTACAAAAGTATGCCGACAATAAAGTAAAATATATTTTCTGTACGAGTACTCTCAGTACTTTGACGATTTTCCTTATTGGCCGTTAACCTCTACTGGCGTAATGGCTGCTGTCAGTGCCTACTAACTTCAGCTTGGTTATAATGCCTAACAGTGGAGTAAACTTTTCATAATTTTGGTTTTATTATTAATTCTGGGTGGTGCACTTGCATACCCAGTAGTTTGTAATAGTGGAAATCAAGTGCAAGTATAATTCATGAACAATATGAAGAATATAGAAGATTCGACGGCGAAGCGCGAAGATGCAAAGACGAAAGTGCTAAGTTGCAAAGGCGAAGTAGTGATACTACTCTCGCTTCTTCGCCTTTGCAACCTCGCACTCTCGCCTTCGAATCTTCGCGCTTTCGCTTATTTAGCTCACCGAGTCGAATTCAAGGGGAGCATATGCTATACACCCGGCGTTGGCGTCCGGAGCTGGTTTTAGTTTTTGTTGCAGGTCCTGTATCTAAGCTATTACTTGTCCTATCTTCACCAAACGTGCTAACTTCACCTAACCTGAATGTCTTATGATACAGATGCACCTGACATGTATGGATGCTGAATCAGAGCTATAAGTTGGGGATGCTGGAGGAGGTAAAGGTTTTAATTGCTGGTGCCCTCTGATGATGATATCTTAGTTATTACCGGTCCTTCTCTAAATGGATGGTGCGTCTTTTGATACTGATGCACCTGAGAGGCTTGAATGCTGAATCTGAGCCATAGGTTTATGATGCTTGATTAGGTTTAGTATTTTGGAACAGGTCATATGTTTTATGGATGATAGTTTGTTTTTTTTAACAGATGATATACGATCTTGTGTCAAAAGAGAATCCATGAATATCCAAGATCATAAAGGATGGTTATCATATAATATGATAAAGGTGGTCTCATAAAAGTGATGACTCATAAAGGTGATGCCTCGTCTCGGTGAGCTTTGTAATTTGTGATTACCTATGTTTTATAATTGCGAGGCTCTCTATCATTTAAGGGTTCCGAGGCATATTTTGGAAATTTTATTTTTATGAAATTAATAAAATAACATTATACAGGGGGATAGGGTCCGGACCCCCTCTCCCCTTTTACTGCGTGAAATTATTAATATTTAATTTTCGGGGTTTACGGATCCCCTCTACTTCCATCCATGAGCAAGAAGTGTCACATAAAGAAATTAGAAAGTTACTGTGTTTGGTCCACGGTAAACAGACGGCTTGTAAGTGACAGGAGTCTGGAAGTGCATATGTACACATGGTGGACATTAAATTTTGTTTGGAGTATATAATGATTAGGCATAGCCAGCATTGGTAAACATATATGGCACATGTACAAATTAAAATATTTATAAACATTCATAGTAAGCGCGATGGCCTAACGCATGCGTACCAATAATACCCTGGATTAATCGGAAAACCTTAGCGAGTACGATGCCTGCATTAAATTCTATGTAATCGACCGAGACTTGCTGAATGCAATCAAAAAAAGGCGGAGGCGAAAGTGCGAAGATGCGAAGGCTAGAGTGCGAAGTTTGGAAGGAGCGATAGCAGTATCGCTCCTTCGCGTTCGCAGCTTCGCAATTTAGGAATCACATCTTCGCACTTTTGCTGCTTCGCCTTCGCACTATTGCCTTTGCAACTTCGCATCTTCGCCCTAAGGTCGAAGTGACCCTATCGGAACACCATAGATATATGTAAATGAAATTGTTAAAGGGGCATGGTCACGATTTTGGTCAAATTCTATTTTTCTGTTTTCACTATTTACAATGCATAAGGAAAGCATTTCTACTGTTCAAATGAAATTTGGGGGTCAGTTGTAAAGTTATAAGCAAGATACAGGGCACACAATTCTTTGTCATGTAAACAAGGCTCGTGCCCTGTTGTGTTTTACATAGGTTCAATATACCAGTAAAAAATCTTTTTCAAGCTGCTTTGTCTATCTTCTTATTCATTTTAAGCATAAATAAACAGTTCCTTACGTTTAAAACATTCATTAGGTCTAAAATTGGAATTTTCACTTCAACATTCAAAATGTAAACAAAAGCTTTGTTTACATAGCAAAGAATTGCAAGCTCTGTAACTTGCTTATAACTCAACGGATGACACTCAAGTTTTAGTTGCCTATTGAAAATGCCTTACTGAAACATTGTGAACATTAAAATCACATTAAAACCTTTTAAGATGACAACCATACCCCGATGCAATACGGCAACGTCTTGTTATAACGGAAGTATTTTTATTTTCTAAGATATACCCCTTCTTGCACTTTAAGTTTATTTGAATATGAATTATAATTTCTGTTACTTTCTGTAAACTGTAGCAGTAAAAATTGCAATAGTGTAAAGACTATTTCATAAGTAATAAAAAAATATGATGAAAAACTTTAATCTACAAGGGGGTCATTATTTTACAGGGGTCACTTTTCATCATGTGGAGTGTGCTCATTTTTATGAAAAGGGTCATTATTCTACGGGGGTCATTATTCTTCATTACACCGGCTTATTTTTTACCTTTAAAATTGTGCAGATTCTACTGGATGAGAATGATCTTACATGTACCTTTAAAATAATCCATTTCTATTTTATTATGTTGTCCCTTGAAATCATATAAACTAATGCTTAAGTTTTAATTCAATACTATTTAACAAAAAAATCAAACTAGTTTGAAATACATAATCTCCAAGACAATAAGGATGAGTTGATACATCATGCTATGGCAATGATCATACAATTACCGTAAGAAATGCTTTCGGTAACGATTATTAATAATAGTTAAATGTTAAACTTCAAAACATGTGGCTGAAAATATATCAAAATTTACCATAATAATTAGTACAACCAATTCGTTATTTTCTTCTGTGTTGTGTTTTTGTTTGTAAACAAGCAATTGTGATTTATACAACAATTATATTTTTGCGGCCCATTTGACGCTTGCGTTAATATTATTTCTTGTTTTAAATTTGAATTGTATGTATAATTTCACATTTGTATTATCATAATTTCGATTCGTATTGTATAATGGTGTTTTATTTTGCTACTGTTCATAAACTCATAGAGAAAACGTCAAGAAGTAGTAGTTTTTTTTTTAAATATCTAGTTGATGCGTATTTTCCTATTAAATTATTTCATTTCAAATTATTACAATAAAGCATCAAATAACTGTAAATATAAGCTTGTAAACAAAAAAAGGACAATCTCGAAATTGTAGATGTCTTGAGAAGCCATTTCTGTCATTTTTGTGTCCAAGGATTCTTATAACAGGAAATAAACAGAGAGGCAAATGGAAAGTTAAACAAGAGGAAGACATGCCATTACGTTCTCCGGTCCTCAGCCATGTTCAATACTCTAAATCATCATGCTTTTTTTTTTATTTACGATACATATGCCTTTTATATAATTATTTATATGTAAAGGGTGGTACATCCTTTTTAAAATTTGTTCTCAACTTATATATAACTATACTTGACTTTGACCCGTGCGTGCACGGGTTGACATTGCATATGATATCGGACATTTACGAAATAGATACATCAACACACTGTTTTGTTGACATGTACATAACCAAGCTTTAAGTCAACAATAATGCTATTAACTTCACTACACTGTGCTTAGTTGGAATAATCTGTCTCGGGAAAGGCCATCGCCACAGTTAAATTGCTTTCCATATACCCTAATGTAGCGAAAAATTGCAGAATCGCCCCGGAACGAATTATGAGAAGACTAATGAAGCTGCATTGAAAATAACAATTATATTATTCATAAAAACCATTTTGAGGCTGTAAATATCTTTCATCTAAAAGTTTAATTCATATTAATCAAGAATTAAACACTTTTTCCATCAACGTTTTTTTAACTCGCTTCGAATATACACACCATGTTAACATTCAAAACTCTCGGGATTTTTCTTATTAAATGCACTGAGTTAAGAGCTATCTTCCGTATTTCCTTTGATGAACAGAATATATGACAACTTTTCAATAAAAATTCAGATGTATTTGTAATATCGTTTCTGAGTTTCTCCACGCAAATGTGATATTGTGGAAATATTAACTAAAGAACCACCCGTGATTTAGCGTGAATGTAATGCGAATGGGCAAGATTGTAAAATAAAAAAAAATCCAGATTATTTCCGGATTTTTAAAAGGAATTTTCGCTGATTATTAATTAGCAAAACTTGATTGAGAAAAAAACAAACAAATTGGTAATCTTCAAGTACCAATGATGTTTAAAATGTGTAAAACGAAAGACATCCGATTTGTCGGTTTAAAAGCCAAAAAATTCGAGTCTATTGTCTTAATATAGTGGTATAAAAGATTCCTTTATACCCATTGTGGGCACATTTGCAATATTATTGTAAAATGCATGGATATATTGATTTCTTTTTATTTCATTTCATTGATAAAGTTTGAAGGACATATAACAATTTTATGAAGAAAAAAAATACTTTGAGGCTGAGGATCGGAGCCCGAGTATCGTATATATATAGACCTGTCAAGAAATCTCATATAAGTATTAAATAAAGTTTCATTCTAAAGTAAAAACTAAAGTAAAACATTATATACATGAAAACAATATGACAAATGGTAAGAACCCCTATTCTATACACTATATGACTGTTTTGGCCCCACCCTAGATTCACCTCAACTTTTGGGGTCATGAAATTTACAAAGGTAGAAAACTTCACTTTTTTCTTTCATAATATTCAATAAGTTTTTATTCCGTATCAACAGAAATGAAGTAGAAGACCTTTAAACACTGAGGTAGAATGTTTCTTGGTCTACATAATTATGAATTCAGTTTTTCTTATAGAATGGAGGAGATTATTAAACATTATATGCATTACACCATCCATCTCTTTTGGCCCCGCCCTAGAGTCCCGTACCACGGAGGACATGAAATGTAGAATTTTTGCAGAGTGGTCTACATTTCAATTGTTTTTCTTACAGATGTGTGGGAGTATTTTTAAATTTTTGATAAATTATCAAAGTTGACAATTTCTACCCTGCCCCGAGAATTCATATAGGGAAAGAGTCATGAAATTTATAATTTATGTTCCATTTACCCCCAAAAATGCTTCATACTAAATTTGAAAAGATTTGACCATGCAATTCTTAAGAATAATCTAATAAAGTTCAATAGTTACATGTAACACACGACGCACGGCACAAACCCAATTGCAATAGGTCATCAGAGTAACTCAGGTGGCCTAAAAATAAGGCCAAAAAGTACACGGTGTGCTTCAAAGTATCATAATATTCTCATTATAATGGAGTTCCTATTAGAGTGTTGATACATAATATTTGATTCCTACTTTGAATTCGTCCACTATATTTGTGCGTAAACATTATGAATATAAAAATACGGTTCGAAGTCCGTTTCACCTTTCACCCTAAAGATGGTTATCTCTGATGCTTTGAAAGAACTCATTTATTGATCTATGAGGGTGAGCCCTCTTTTGACCATTGCTTTGTTAACAACTATATACGATATAGTTTTTTTTTTTTAAATCGAATGGTTTAGAAATAAACATAAATTTACACAACACTTTTCTTTTGTACTTTTAGTAAGACATGCAAGTTTCCCCTCTTCAAGATTAAACAAAACAAGTATGAGATGCAAACAAAATGGTGGACAACCTAATTGCCGAGTCAGAAACCGAAAGTGATTTTATTACAGAGAAAAGAACGATTTTGGATTAAGTTTGATGCCTACATGTAAATGAAAATAAATTTGTATCTACTAAACATCTTTTCACAGGTTATCGTATACATTAATGTAATTTACGTAGCATTCTGCATTGTTCGCGTCATCTTAAATGTGCTAAATGTTTCTCCAACATGTTCAATTTATCTACAGTAAAGCACCTCCAACATAATCATACGAAATACGATTGAAATCTTAATTTAGAAGTGCTTAAAACAGACTGTATACTTACACATAGGAGGGAAATAAATAAAAATGTTCCTACTATAGCAAGACTTGTGCTCGCATAGAGAGTCATTGTATCCTCCTTGAATTCTAAACACGACGCTCAAATTAAGTGCGACCTATTTTGTGTAACCCGATCAAAATGTGTGCCGACAAAACTGACAGATACCTAATAATGCAAAAAGGGAGGCACCAGACGGGTCGTTTAAATATCATAGCGGATTTTTTTTCTTTTGTGTGAATATTATCTGCAGGTGTCACTACAGTAATTCACTGAAGGTACACGTCAAAACATGACTGAAGCAAAATAATTCCAGAATTCCCTTTTAAATTTGGGGTGTTTCCGCCCGAGACAGGAGCTGACTGTTTATGAGCTGAAAAACAATGTGATGTCTGGCTATCCAAGTTTTGTAATAACGCGAGGTCATTTGAATTTTTGATGCATGTTGTTTCCGGAGGGGGGTGGGGGGGGGGGGGGGTGGGGTGGTGGTGAAAAGGTCCGGGCGTGATCTTTCAAGCACATGTATAATTTCGACGTAAACAAAGTATCATGCCTTGCTGGATGCACCTGTGTTTTTAGCTACTAGATTGTAAATGAAGTATTGTTTCAAAAGATGTCAAGAGGATTTTCCCAGAAGTTCGTTTTGAATTTTTAATCTGTATCGAAAGTTGCGCAATTTTGGTAAAAAGTTATAGTAAAAATGATTACTGTAGTGACACCTGCAATCCATTTGTCAACCCTGAATTGATGAACACTACCTATCCAGGAAAATGGGGTACTCTATATGCAATACTTTGCCAAAATATGACTCAACAGGTGTATTTTTTTTAGATAAATCATCAGAAATCAAAATCCTAGCAAAATACACCCCTCTTATATATGTCCAATTGATCTGCAAAAGAACAACTTCCTATGTTGGAATCTGTAGGAGGAGTTATCCGTACAATAGGGGTACTCTATATGCAATATTTTGCCAAGATATAACTAAATTCAACAGCTGGTATTTTTCCATAAATCATTAAAAATCAAAATCCTAGGAATATGCACACCCCTGATATATGTCAAATTGATCTAAAAAAAAACCAACTAAAAATACCTATTTCATTAATAACTGTAGGTGGAGTTATCCATACAATAGGGGTACCCTATTTGCAATATTTTGCCAAAAAATGACTAAGTTCAACAGCTGGTGTTTTTTCCATATATTATCAGAAATCAAAATCCTAGCAATATGCACTCCTCTAATATATGTCCAAATAATCTGCAAAAGAACAATTTCCTATCTTGAAAACTGTAGGAGGAGTTATCCGTAAAATTTGGGTACCCTTGTGGCAGCCGCCCACCCGCTCACCATTTCAATAACGGGATTTTTCCTTTGGTAAACCCGGTAAAAATATTTCATATTACAAACTATAGTGTAAACAAAATGTATAATATTACAGATCGGTTTAAATATGAAGAAGTAAATGAAAATCTCATAAACAGTACCGATCAGACCCAACTAAACACCAGAGTAAACCCAAACTAAACCCCGGGTTTACTTTTTGGGTTTACTTGGGGTTTATTCTGGGTTTACTTTTTGAAAATTTGGGTCCACTTGGGGTTTGCTTTGGGTTTACTCGGGGTTTACTTTGAAAGACTGGATGTCATCTATAGGCCCCTATATCAAATTCAAATGATTTATGAACCCGCACATTTTTTGACCAATGGAATTCCTACCTTGATTTAATTGTCACAATTCCCCATGAAACCATTATTTCAGGAGATTTTAATTTCCAAGTCAATGATGAAACAAGCCCAAATGCAGTAAAGTTTTTACAAACATTAGAAGATCATAACTTGATTCAACATGTTTCCACACCTACCCATAATCGTGGACATATACTGGATCTCCTGATAACAAGATCTGATTCAACGGTGCTTACGGATGAACCTTCTGTGCATGATCCAAGCTTATTTGATGCACATGGAAACTCTCTTTGTGATCATTATTCCATTCAAGCAGTGTTATCCTTGGGAAAATTGAAGCACACTGAAGGAAATAACTTTCCGGAAATGGAAAAATGTTGATCTCGGTGAGTTATCAAAGGACATCACGCTTGATATACTAAATAAAATTCATCTATTTCTCAAATAGTGGACCATTACAACACCACGATTCATAACGCTGTAGAAAAAACATGCACCACTGGCGAAAAAATCTGAACACCAACTGGTACTCTGAAGAACTCCGTGACGGAAAACGTGAGAGACGCAGAGCTGAAAGATTATGGCGTTATGCCCTTAGTCACACATTCACGGATCAACTCCACGGTTCTACTACGGAATAGTTTCCACGGTTGACACCGGAAAATCTAATTATCGTTAACTGATACGGAGTTAGTGCGGATGCACTATGGAGTGGATACGGGTTGTTACGTACTTACAATGATACGGTTTGCTTCGGTAAAATACAGTTTTAATACGAAAACAATACGACTTAATACGGAGTGTCAAGTGCCAAGGCGACTGCGCTACGGATGAATACAGTTTACTACGGTGTAGGTAAGGATTAATACGGATAAAACTGGTCTTCTACGGGACGCCACGATTCACTACGGGGCTTCTCGGACAATCACGATTACACAGTCCGTTGGCTTATCCGTGCACCAGTTTAGTTCTTTTCCAAACTCTGTCGAATAAAGATGCCACCCAAAAAAGATCTTGTAAACTAGTAATTGCAAAAAGTAAAAACCAGGTGGTGGATGAAACTTGTATAACGCAAGCAAGCGAGGATGCTCCTGAAAACAACACACCTTCTGATACTGGAGTAGCCAGTACAAAGACCCGGCTTCAGCCTCTTTACCTAACTAGCATTCAACAAGATTATCTAGTGTCATGGTTCCAAGAGCATGAATATTTGTATGATAAAGGCAATGCTGGTTACAAACTTACCGAGAGGAAAAATGCCCTATGGAAAGAAAAGGCAGAAGAGCTTGGCGTTTGTGATGGTGAGATAAAATTTCATTGGAATATATTATCTTCATTTCAATTACCAAATTTGGAACAAACATTAATATAAGGAGTCATTATTTTAGAAATTGAATATTGCCATACTTAATTGATTTTTCTATAAAAATACAGTTTTAGCTACTAAGGAGCTATTTGAATGAGTTTTAGATTAATAATATTAATCCAGTTTTTTCTTATATTCATAGGGCCAAGGTTAAAATCTTGGATGGACAGCATTCGTACGCAGTATGGTAAGCTGACAAAACGGCCTTCAGGATCAGGGGGTCGTTTGTCAGAAAGAGACATGTGGATTTTGGAAAAATTATAATTTCTGTCAAAACATATATACAGAATATCTAATGTGAAGCAGACTAAGTTCCATAATTTTTTTCTATTCTTCTTATATTCAGAGGATTTTAACTTATTTGTTTTCACGAAGGTTGCCATATACACTTTTTCATGTGATCATGTTTTATAAAGGTTTTAACTATACTTCTCATAGTGTACCAAAGGTTGAATAAAAAATTGCAATTTTATACTTTTTTCTTCTAGTTTATATTTTTCATAACAATTTAGGCTTTAGCGTCTCTGGTTAGCCTTTGATAGACGAAACGCGTGCCAGTGAGACGAAGTGCGGTTTTAATATTTGCCTGAATGTTGCTGTTGTTTTGGTTTAAATGTCTATTTAATAACAGAAACTGTTTTTGTTTTAGCTCATCGCCAAAATTCGTGACAAACATCCTGAACGAATACTTGCTTTACAGGAAAATGACGATGATGAAGAGCATGAAGATGATAGGATTGACTCTATATCGCCTTCCTCGTCCTCAGGCTTCCCATTCCAACAACAAATATGAGCAGGTCGTATTCCGCAACATTTTTAACAATACTTTAGAACATTCATTATATCATCTTGTCCTGCCATGGAACACACCCGACTGGGGATTTAAAGTAATATTTCATATAAAGCCTCTGCTGTTTAGCGTCAAATGTGTCCATATTTCCACCCCTGGTAATTTGTAAATCATCAATGTTAACACCATCTCTCCATGCCCAAGGAATTACCTGGTGTCTTTCGTCTTCCTGGTCGAGTAGAAGATTCTTGTCCCAAGGTATCTCATTCTCATGATGTTATGAAGGCACACGCAGGCAAAAACTATGACGTGCACAGTTTCGGGCTCCTGATTCATGACTGAAAGTAAACATCCAAATCGATTTGCAAGAATACCAAACGCATTTTCAACAACTCTGCGATGATATAGTAGCCAAGGGGTTTATCATCACCGGGAAAAGGGGTCGCTGTTGGCAGTCCCATTAATCATCTTTCAATCGCTTGTTTAAGATCACTCTGGTTCCAAATCTGGGCGTCCGAAAATCCACCTTGAGCGCCAATTTTAACCATCGGAACTTGTAGTCAGCGTCAACTAGAGCCATCAGTACAATAGAGTGGTAACCTTTATAGTTATAATACAACGATCCTCCATTTTTTGGACACCTAATGGGTACATGTTTTCCGTCGAGAGCACCTAGTGTGTGGGGGAACTGCCACTTAGCCTCAAACTGTTCTGCTATAGCTTTCCATGGTTCAGATTCCGTAGGTGTCAAGAGAACATCTTCTGAATAAACAGACACTATGGTCTCACATACCTCTCTTACTATACCACAGATTGTATTGTGGGCAACTCTAAAATCATACATCAGTGTGTGGTAGCAGTCCCCCGTAGCTAGTTACCTCAGAGTAACTGCTAGTCTCAAATCAGGGTCAATAGATTTCCTGTACCAAGTGTTGCGCTTGTTAATCTTTAGAGTAACCATGTGTAACAGTTCTTGAAACATAAGAGAGTCCATTCGTACAGAATTCCTATATGCAGATGGATCTTCTGCATACATCTCGGACATTAAGGCTTCATACTGGCCAGGGATTGGCCTTCGGAGAAGCCAATCTCTCTTCCACCATCTCCGCTGCCTTTGATCACGTCTCTGGTCTTGGATGGCCTGAATCATTGCCCTGGCATTTTGTGAAATGTCAATGTCTAGTTCTAGCAATTCCAAAGCAAGCATCAGTTGTTGATTATTTATGTTTGATAGAAATTTTGTGACTGATGGTCAGACACAGAGTTTTTATAGGGTTTATAAATGTCAGCTGAATGACTGTCATTAATGACAAGCATGGCAACGCTTTATTATATTAGAATTAGAATAGTGTCGCTATAAAACGTTAAAAAACGTAATAAATCTTACGATTCCTTTGTTATTCGGAATTCGTAATTGGCCCGTGTCACACCGTAAAAAGATCTTAGCAAACTCTTCTTACCCGTTGTAAATACGTACTAGAATCGTATAATCAAGTATAATCACGTAGCTCTCCGTATCAATTCGAAACAATCCTTGACAAATTGATACATACGAATTACTACGGATTTATACGGAGTTAAAACGGACTTCTACGTTCTTAAACGGTTTAGTAAGTTTTACTTAGGAAGTACTACGGTGGTTTCATCCGTACTGGAATTTTGAACATGTTTAAAAATTGTCGCAGCTATACAAGTATTGCTACGTTTGGATACGATAACAGACGGAAAAGCCACGGGTCAATACATATCGCCACGAGTGATGCCTGGCTCCGGGATCATGAAACTGTCTTAAATCTTAAGTCAGACTTAAGTAAATAAATTTGCACTTAAATTTTAAGATTGCTCTTAAAGTGGATCACAAAAAAATGACTTAGGGTTAAGTCTGAAATATTGTCTTAAATCTTAAGACTGCTATTAGGCAGACTTAAGTTTATAGATTGTTACTAAGTAAGTTTAAAATGGCGACACTCGTTAGATTTTTAAGAAGAAATGAACAGCAAAGAAGGTTGCTCCCTCGTCCTCGGGTTTTCTTTTTATAGTCTAGGTTTTTCCCCTTTGTGGACGTGCTATTGAAGTTATTTCCCTTTGTTAAAGTGAAAGTGTGTAAACACGTCTGTATAATGACTGATATGTTATCCAGTAAGAAACAATGCAAATATTTGTGTGAAGCATCTTTTAAATATAATTTTTTAAACTTTGTGATATATGATAATGTTAACGATGCAGCCGATAGGAATCTTCAAACGAAGAAGAGTTCCACTTTTAACAAATACTGTCGAAAAATCGCGCGAGTTACTATGGAGTTTAGCTAAGACAAATCTTAGATAAGTTTTTTCTTAGATCGTTTTGTGATCCACTTAAGTAAGCAATCTTAAGAAAGTCTAAATATTAGATTTATGACAAAATTGTAACTTGTCACGTGACACGGGGACGTATGACGGTGCTTATATCGGCTCTGTGTTTTTGACATTTTCTAAAGGATTTATTGTGTATTTTGATAATTCCTTTGGATGTTCCTTTGGATGCATAACTGTGAGTGAAACTTTGGTGTTTTTTTTAGTTAAATAATATTTTTGAAAGCCAAAATTAACTGAATTGAAAAACTTTTGTGTGAGCATCGCTCATACCTGTATTACCTGTATTATACTGGTTACTTACACGGGCTGCCGACCCTAGATACGCTAGGTACGCTCAGTGACCAGTGACTATCTAACGGTACTATGGATCTCATAAAACCGGTTTATCTGAGAGACAGGGAGATCCAATGTGGGTCTACCCGTATCTCCGACTTTGATCTATCTATGTCTGTAACCAAAAGCATCAGTGATCTCACTTGCGTACAAAAAGATAGAGACTTGTGGAGGATATATGTAAAATCTAAAGAAAGCAGATCAAAAATTCTAACAGAAGGAATTGATATAAGAAACACAAATGTCAAAGTTTATGATACAAATCCTTACTCAGCCGGTCTTAATGACCCATCTGATAACGTCATCAAAATTACAGTCAAAGGTGTACCATTGTCCGTCGACGACAATGAAGTTCTTAACATGCTAAAAAACTTCAATGTGTCATTCACTAGTGACATCAAATATGAGAAAATCCGCCATCCGGTAACCAGGAAGATGACGAGCATCCTTAACGGTAATCGGTTCATTTACGTGAAAGCGTTAGACGAGGGCGTCTTCCTTCCACGTACATCCACCTGCGCCGGTCTGCGCTGCTCCATCTATCACCATGGTCAACCCTCTACAAAACATAACCCCCGTTGCACCAACTGCTGGGAGGATACACACTTTACTAGAGATTGTCCTAACAATAAAAGATGCAAAGTTTGCAAACATGAGGGTCATCTACCAGGCGACGAATCGTGTGAATTCCACGTTGAATCTGAAAACAATGTACTTCCCTTCGCCGGGCGTGATAATTGTCTTTCCAATTTCTACCCCTGTGAATTGAACGTGTTTGGTATCTCTCACAAATCGGCTGAACATGCATTCCAGTACATAAAGGCAATGCGCAGCGGGGACATCCCTAGAGCAACATCAATTCAATCAGCTGCTACTGCACTTGATGCCAAAAAAATCGGAAAGCTCATCATTCCGTCTCCAAGCTTTACGGAAAAACGGATAGCCATAATGACAGAAATTCTGGAGGCAAAAGCTGATCAAATCCCCGAATTTTCTGATTTATTAAAAAAACACAAAAAGTCCGTCTTTGTTGAGACCACGTATGACGATTTTTGGGCATCTGGACTGGACAAAGAGGCCACCATCCACACTCGTGCATCCGCTTGGCCGGGAACAAACAAGCTTGGCATTATCATGTCTGAAATCGCTGGGCGCCTACGTCGCTCTGCAGGTCGTTCTCACTCTGCTAGCGGACCAAAGACCAGGACCGCGTCGAAGGATAAATCTAAAACTCAACAACTACATATCTCAGAGATGATCCAGGACATTCGCAAGACTCAAAACTCTGGCGGCTCAGTTACCAAAAAAACAGCTACGACAAGCCAGGTTCGCGATTCGCACGCGCGCACCGCTGAAGGTTAACGCTGGACTCGATCCCTTTCGGACTCTTACAGGAACTCTGACCACTATTGTGATTTAAGGACTCAGATTATACGGTAAACTAAAACTACCTTAGACTTTTGTTTATTATCGATTGTTTCATGAGTAACATGGCATTGATCAATTTTATATCTATTAATGCAAGAGGCCTTAATACTAAAGGAAAAAGATTTAAGTTCTATAATTGGTTACATGATTCAAAGATAGATATAGCTCTCATCCAAGAGACTCATTTTACCCAAAAGAACGAGTTTAATTACAATTGTAACTGGCGAGGAAAATCTATCCATTGTTTTTCAGACTCTACTTATAGTAAAGGTGTATCAGTTCTATTTAAGAAAGATTTAGATATAGATATTATT
Source organism: Magallana gigas (assembly GCF_902806645.1). Classification (NCBI taxonomy): domain Eukaryota; kingdom Metazoa; phylum Mollusca; class Bivalvia; order Ostreida; family Ostreidae; genus Magallana; species Magallana gigas. The sequence goes on along the minus strand of NC_047562.1, from coordinate 19,444,816 downwards.
AATAGGCACAGTTCTAATGATGGACGTAAAATCTTGATTAATGTAAAAATAGGCGAAACTGATTTAACTTTGGTAAATATTTATGCCCCTAATAATGAATCACACCGTATTCAATTTTTTAAAAGAATGAAAACATTTATTAATAATAACTCGAATAATATATCAAATACTATCTTGTGTGGTGACTTCAACTGTAAGCTGAATAGTACTACTGATAAGAGTTCAAAACTTTTGAAAGAAATTATTAAGCAAATGAAATGTTTAGATCTATGGGAAGAAAAAAATAAACACTCCGATGGATTTACTTGGTGCGATGCAAATAACACACCAAGAAGTAGGATTGATTTTGTATTTATGAGTGAAAACTTATCTTTAAAAACTAATAATTTAGCATTACAAAAAATTCCCGGCACCCATTCTAACGGCAATAGAATGTCTGATCATAAATCGATACAATTTGATCTAAATATTTTTGATAACAAAAAGGGGGGTGGTTATTGGAAGCTTAACACGTCTCTTTTAGAAAATAAAGAATACAAAGAGCAAATTTCTGAAATCATAAAAAATATTTCCAACACGCATGAAACATTTATACAAAAATGGGAAATTTTGAAGGACGAGGTTAAAAAATTCTCTATAATTTTCTCCGTTAAACAATCAAACAGATTTAAAAAGAAAATATTTAATATAGAAAAAGAAATTGAATATATAGAATCTTTGCCTTACAATGAAATTGATATGATTAGGAAAAGAAACTTAGAGACTCAGTTAAACGAATTTTATGATAAAAAGTCTAAAGGTGCCCAGATAAGATCACGTGCAAAATGGATTAATGAAGGTGAAAAGAACACGAAATATTTTTTATGTCTGGAAAAAAAACATCAAACACAAAACGTAATTTATGAACTACAGAATGAAAAACAGGAAAACTTAACAACAGATGACGAAATTTTAGGTGAAATGTGTCATTTCTATGAGAATTTATACGATACAAAAAATGTAAACGACGCAGACATTGAAAATTATTTAGAAACTAGTAATATTAAAACGCTTTCTACTACAGCTAAAGACAATTGTGATAAATTTCCAACCTTAGATGAATGTAAAGATACTGTAATGAGTATGAAAAGTAATAAAGCTCCCGGGCTTGATGGATTGCCAGCAGAATTCTATCAATGTTTTTGGGATCAACTATCTTCACTTTTTTTTAATATGTTGAAAGAAATTTTCCAGTTAAATGAAATGTCTTTCTCTCAACGCCTAGCAGTAATCTCTCTTATCCACAAAAAAGGTGAAAAATATCTATTGAAAAATTACAGACCTATCAGCTTGACTAACACGGATTATAAAATCATTGCGTTTATATTTGCACGCAGATTGCAAAAAGTGATAGATGAATATATAAGTAATGAGCAAACAGCGTACATAAAGGGAAGATTTATAGGTACAAATGCTAGACTAATTCTAGACATTTTTGAATATTGCGAAAACAATAATCAAGAAGGGCTACTCCTCTTTTTAGATTTTGAAAAGGCTTTCGATTCTGTTGAATGGAATTTTTTATTCAAAACGTTAGAGACTTTTAATTTCGGAACTAATTTTATTCATTGGATTAAAATTTTATATAAAAACCCAATATTTCGATTAAAAAATAATGGATGGATTTCAAGAACATGTCAAATGCATAGAGGAATTAGACAAGGCTGTCCTATTTCAGCATTATTATATCTTTTCGTCGCTGAAATCTTATCCGATAAAATAAAAAATAATGGGATAATAAACGGATTAACAGTTAAAAACTCAGAAAAAGAAATTAAAAACATCCAACATGCAGATGATATGACATTATCACTGAAGAATATAGATTCTCTCAAACAAGCCATTAAAACCATTGACATCTTTTGCAAACTCGCGGGATCAAAAATAAATTTATCTAAAACAGAATGCATCCTTCTTGGCACTCTTAAAAACCAATATAACAATGTTGAAGGAATACATGTAACGAACCAATCAGTGAAATGCTTAGGTATACACATTGGTCATGATAAGATTGAGTGTTACAATAAAAACTGGATGAAAATATATCATGAAATGGAAACGTTATTTGAATCTTGGAAAAAAAGAAAACTAACAATATTTGGAAAATGCACAATAATAAACACATTAGCAATCTCTAAACTTATATATGTAGCTAGCATTTTGGAAATACCCGACAATGATTTCATAAAAAATGTTAAAAGGCTTATATTTAATTTCATGTGGAATAAAACTGATAGGATCAAAAGAAATACCATCATAGGTGAAGTATATGAGGGAGGAATAGGTCTTGTTGATATAGAATCTAAATTTACGGCCCTAAAAGCTATGTGGATTCCACGTTTACTTAGTACAGAACACAATATTAAATATTTTTTTAACAGTTTCTGTAAGGATACAAAAATTGATATTGAATATCTGATGAAAACAAATGAGACGGTTGCCAAAGACTATGGTATAATAAACAACTTCCCAGAGTTCTACAAGCAAGCTTTTGTATGCTATAATTTATGTAAAGATGATACCCAAACCAAAATACCTGCCTTTTCTACCGAAGCTTTTTTATTACAACCTATTTGGTCAAATAAAATATTCAATTTTAAAGGTAAGACAATCTGCTTTGAAAATTGGATTAAAAGCGGAATTCTATATGTAAAAGATATTTTTGAAGAGAATGGAACTTTAAAAAGTTCGTCGGATATATTCGATACATTACGCAAAAGAACAAACTGGTTATGTGAATACAAAATAATAAAACAAATTTTTACCAAATTTGAACTCAAATACGATTTTTCAAAAATTCCATACTTACAAACAAAACAAATACAAATAATTTCCGATCAACACAACACCAAAACTTTTTATTCAAGATTAATAAAACGTAAATTTCAAGCACCTTGTACACAATCTAAATTAGAAAAAGAATTTAAGTTGGAAAGCAAAAATGTATGGAAATCAATATATACACAGAAAATTAAAAATACCAAAGACAAAGCCTTAGCTGAGTTTAATTACAAACTACTGAACAATCTGTTATGTAACAATCTTTTAGTGAGCAAATGGAATAAAAATATCACTGCTAAATGCAAACAATGTAACGAAATTGAAAATTCAAAACATCTTATTTTTGATTGTGTTAATGTAGTAAAACTTTGGAAAGTGGCCAGCGAGTGCTTAAATTTTGATATTAATTGGAAGCATATTGTTTTGGGGTTCTACCTGGAAGAAACACAAGTCACCAAATTATATAATTATTTTTTGTCATTTATTGCATATAGAATATACAAATGTAAAATGTATTGTAGACTTGAAAACTTACCCGAATCAATTTTATTGATAAAAAACTCATTCAAAGAGTATATTACGACACACTGTGCAGTTCTGAAAATGCTAAAAAATACAAAAGAAAATGAGCTTTTTCAACTGTTGATATCTAAACTTTGATATTTGTTATTCTTTTCAAAACAATAATATACCCGATACACATAGGGACTGTCTATGTGTATTAGCGCTTTACCCGGGGACGTAGTGATGGACTGTATGCATATGTATGTGTTATGTCCACCGGGTAAGCCAGGGGTTCAACTTATTTTTACTACGTATACCAATGAATGTAACATTTCAATATATGCATGTATGATTATGTTTTTGGACGATACATTGTATGTTAGTATGTAAGTTTAATTATAATTATCACTATGTGCATAATAATGAATAATGATTTCAATTGAAATTCATATCTATGTATAAGCTATCTTTGACCACAATCTTGTAAATTGTTTTATATAAAATCAATAAAAGAATTTGAAAAAAAAAAAAAAAAAAAAAAAAAATTGTAACTTAAATTTAAGACAGTTTCATGATCCCGGAGCCGGATCGCTTCCGTAGCTAATCCGGCATTTAAATCGTGAATGTGTGACCGGGGCATTAGACAAAACTGGAGGTTCATAGACAAATTTTCAGGGACACATCCTTCAAGACAGCAAAAATCTTATATAAAACCAAACAAGACTATTTTCCCCAAAAGATCGAAGAGTGTGGTTAGGACAAAAAACAACTCTTTAAACTATCAAAGTCACTGATGGAAAAAACAAACCAGGAAACTACTCTACCGTCTTCAACATCTAATAAGGAGTTGGCAAATGAATTTTCTTAATTCTTTGTCAATAAAGTGACAACAATTAGAGATGGTCTGAGAAAGCTTACTACCTTTAACATCGAAACATCGCTGTCCGTGGATATTCATTTTAGTGGCGATCTGTTAATGAGTGTTCGACACACAACAGAAGACGAAGTGAAGGCAATTCTTGGCAAAGCACCTAACAAGGCATGTGAACTTGACCCAGTCACTACTTCGATCTTAAAAAAGAACTTAAGTGCAGTGGTTCAATTTATTACCAACATTGTTAATGTGTCATTCGATCAATCAGAAGTACCATCAGTGTTCAAAGAGGTACTAGTGAGATCACTGCTGAAAAAATCCGGTCTGAATAAGGAAGTTTAAAAAACTTATCGTCCTGTATCTAATCTCCCTTTTATCTCGAAAATCTTGGAAAATGTTGTTGCTAACCGCCTCGACGAACATCTGGACAAAAATTTGTTAAGAGATTCTTTGCAGTCAGCTTACAGACAACAACATTCTACGGAAACAGCACTTCTCAGGGTTAATCATGGAGGCTTTGGACAATCAATCGTCCGCTGTAATGGTACTCCTTGACCTCTCAGCAGCCTTTGATGTTATAGATCACACAATTCTATATCGATGGCTAGAGACAATTTATGGGATCCATGGAAAATCCCTGGCTTAGATAAAATCATACCTTACCAACAGGCACCAACGCGTTGTCATTGCATCGGATACGTCAGACCCTAGCTGTTCTGCCACAGGCCCATTTTCTATGTTGAAGTAAAACGCAAAGCTTTTTACATTCTTTATTCAGCTAATATAGCAGGAAATTTACATCGTTGCGCCTTTGCGCTACGAAGAATATGAATGACGAAGGGTCCCTGACGCTGTAGATAGGGTCTTCAAAATGGATCTGTGCGTCCCACACGCGCGGGAAAAAATGTCTCCCATTAAATTCGGAACCCAAAACTGACCGGCACCGTAAATTCTGGTGACGTTACACTAGGCATCTTCAGTTTGGTGTTCCACAGGGATCCGTCGTAGGACCAAAATTATATTGTTTTTTTTCTAAACCAATTGGAGACATATGACGTTATTACGGTTTCAAGTAGCATTGTTATGCTGATGGCACCGAAGTATATATGATAATTTAAACCCATGAACACTAAAACAACTACATTCTACGACTCGAAAAATGTTTGCAGGATGTAAGTAACTGGATGTCAAATAATCTACTTAAATTAAACCAGGACAAAACGGAACTGATAATTTTTACAACAATATTCCAATCCAATAATGTGTCAGTCCTACAATTAAAAGTCGGAGAAAACGTCATCAGCAGTGTAATATCAGTTCAAATTCTAGGCATCCATTTCGCCAGTTTTCTTACCATGGAAAAGCAAGTTTCATACATCATTAAAACTTGTAACTATCATCTCAGAAACATTGGAAGAATCAGGGGATTTATTTCAACAGACGCTTGTAAGACACTGTTAAATTCCTTAGTAACTTCAATACTCGACTACGGATATAGTTTACTTTTTAATATAAACGCTCCATGGATAAATTACAAAAAATTCAAAATACCGCAGCTCGACTTGTGACCAAAGAAAAGAAAACGAGATCATATCACCCCTATTGCTGACTTATATTGGCTTCTGATTGATATAAAATCCTTGTTTTTACCTACTTGACAATTCATAGATTCGCGCCAGAATACTTACAGGAATTAGTTACAATCCGTTATTTTAACCGAACTCTACGATCCGACGGGAGCTTATCACTGATTTTAACTAGACAATTTAGCTAAGCTGCTCCCTATTTATGGAACACCCTTCCAGTGCGTATCCGATAAGCCAAATCCGTTCAATGTTTAAAAAAAAACAATTGAAAACTTATTTTTATAAACTGGCTTTTGATTAATTTTTAAGATATATATTCATGTGTGCGCAAACTTTTTATTATATCCAAATTTTTACCATAAATGATTGTAATTTGTCGGCCTATATTACTTACTTTTCCTTTTGTTTTATAGTTATGCATTCTATGTTTTGTAATGTCAGTTTTATGTCAATTTTTTGTAAAGCGCCGTAGAGTGATCATTTCATTATATACGGCGGTAAAAAAATTATTATTATTATTATTATAAATTGCTTTCTAGGTCAACTGTATGCATTGAAGTGTGAAGTAGACTAGTATTTTATCTTACAATCCTACTGCCTGCAATTCTTAGCCCTTGTATATTCCGAATACACAGTTAGCGTCTGCTTTCAGGTGTATACTTTTGACTGGGTTCATTCACTGTGTCCACTCTGGGTTTACTTTGGCTTTACCCTGGAGGTTAAATGTTCTGTAAATTATCACACGTATTCAGACATAGAATTGTTCATTACATAAAATTCAATAAAGAGTGTATGTGATGTTTGATTATGGAGCAGTCGTCGCTATAATTGCACTGATAGTGTATCTGAGTAAGCTCCAAAAGCATTAAAAAATATTGAAACATACAAATACTCGAGTTCATTTTGATTGTGTACATTTTGATCTCCAAATTTTTCCAACACACATCGACTGAACCATATAAACATCAAGGGTTTTTCATGACGCATTAGGCCAGTAATTAATTAAAACCAAGTTTGAAAAAAATCATTTGAAATATTTTACAATAATTAATTGAATACACTTAGAACCTATTAATTTCATTAAATTCACTTTGTCAAGAAACAACATTTTCTGACATATTATAGAGATGGTTCTATTAAAGACATTCTTAAAAATTTGTTGGGGTAAATATGTTCTTTTGGAATTTGAAATGTGGCACAGGCAAAACAATGATTTTTGTGAATCACTTATGCTCAACTCCCTTGGAGACATCTGCGAGAAACTGAACTGAAACAGCCGATGAATGGAATTTGTTTTAAATTCAAGGGGCATAACTCTGTAAAAAATGCTCGATCGTACCCTAAACTTAACTTGACCTAAATATCTTCGAAGGTGGCCAAATTTTTTTTACCAGTTATGATCAATCTTATGAAATCTCTTCCTTCCTCCTCCATTTCTTTGTCGTTAGCTGGTTATGCATTTTTTTCTGCATTGCACGCTACCTTCATATCCCGCATGAATCACCAAAGAAAGCATTTTATTCTTTAGATTCACTTCTTTCTTTCATTAAATTGATCGTAAAAATCCAGTCAAACTAGACACGGTCTCGTTGCGAGCAACGAAGAGGTCTTCCGTCTGATTTTTAGAAGGTGAAATGTGTGTTGTCTATAATTAAATTTTAAAATTCTTCAGAAATATTTTTTGTACAAGCTTACCACTTTGAGTTTAATATACCCGGTTATCATTTGGTACAAGTTAACTATATCTGGTCCATCACTCACTTCCTGTCAGCCTTACTGACCAGTCCGGTCATACTTAGTCAATCGTCTTCAATCTTGTTAGATGCGTGCCTCGAGCCACTAAGTAAGTCTTTTTTATTGAAGTTATTGCTTAAATCTGTCAGTATCAAATTGTATTTTTTCAGAATAATTACAGATTAAAATTTATTATTCAGATAAAACATTCTTAAAAGTATGGCACGCCACTATGGTCTTAAAAGTAATTAACAGTTAAAAGGTATAAAGTAAAATTCTATATTTTCCTATTTAGTAATTTGTTATTTCTATTGTTGTTTTTTACCAATATATTACACGACGGCAACGTTTCCACACAAAATAAAACATGAAACCCGTGTGACTTTTGTGTGCGTTGTGCATGGCTAGCAATCTGCCTGCACCAGGCAGAATAAAATGTGTGGGTCTGGGGTGTAGTGGGTGTCATGTAAATCGTCGATAACTCAGGATCAACTACCAATTAATTTGTGTTTTGGTTAATGGAGGCCCTCAGGCGGTACTGTTCATCGTATGTGAGCCACCCCTTTAATCTTTGGCTTCCTAGCCTATTATCATGCATGTACTTTAGGAATTGCTGTATTTCTTCTGGATGTGCTGTTGTGTAAATGCTCATGAAGATAATGAATGCCTCTGTCCAACGATCAATGTTTTGATTTTTGTGCTGAGGTTTAGGTTGGGTTATTAATTGGCCAGTTGCATCTATTGCAAGCGTGTAGAAAACGAAAAGGGGTAAACAGCGACAAATGCTTGACTACAACTGCATGGGTTCATGCACCAGATCAAATTGCTAATATGTACACAGATGCCTCTGATGCAATAACAGACACTCCTATAACACCTGCCCTTCGGGTACATGTACACCTACAAAAGAAACCAAAGTTAACGGTTTATTTCGCTTTAACACACCAAGCCAAGGTCAACCCCTTACCGATACAACATCAACCCACATTAAGCCAAGTTCCTTCGACACTCATACAACAAGGGCACCGCAAGTAGTATATACGTCTACTCGGGGCCTAAAACAATGGGAAGTCTATTGTTCTGAGGGAACAAAAGGAGAGCAATGAGGGGGGGGGGGGTGGTGGTTGACCTACATTTGGGGACAGGTGCCCGACATGAGACCTGAGCGTAGCAACAAATCAAGACTAATGATTATTTTAGACTGACGATTACCCGACTACGGGAGCCCATTTAGGACCTATAAAAAAAAATATATTTGAATTTGATATAACGAATTCTTGAATTTATTAAAACGAATTTAAATCGTTATAACGAATTGTTGAATCCGTTATAAAGAATCAAATTTGTTATATATATATATAATTTGTTATAACAAATTTTAGGAATTCGTTTTAACGAATTTAATATGTTATAACAAATCCGCTGAATTCGTTATTTCAAATTTTGAAATCTGTTTGAACAAATTTAATTTGAAATAACAAATTCTTGAATTTCGTTTTTTTAAAATCGGTTATAACCTATTTCATCCAATTTGTGGTAACAAATTTCATGTTTTGGGGAACAAATTAAACGGGCGGACTTCATTTGTTCCATATCGACGAAATTTGCCGATCAATTGATCGGCGTTAAACGGCGAAATGGTAAATGAAGTTAACTGGAGTAAAAACGAAAGTGGAGGAACATACAATGTATTGTCAGAGCTGTTGCTGTAACCGTGGTAACAAATGTAACAATTCCAAAAGACACCTTACTTTTTCGGCTTTGCAAGAATTCCTACATAGATAGAAACAAAATATTTAAGAACTGCTATATATGTAGCAACGCATTTTCACCAAAAATACCATGAAGGATATACAGATTTGTTTCGACAGGTTTCTGCGCAAAATCCCAAAAATTGTTTAGTCAATGTTATTAATCAATGATCATGCTGATTTATTAAATGGCACTTGCAGCCCAGCCAATGTCAAACTTAGGTCATAGAATTTATTTACCAGAATTTAATGCTAAACTGCACCGAAATCGATGCAAAAATAATGAAGTTACGCCTCTTCAAAGTGCCTATTTTTACCTGCTTTTAGAAATCTCATCAAGAGAAAATAAAACTGAGCGATAACGAGGCTTCAGTGACGTCACGAGGTCAACACGAGGGATATTACCTTACAAAGCTATACAAAATACAAAATAAATTCGATTTTACAGCAAAAATGATTGATATAGGTCTGATGTTTTGACGTATCTAGTTATTCTAAGTATCGTAGATTTAGAAAGTTGTATCCGTAATTATTTTGTTACGGATTTCTTTTTAAACGATTTTGAAATTTGCTATTCTAATCGCCTTTTACCGATGAATACGATATCTTTAAACGCTTGCATGGGCAGATTTATGTTCATTATTCATATTTATTTTGGTCGGTGCATGTTCAAATCAAATAAAGCTTGAAGGGCTTTATGATAGATTTGATATGCACGCTCCGACCGAAATTGTCACCTAATAATGTTCAAAGAATGATGCCTTTTTGCTTATATTTATATTATTTCCAATTTCTACAGTTCAAAAAAAACATTTTAAAACTACTGGTTTTTTTTTTCATACATAGCACATGTTATGTATTATTGCAGCAGATACCGTTTCTCAGTTATGCTGTAGGACACGCCCATTTTGTTTCGCTCATTTTTTTCAAGGTCAGTATGACCTGACTTAATGATTATCGGTAATTTGAAAACTCCAATTTTGATATTTGTTAAGTGCCATAAAATGTCTGCTTATGCAGTTTGCATTTGAAGTTTGTATTTGTCTTCAATTTTTGGCAATATCATTTATTTTTACTACAGTGTTCAGCTGTATCCACGAGATTGATATATTAACCTATATCTGCTAGGTTCAACTGACCTAGATATATATTTTAGATTACTTGACTTGTATATTATCATTCGCAGTTGACCACACTATGCGAGCTTTAATTAACAACGATCATTTCCGTCGTTTTTTTTTCAAAGCCAGTGCATGTTTATTCATGTACGTTTACTGCCTTTTACTAGTTAGTAATCGGTTGAGCACAGTGATTAGATTGTCCTTGTTTTTTACCTCTAGTGATAAAGGAATATATTTGTGAAAGTTCAATAACAACGAAATAAAGTACTCCTAGTAAAATCTTATTTCCTAAAGTTTATTTTATTTCATGTTTTGTGAAGATAAAATGGTTGATAGCGAATCATTTTTGTCATTGGGTTCGGTTAACAAAATCAGAGACAATAGCCAAGTCATTACAACATATCAACACGGTTTTGGACATTGTGTAATAATAACTATTTGGCAAATATAAAAAAAAACTATAAAAAATAATAATCATATCTTATATTCAATACAAATAAAAAAATGTATCTTTAATGTAAGTTTTTCTTTAACGGAAAATTGAGCATTTAACCCCAAATTCTTAATTCCTTAATGTTTGGGAGTTCTAGTATGGGTTCACTCTGACCATAAAATTGTCCATGCGAAATAAAAAAAAGAAATGGTCATAGTTTTTTTTTTTTTTTTTTTTATATATTTGCCAAATTCATCTTTCATAATATTCAGGGTAGTGTTACACTCTTGTCATTTTTGTTCACACTGCTGTCGAGAGGAAAGGCCGGTCAAGCCATATAAATGTCTATCTGTATACCTCATAACACTTGCTGATATTACAAATATCCATGCCTTTATTATCCTGATTATATTCTACATGTAACTGACACATCCAAATCTGGGGTCTCTGTATTGGGTAAGCCTTTTTTCGGCATTATTTGCACTGCATTTCGATGATTTGTCTCCCAGCATCGACAATCACTATTAAACATGCTTTGTGACGTATTCAATAAATATTGACAAGTGTATAAAACAAGTATTCTAATAGCGGCAATTCAAACTGTTACAGAACAGCTGCTTTGAGAAAGGATAGCTCTTTAAGGTTTGTGTTTAAGTAAACTTACATGTTCTGAAAGTAAACAAAAATGACTTGTACTTTGATATGTTTTTCAGTCATCAGAGATATTTCAGCAAAAAAGGAAGCATTCTTATTGATGACACTTGAAAAGAGTGTAGTCAAATACCGTCACTGAGAATATTTCCCTACAGGACGTATAACATAGCGGCCCTGTCATTCTTCAGACAACTGATAATGTTATCCAAGGGGAACTGTTACTCATTGGTCTTGTCATCATTCGGGAAGAGCTTGTTAAGCCAAAGGAAGTTATAAAAATATGTCCTTTTTCGGGAAGTAAATGTTTAGCCAAAGGAAGTTATACAATTTTGTCATTCTTCGGGAAGTAAATGTTAAGCCTTATGTTTGCTGATTAAGTGCATGCAAAAATAAGTAACAAAAATTCAAATACTTTACAATATTTTTATTTTTTGTTATTCTACCGAGGGGCCATATGGTATAATATCCTTTGAACGCCCAAATAAAGTTATTGTTGCTCAGGTGAACGATGTAGCCACATGGGCCCCTTGTTTAAGTGTTAACCAAAGGTACATAACATTCCTTTAATTTCTAATGACTATATGATATAAAAGTCGCGGTTTTTTGTTTGTTTGTTTGGTTTTTTTTTTGGTTTTTTTAAGCACCTATTATCAGTTCGAAGTTCCTCCAAGAAGCTATCGAATCTCCTCCCAAACGTTTACCAATCCTGATGGAAAGTTGGTTCACGCATGCGCACATCCTGGTTATAATGCCTGGCTTTGTCATATAAAATATCATATTTTTATTTTTCAAATGTCCTTTACTGTGATAAAATTACAAAGCAATTTTGAAACCTATAGCCCAATAATTTACAAAAAATGAGCGAAACAAAATGGGCGTGTCCTACAGCATAACCGAGAAACGGTATTTGCTGCAATAATACATAACATGTGCTATGCATGAAAAAAACCCAGTGGTTTTAAAATGTGTTTTTTGAAGTGTAGAAATTGGAAATAATATATAAATATAAGCAAAAAGGCATCATTCTTTGAATATTATTAGGTGACAATTTCGGTCGGAGCGTGCATATCAAATCTATCATAAAGCCCTTCAAGCTTTATTTGATTTGAACATGCACCAACCAAAATAAATATGAATAATGAACACAAATCTGCCCATGCAAGCGTTTAAAGACATCGTATTCATCGGTAAAAGGCGATTAGAATAGCAAATTTCAAAATCGTTTAAAAAGAAATCTGTAACAAAATAATTACGGATACAACTTTCTAAATCTACGATACTTAAAATAACTAGATACGCCAAAACATCAGACCTATATCAATCATTTTTGCTGTAAAATCGAATTTATTTTGTATTTTGTATAGCTTTGTAAGGTAATTTTCCTCGTGTTGACCTCGTGACGTCACTGAAGCCTCGTTATCGCCTAATTTCATTTTCTCTTGATAAGATTTCTAAAAGCAGGTAAAAATAGGCACTTTGAAGAGGCGTAACTTCATTATTTTTGCATCGATTTCGGTGCAGTTTAGCATTAAATTCTGGTAAATAAATTCTATGACCTAAGTTTGACATTGGCTGGGCTGCAAGTGTCATTTATTAAATCAGCATGATCATTGATTAATAACATTGATTAAACAATTTTTGGGATTTTGCGCAGAAACCTGTCGAAACAAATCTGTATATCCTTCATGGTATTTTTGGTGAAAATGCGTTGCTACATATATAGCAGTTCTTAAATATTTTGTTTCTATCTATGTAGGAATTCTAGCAAAGCCGAAAAAGTAAGGTGTCTTTTGGTGTTACATCTGTTACCATGGTTACAGCAACAGCTCTGACAATATGTTCCTCCACTTTCGTTTTTACGCCAGTTTACTTCATTTACCATTTCGCCGATTAACGCCGATCATTTGATCGGCGCATTTCGTCGTACGCCGATATGGAACAAATGAAGTCGGCCCCGTTTAATCTGTTCCCCAAAACATGAAATTTGTTACCACTAATTGAATGAAAATATGTTATAACCGATTTTATAAAACCGAAATTACTAATTAAAACTTTGAAATAACGAATTCAAGAATTCGTTATTTCAAATTTAATTTGTTCAAACAGATTTCAAAATTTGAAATAACGAATTCAGCGAATTTGTTATAACAGATTAAATTCGTTATAACGAATTCCTAAAATTTGTTTTAACATATTTGATTCGTTATAATGGATTCAAAAATTCGTTATAACGATTTAAATTCGTTTTAACAAATTTAAGAATTCGTTATCAAGAAACAGGAACTCCCAAACACAATTGGGTATTGTATGGAGGAATGCGTCAGTGACCTTTATAAAAAGTTAAGGGGAAGGAGACTTGGTTGAACACGTGTTTAATAAAAGGGTCGGGTAAGAGATCGACCCATTTGTTAGACACTGGGTAGAATAAATACCTGAGTGTAGTAATAATCGTTTTAAAATGAAGATAGCTAAACGTCAAGAGAAAAATACATTTGGTGTTTCTTAAGTATACCAGTATAAATAAATGTTTTAAAAAGACAAACGTTCTGTTAAAATGAACACGATTGAGAGACTTTTTAAATAGAAAAATCAGTCAGTTTTACCTGATCACCGTATATATTCATAATGAGAGAAATGACACCCGTCCTTTAAAATAAAATGTAAAAAGTTAAAGTAAGGGCTCAACCATATGGACGAAAAAGTTTATAGACGGATTTAATCGGGGCTTTTTTTTTTTTTTTTTTACGAAAACGCGTTTGCACCCCTGCGAATATTATTGTCATTTAAATTTTAGACCACGTGGTTATATTTTACGGAAGCCCATTTAGGACCTATCAAAAAATATTTTTGAATTTGATATAACGAATTCTTAAATTTGTTAAAACGAATTTTAATCGTTATAACGAATTGTTGAATCCGTTATAACGAATTAAATTTGTTATAACAAATTTTAGGAATTCGTTATAACAAATTTAATCTGTTATAACAAATTCACATAATTCGTTATTTCTAATTTCAAAATCTGTTTTAACAAATTAAATTTGAAATAACGAATTCTTGAATTCGTCATAACAAATTAAATTTGAAATACCGAATTCTTGAATTCGTTATTTCAAAGTTTTAATTCGTAATTTCGTTTTTTTTAAAACTCGGTTATAACATATTTTCACCCAATTTGTGGTAACAAATTTTTATGTTTTGGGGAACAAATTAAACGGGGCGGACTTCATTTTTCCCATATCGGCGTACGACGAAATGCGCCGATCAATTGATCGGCGTTAAACGGCGAAATGGTATTAAATGAAGTAAATGTAACCATGGTAACAGATGTAACAATTCCAAAAGACACCTTACTTTATCAGCTTTGCTAGAATTTCTACATAGATAGAAACAAAATATTTAAGAACAATATGTAGCAATGCAGTTTCACCAAAAATACAATACATACAGATTTGTTTCGACGGGTTTCTGTGCAAAATTCCAAACATTTGTTTAATTAATGCTATCAATGAGCATGCTGATTTATTTACATATATCTCCATTTTTCATCTTATTACATCACCAAACCGTGAGATTACGCCATACTTAAAAAAAGATACCGGTCTGGAATAAAATTGATTTAAGAATAAGGAATCATTCTTTGAGTATTACTAGTCTCAGGTGATTTTGGTCGAGACGTGTTCAAATCAAATAAAGCTCGACGGGATTTATGATAGATATGACCATGCTCTGACCGAAATTATCAACTCATAATATTCAAAGAATGATTCCTTATTACTTTAATACTTATATTTATATTATTTCCAATTTCTACACTTTAAAACAACATTCTAAAACCACTGTTTTTTTTAATGAATACACATGCTATGTATTATTACACAGCGCAGCTAATACTGCATGTTTTTCGGTTATGCTGTATGACACACCCATTTTGTGTCGCTCGTTTTTTATGAAATTATTGGGCTAAGTTATATGGTACGGAAGCGTATCAGGGCCTACACTTGTTGTGTTTCAACTAAAAAGCTGTCCTTACTTTTTAATGAATTGTCAACGTATTTACGGTATTGTGACCTCTTATTTATGCAATTGTATTGTGTTATCTCTTTTGATTACCATAGAATTAAATTCACTATAATGAATTTTACCAGTTTTATTGCTATCTGCGTTATCGACTTAACAAAATATGAAGTTTGAAATGTTGATTTAAGAATGTGATTTGATTATACTGAGATAGAAATTTAGACAAAGAACAATAGAATAAAGGCATTACAGTCAGGTAGGTATCAGTATGCTTTCATTTCTAAGGAACATACTGCGAAAATATTGTTATCGAAAGAACTTTGCGGGCGCGGGAATTCTGATGGTACGTTTACGCCACCTCACTCTGATTCTAGCTGTAGATGGCACATGTAAAATGCAATCAATAGTTTGATATAAATTAAAAATAAAGAACAGTAATTACTTTTTATTAATTGCAATTCATATCAGTGTTTGATATCGTAGTTAGAGGGCTGCTACATGATCTATATTAAAGCAGATTGTTATGACCTTCTGTGTTTGGTTAACTCTCCATTGAATATGTGATGTGAGTTTTTGAGACTGATGGTATAACATTTAAACTACGTGAACCCCTTTACTTACACGTATTATATTACCCCCCCCCCCCCCCCCCCACACACACACAAAATGTTTTATTTACCAAAGCGTCTAAAAAAATATAATTGCATTTGCTTTTAAATGATATCACGCATGAACTGATCGTATGAGCGTTACGCATTTTCTCATTTTCATAATGTGACACGAGTCTTTTAACCACGCGAATAAAAAAGACTCAAATTAAATCATGATTATGAGAAAATGCAACCCTTATGCAATTAGTTTATATGTATTATATCATTTGATAAAAAAAATTGATTGATTACACTGTAGTTGGGAGGGTGGGTTGTCATTTATTGATATTGCTTAAATCATGTACTATCAATTTGTAAACTAATGGCTGAACAAGCCTTGTCGATGGGAGACCGTTGTAACACCGTGATTATTGAATTATTCTCATAATTTTAGGGAAGGGGTGCTCAACATTTTATTTAAACGATTTTTCTAAATTGTACAAACGATTTTATTAATCGCTCAAACGATTTTATAAACTGTACATGTACAAACGATTTTAAAAATCATTTTAACGAGGAGTTTTTATATCGTAAAAACGAATTTAAAAAAAACAAACGAATTTCTAAATTACGGAAGCCTATTTAGGACCTATCAAAAATATTTTTGAATTTGAGATAACGAATTCTTCAATTTGTTAAAACAAATTTAAATCGTTATAACGATTTTTTGAATCCGTTATAACGAATCAAATTTGTTAAAACAAATTTTAGGAATTCGTTATAACGAATTTAATCTGTTATAACAAATTCGCTGAATTCGTTATTTCAAATTTTGAAATCTGTTTGAACAAATTAAATTTGAAATAACGAATTCTTGAATTCGTTATTTCAAAGTTTTAATTAGTAATTTCGGTTTTATAAAATCGGTTATAACATATTTTCATTCAATTAGTGGTAACAAATTTCATGTTTTGGGGAACAGAATAAACGGGGCCGACTTCATTTGTTCCATATCGGCGTACGACGAAATGCGCCGATCAATTGATCGGCGTTAATCGGCGAAATGGTAAATGAAGTAAACTGGCGTAAAAACGAAAGTGGAGGAACATATTGTCACGGCTGTTGCTGTAACCATGGTAACAGATGTAACACCAAAAGACACCTTACTTTTTCGGCTTTGCTAGAATTCCTACATAGATAGAAACAAAATATTTAAGAACTGCTATATATGTAGCAACGCATTTTCACCAAAAATACCATGAAGGATATACAGATTTGTTTCGACAGGTTTCTGCGCAAAATCCCAAAAATTGTTTAATCAATGTTATTAATCAATGATCATGCTGATTTATTAAATGACACTTGCAGCCCAGCCAATGTCAAACTTATGTCAAAGAATTTATTTACCAGAATTGAATGCTAAACTGCACCGAAATCGATGCAAAAATAATGAAGTTACGCCTCTTCAAAGTGCCTATTTTTACCTGCTTTTAGAAATCTTATCAAGAGAAAATGAAATTAGGCGATAACGAGGCTTCAGTGACGTCACGAGGTCAACACGAGGGAAATTACCTTACAAAGCTATACAAAATACAAAATAAATTCGATTTTACAGCAAAATGATTGATATAGGTCTGATGTTTTGGCGTATCTAGTTATTTTAAGTATCGTAGATTTAGAAAGTTGTATCCGTAATTATTTTGTTACAGATTTCTTTTTATACGATTTTGAAATTTGCTATTCTAATCGCCTTTTACCGATGAATACGATATCTTTAAACGCTTGCATGGGCAGATTTGTGTTCATTATTCATATTTTTTTTGGTCGGTGCATGTTCAAATCAAATAAAGATTGAAGGGCTTTATGATAGATTTGATATGCACGCTCCGACCGAAATTATCACCTAATAATATTATTCAAAGAATGATGCCTTTTTGCTTATATTTATATTATTTCCAATTTCTACACTTCAAAAAACACATTTTAAAACCACTGGGTTTTTTTCATGCATAGCACATGTTATGTATTATTGCAGCAAATACCGTTTCTCGGTTATGCTGTAGGACACGCCCATTTTGTGTCGCTCATTTTTTGTAAATTATTGGGCTATAGGTTTCAAAATTGCTTTGTAATTTTATCACAGTAAAGGGCATTTGAAAAATAAAAATATGATATTTTATATGACAAAGCCAGGCATTATAACCAGGATGTGCGCATGCGTGAACCAACTTTCCATCAGGATTGGTAAACGTTTGGGAGGAGATTCGATAGCTTCTTGGAGGAACTTCGAACTGATAATAGGTGCTAAAAAAACCAAAAAAAACAACAAACCAAACAAACAAACAAAAAACCGCGACTTTTATATCATATAGTCATTAGAAATTAAAGGAATGTTATGTACCTTTGGTTAACACTTAAACAAGGGGCCCATGTGGCTACATCGTTCACCTGAGCAACAATAACTTTATATGGGCGTTCAAAGGATATTATACCATATGGCCCCTCGGTAGAATAACAAAAAATAAAAATATTGTAAAGTATTTGAATTTTTGTTACTTATTTTTGCATGCACTTAATCAGCAAACATAAGGCTTAACATTTACTTCCCGAAGAATGACAAAATTGTATAACTTCCTTTGGCTAAACATTTACTTCCCGAAAAAGGACATATTTTTATAACTTCCTTTGGCTTAACAACACGTATTTCCTGTATTTCCTGTAGGGAAATATTCTCAGTGACGGTATTTGACTACACTCTTTTCAAGTGTCATCAATAAGAATGCTTCCTTTTTTGCTGAAATATCTCTGATGACTGAAAAACATATCAAAGTACAAGTCATTTTTGTTTACTTTCAGAACATGTAGGTATACTTAAACACAAACCTTAAAGAGCTATCCTTTCTCAAAGCAGCTGTTCTGTAACAGTTTGAATTGCCGCTATTAGAATACTTGTTTTATACACTTGTCAATATTTATTGAATACGTCACAAAGCATGTTTAATAGTGAATGTCGATGCTGGGAGACAAATCATCGAAATGCAGTGCAAATAATGCCGAAAAAAGGCTTACCCAATACAGAGACCCCAGATTTGGATGTGTCAGTTACATGTAGAATATAATCAGGATAATAAAGGCATGGATATTTGTAATATCAGCAAGTGTTATGAGGTATACAGATAGACATTTATATGGCTTGACCGGCCTTTCCTCTCGACAGCAGTGTGAACAAAAATGACAAGAGTGTAACACTACCCTGAATATTATGAAAGATGAATTTGGCAAATATATAAAAATAAAAAACTATGACCATTTCTTTTTTTTATTTCGCATGGACAATTTTATGGTCAGAGTGAACCCATACTAGAACCCCCAAACATAAGGGAATTAATAATTTGGGGTTAAATGCTCAATTTTCCGTTAAAGAAAAACTTACATTAAAGATACATTTTTTATTTGTATTGAATATAAGATATGATTATTATTTTTTATAGTTTTTTTTTTATATTTGCCAAATAGTTATTATTACACAATGTCCAAAACCGTGTTGATATGTTGTAATGACTTGGCTATTGTCTCTGATTTTGTTAACCGAACCCAATGACAAAAATGATTCGCTATCAACCATTTTATCTTCACAAAACATGAAATAAAATAAACTTTAGGAAATAAGATTTTACTAGGAATACTTTATTTCGTTGTTATTGAACTTTCACAAATATATTCCTTTATCACTAGAGGTAAAAAACAAGGACAATCTAATCACTGTGCTCAACCGATTACTAACTAGTAAAAGGCAGTAAACGTACATGAATAAACATGCACTGGCTTTGAAAATAAAACGACGGAAATGATCGTTGTTAATTAAAGCTCGCATAGTGTGGTCAACTGCGAATGATAATATACAAGTCAAGTAATCAAAATATATATCTAGGTCAGTTGAACCTAGCAGATATAGGTTAATATTTCAATCTCGCGGATACAGCTGAACACTGTAGTAAAAATAAATGATATTGCCAAAAAATGAAGACAAATACAAACTTCAAAGGCATACTGCATAAGCAGACATTTTATGGCACTTAACAAATATCAAAATTGGAGTTTTCAAATTACCGACAATCATTAAGTCAGGTCATACTGACCTTGAAAAAAATGAGCGAAACAAAATAGGCGTGTCCTACAGCATAACCGAGAAACGGTTATGGAAATAATATAAATATAAGCAAAAAGGCATCATTCTTTGAATATTATTAGGTGATAATTTCGGTCGGAGCGTGCATATCAAATCTATCATAAAGCCCTTCAAGCTTTATTTCATTTGAACATGCACCGACCAAAATAAATATGAATAATGAACATAAATCTGCCCATGCAAGCGTTTAAAGATATCGTATTCATCGGTAAAAGGCGATTAGAATAGCAAATTTCAAAATCGTTTAAAAAGAAATCTGTAACAAAATAATTACGGATACAACTTTCTAAATCTACGATACTTAGAATAACTAGATACGTCAAAACATCAGACCTATATCAATCATTTTTGCTGTAAAATCGAATTTATTTTGTATTTTGTATAGCTTTGTAAGGTAATATCCCTCGTGTTGACCTCGTGACGTCACTGAAGCCTCGTTATCGCCTAATTTTATTTTCTCTTGATAAGATTTCTAAAAGCAGGTAAAAATAGGCACTTTGAAGAGGCGTAACTTCATTATTTTTGCATCGATTTCGGTGCAGTTTAGCATTAAATTCTGGTAAATAAATTCTATGACCTAAGTTTGACATTGGCTGGGCTGCAAGTGCCATTTAATAAATCAGCATGATCATTGATTAATAACATTGACTAAACAATTTTTGGGATTTTGCGCAGAAACCTGTCGAAACTAATCTGTATATCCTTCATGGTATTTTTGGTGAAAATGCGTTGCTACATATATAGCAGTTCTTAAATATGTTGTTTCTATCTATGTAGGAATTCTAGCAAAGCCGAAAAAGTAAGGTGTCTTTTGGAATTGTTACATTTGTTACCACGGTTACAGCAACAGCTCTGACAATACATTGTATGTTCCTCCACTTTCGTTTTTACTCCAGTTAACTTCATTTACCATTTCACTGTTTAACGCCGATCAATTGATCGGCGCATTTCGTCGTACGCCGATATGGAACAAATGAAGTCTGCCCGTTTAATTTGTTCCCCAAAACATGAAATTTGTTACCACAAATTGGATGAAATAGGTTATAACCGATTTTAAAAAAACGAAATTACGAATTAAAACTTTTAAATAACGAATTCAAGAATTCGTTATTTCAAATTAAATTTGTTAAAACAGATTTCAAAATTTGAAATAACGAATTCAGCGGATTTGTTATAACAGATTAAATTCGTTAAAACGAATTCCTAAAATTTGTTATAACAAATTTAATTCGTTATAACGGATTCAACAATTCGTTATAACGATTTAAATTCGTTTTAACAAATTCAAGAATTCGTTATATCAAATTCAAATATATTTTTTTTATACGTCCTAAATGGGCTTCCGTACTAAATCGTACGAACTAAGTTTTAAATAGTATAAACGATTTTCTAAATCGTACAAACGAATAAAGAACTCGTACAAAGATCTAAATCGTAAAAACGATTTTCTAAATCATACAAACAATTATTTTTTTGATATTTTTTTAGTCAAAATGAAATGGCACTTATACGCCGTCGTAAATCAGAGATGATTTGTGTTCCACCTATTTACATTTTTTAATGCCACACGAGAGACCAACTAATTGTAAACATATTGAGTTTTTTTTTCATTTTTCAATGATCTATCCATAGAAAAAGAGACGATACGTGAAAAAAATTACTAAGACCGACCGGGAAACGGAGGACCCTTAAACACAAAGGGATATTGTGTTGGGATAGATACATTAGGATGATTGACTCTGACCTTTACAAGAGTAAGCGGAAGGATACCTGTGTTGTTAAAATCAAAAGCGTGTGAAAAGACACCTGTAAGGTGAAATAACACCTCATCACAAAATGGATGACCTCAGATCGGAACGGATTCGTTTTATTAAAAGGATTTTATCAACAGCAACATGTAACTTACTCCATGGCCGAGTGAATAAAGCAGCCGTGCAAACACCGTGAACGAAATAATTAAAGAAAATTCAAAACTGAGAGAACTTACAAAAACGTATGAGAGAAATATTAAAGACCTGAATGGACAGTTAATTATATTACAGACATTGTTACAAAAGCAATCGAACAGTGCTGCCTTACAGAACAATTTATTAGACGATAAATGGCTTTGAATGAACTTATATTGTGAATATTTGTCAAATATGTATGTTTGCATTGTTTTAAAGCTTCAATTTTGTTTCAAAGTAGGACTCTGGGACAGAGTTTAATAATGCTGTGAGAGAGATTGTTATAGATAAGTTTAGAAATCTTTGATTTTAAACTTTTTATGAAACAGGATATCAATATAAAATTTACTTAAGAACTTAAGTTTAATTTTTTCTTTCAAATTAACTACGCAATTTAGTTTGTAACAACAAAAGGAAATGACCAACAAACAAACGGAGATGCTTTCATGTGACAAAAATATTAATCCCATTGACACTAGTCTTTGATATCTTCTTAAGTTAATCTCCAGGCAAATTAAATAATTGTTGGACAAAAGAAGTGTGAAATTATCGTAACAGCTAGATAAGATGTGTGAATGTTTATTTTTCTGGCATGCTATTACCATCTCTTTGTCATCGAAAAAAAGCAATTCCTGTCAAAAATTAGATGTAGATGAGAATGGTTTAAGATCTGGAAGAGAACGGTTGGGCTAGCTGTGCTGGAACCCCGCACGTTAGCATAGAGTGATATGTTAGGCTAACTGTGCTGGAACCCCGCACGTTAGTGGAGTGTGTGTGATATCGGACTAACTGTGCTGGGTGTCCGCACGTTAGTGTCGATTTTGTGTGCATAATTATATCGGACTGTTCGTTCTGGAACCTCCGGACGTTATTAAGTTGTTCTCTCAGAACTCCGAGAATCGGTTTTCATTGGAATACCATGCACCGTTATTTCATCAACTTAAAAACAACTTGTTGAACTTTTGTTTCGTTTTGGAGTTTTTATTCAGCGTAAACTTGACCGAGTGTAACGAATTGAGCTTCCCCCCGAATTCACCATATGGATTTTAAGAACTTTTATATTACAATTTACAGTTTACAATACAAACAAAATACAAGATACGTTTGTGAAAGTTGGGTAGTATTTTAGTAGAAAGTTGAGTGGCATCATACCAAGCTATTCCCCAACTTAATCATATTCACAAGCAGAGAAAATCTATGTGTGAAACTTACATTGCCATAAATTGATTAATAACAGTTACGTCACGGCACTTCTCTCATTGATATTTGGCAGAAAACGGCGCGACACTTGTGTAGAAATCTGCTGAACTATACTTGATTCTTTACTAGGAATAATTTTTAACATATAATATATAGCTTTATAATTTAAAAACGATATTTGATTTAAAAAATTTATGCACAGCTTGCTAAACTTTATTTCATCGCGATTTTACAGTTGCAGCGGCAACAAATTGCCAGGTCTACACGTGTGTGTTTAGAATCTGTGCAGGTGTTGCTACTGTAGCAAAGGCATTCCGTAATTAAAAAAACCAAATTCATACACAATGAGGAAATTACTAGTATGTGACAATTAAAGAACAATCATCATAAAAGAATAATTGTTGTAATAATATAAGCAATATTCATTGGTGAATGAATTGTCAAAACCGGTAGGGGACTATTAAGAAGAGATTATTTCTAAGAGCGTTTATAAGGGGTTAGGGGTTTATAGCTCCTTGATTTTGATCATACGAACTTAGAAACACACACGTTAAGTAGAGGAAGTTTCTTAATATTTATAACAAGGGTCCGATGGCTTCTACTATTATATCTTTATTTATTTTTTAAGAAAATCTTGTATTATAACTTAAATACAATTATTCAAATTTAAAATGGCCATAAGTTAAGATTAAATAAAGTCAAGGTCAAAAAGTTTGCTAGATCTAACTCATGTC
Source organism: Magallana gigas (assembly GCF_902806645.1). Classification (NCBI taxonomy): domain Eukaryota; kingdom Metazoa; phylum Mollusca; class Bivalvia; order Ostreida; family Ostreidae; genus Magallana; species Magallana gigas. The sequence goes on along the minus strand of NC_047562.1, from coordinate 19,420,660 downwards.
ATGATCATCTTGTTTCATGTTTGAAGTCTTTAGTCAAAGTGTTTAGAGTTATCTTCTAAATATTTTTCCTGTTGCATGTCAACATGTATATTAATCTTGCAGGTCGACATATTTGATGGAAAAAATAACCATTGTGGCAACGCACTTTGAAAAAAAATACGCATTTCGAAATTTTTTTTCCAAAGTGCGAAAGTTATAAACCAAATCTACGCAATTTGATTTTTTCAAAGTGGGTTATGAAGGAACAAATTTTTTTTTTATCGAGACACTAAACTGTGAAAAAATGTGTATAAATCACATATTCTGGAATTAAATTTCTAATTTGTAGATATGGTGGTGATTTGTCAGATCAAAAACCAGAACACCATTTAATTGATTAGAGGAAGTAAGTCTTTTACCCCTCATATTGCCATTCATATTAATGATATTCAGAACTTGGAGTAAACGTATAAGAATGCAAAAATACGCTTTGTTGTAAATTAAGTACAGTGATATTGAAAAAACGAGCTGGTCAAACAATTATTTCTCTAACGGTATGTTAAAGAATCTGTAAGTGTTTTAACCTATAACTACACCCTCTTTTCAAATTCCAATCAAATAATTCGTTAAAATAAGTACATTAACAAACGTTGAATTATTGTAAACTAAAAAAATAAGCATTAAGGTATGACTTATTTCCTCTTGCATTGATGTTCTAAAAATCATATTGTTTTCGATAAACATAACTAAAGTATCCTTTTTTCACATCATGTTTGTTTACAAGATCATGCAATTCAAGCCAGTTAAAATATTAAATCCATTGATCTCCATTATCAATACATGTATATATAAATTATTTTCGTTTCTGGCACAGCTCAATGTTCCAGATAATAGGTAACTTTGCTGCAGACAGAAAAAAGAAAAGGGAGTTTATGTCACATTTGGATAATTGAAATCTCCAAAGTTGTTTTTATGTGTAACTTGTCAAACTACATATGTACGTAAGCTTATGAGAAAAGAAAAAAAAATTAATCGTTCATCGAGTAAGCAAAAAACGCGTTCGATTCTTTTTGTCCCCCGCCGCAACGCGGTGCGGGGACATAGAAATGCCGGGCGTCCGTCCGTGTGTCCGTCCGTCACACTTTTTTTGTAAGCGCTCTCATGCCTACAAATTTTGACGGATTTTCATTAAATTTATACCAAATGTTTATACCACTATTACCTTGGTGAAGTTCGAAAATCAGCATTGGTCGATACTTTTTGTTGGAGTTATGAGACTTTGACCACAATAACGACTGTTTTATCCAAAATTGACCTCGTAAGCGCTCTCATGCCTACAAATTTTGACGGATTTTCATTAAATTTATACCAAATGTTTATACCACTATTACCTTGGTCAAGTACGAAAATCAGCATTGGTCGATACTTTTTATTGGAGTTATGGGACTTTGACCACAATAATGACTCCGTTTTATCCAAAAATTGACCTTGTAAGCGCTCTCATGCTAACAAATTTTGTCGGATTTTCATTAAATTTATACCAAATGTTTATACCACTAATACTTTGGTCAAGTTCGAAAATCAGCATTGGTCGATAGACTCGATACTAGTATACTGCTTGACCGGCAGGGGACCCAGGAATTCTATTCTTGTTAAAAAATATATCCCATTGAGCTAAACAATATTGAAATAATCATTTATTGTATATAAAAGTATCAATTATTTCGACCAAACTCTGAACCTTTTTTTCAAAGTGCATTAATGTGGACGATATCAAAGCACTTTAAAAGAATTTCAAAGTGCGTAATCTTTTGATTTTTAATGTACATGTGGAAGCTTTCCAAATCTGGTTTGTCATTTAATGTGACTGTAAAATCCATAGAAAGGGAAAATAAGTATATAATAATTGATTATTTAATGATGTTTATTTCTGAAAATCGTCGATAGAAGTTATCAGGTACAAAATAGTTCTAAATGTAGTAAATTTACATATAATATTACTTGACTTTAAGGGGGGTAAACAATCAATATAAAAATACCTCTGTATTATAAAAATTACATTATCATAATTTATTATAAAAAGCCTGGCGTAAATCATCATTATCAATAAAACTATTAACTAAATAAACTGATTAAATTGCCTTTACAGCTGACATTCTCATAGTTATTATTAATCACTAAACAGAGAAAATGCATTACTATTTAACATTTTACGATCATATTAAAATTTTGTTTAAGAGGCTGATACTGTATTCTTGTACTGAATTATATTTACCGCGATCAATGAAGTGTTTAATACAATTTTTACACGAGCATCTTTACCTTTATCCCGTTACACGGGTATAACATATAAAAACTACCTTTATAACTCTTTCCATAAACAGCGCGGAGCTAGTTCCATGGTACCAAATTCAAAAGCCGCTCTTTTTATGATTTGTATTTAAAATCAAAAAGATTTAAAATACGACTGGAGAATGTAGCTAAACATGCTAATAAACAACGTATAACTATATAATACTATATTCTAAATGAGGTCGTTCTGCACATCTCTCATCAGATAATGACTTAACTAAAAGATCACAATTAATGTAGAAGAATTCAAAAAAGGATAAAGTACAATTTTTTTTTTAAAACTAAGTTGGTCTCATAATTTAGTACAAAACGATAAAAACTTAAATTGACACACCTCTAAAATTAAAAAAAAGGAACAATTCTAGGATGTTTAATTCTGGATAGCTTGATGGAAGTTACCTAGTTTGGTTTTTCCTCCAACAGCCCCGTGTCTTTAAAGTCAAGGATTTCACATATAGCTGGTCAAAAATCGCTTTGTGGCAAAGTAAAATTTGTAAATCTTTTCCTAATAAATCTAATTGTTTGGAACGAGTAATTACATGACTTAAAAAAGCATAGCCACGGTAATTGAAATATTAGTACAATTGTGCTTGAACTCGGGCCTTCGGCCTTCCTAACAAAAGGAATTTTTCACAAACGGATCTAAAAACCAATACCCAATCATTTGACCAACAATTTCATTAAACATTTGACTGAACAGCTCAAACTAAATCATTATTAATCATTAAAATCTTACAATGTTACAACGAATTATGAATTATTAAATTTTATAGTGACATTATTTACAACACAAAATTTTATTTCTTAATAAAGTTTTGTAGAGAGACAGCTATCCAAAACTGTACACTTAAATAATTATATATGTTTATTCACCAATCAAGGGCCCTAAGGGGGCATACTACTGATACTGGTATATACATGTAATATAATGATTATAACAAATAATGAATGAAGTAAAAGAATAGAATATCCAGATTCACACCACATGCAAAATGATTCATCAATGCAATAAGATATACACATTTAACTATGCTAGATAATGCATGAACACTATACAGCTACATTTTTTTTTAACAGGAATGCCTTGATATTGTCCTTTTTCAATATAAAGTCTATGAGCAGAAATGCAAAAACGTATTTTACTTCGCCTTTGCCCCAAATTTTTAAGCAATCTAAGCTAGTTATTTAACTATAAAGTCTCTAATTGCCCTTTTAAAATTTTGTATTGTTACTGACAGTAAATATTTTAATGCCATCAATGCTTTTTTGTTAATTAAAAATTGAAATGATTTATTTAAGAATATGTAAGCACAGAGGAGAAAGATCATACATGTGGTAACGTAGAAAATGAATCTTTGTTAATACTTTACAATGAATAATTGGACCTTTTAACCATACTGATCATGAAATTGTTTCATTAATTAGGTAAAATAAGTAAATAGATGACACAGCATTTGTTTTGAATTACAAGTCTTGAATTGACTCAATCATTAAGGCATCTTATAAAGATTCTGCCAAAATAGTTATATCTTATAGAATCATACTTTTTTCTTTATCCGTGTGATAATGTCTTTAAAACATGATTCAATTATTTCCTGTACAACTTTATTATAAAACATATATATGTCCTTTGGGAAATCCGTGTTTTCAGAATTTTTTTTCTTAACAAGAAAACCATCCATAGAGTCAAGCTTGTCCTTAATAAAATACGGTGCAATCCCATTAATACCACACTCGTCTGAAACACATTTACTTTGTGTTTCACTCATATTCTCTAAATGTTCCATGCAAAAATTATCATCAGAAATAGCTAATACAATAAGAGCACAGAACAGTTCTCTGTTTTCTTCTCTAAAACACTTTAATTCACTGTTCAGAACTTCCTCGGGTTTTAAAAAAAGATTCAGGTCTTCTTTCTTGCCGTACAATTCGCATAACCGTGGAAAATATGCTTCAATTTCGACCTTACCTGCACAATCTTTGGCAAATTTCATGTTAGTTGTGTATTTTCCTAAGAGTTGCCATTTTTCATCATAAGTTAATTTACATTCGACTTTATTGATATCTACGACATATGGACAGTCCTTGAAAAGCGATTGGATCCTGGTATCTAAAAATATGTATTTTTGACACGACATTAACATTTTCGAGCAGCTTTCGGTTAGGCAGGTTGTGATAGCTTTCTTATTACTACGCCAACATTCCCATTCTTCTCTTTTCATAGCACCTCTACCAAAAAGATCGTAAATGACATAAATAGTGTTTTTTTTGTTTGAAAAAGTGTTCTCAAAATCCATAATAGACCGTAATGGTTCTAAAATCCATTTTTCTTTTTTATACTGAAGTGCAATATGTTGAATAATGGCAGACTTTCCAGTTCCTGGATGACCTATCACCATAACTACGCTATGGGTTTTAATTCTTTGTTCTACCTCTTTACATGCTTGGGTTGAATAGAAGTCACTGTGTTCCTCTTTCCACTGGTGAATTTGTTTTTTTTTGAATGGCAATGCTGGTAGAAAGAAAACGATATGAAATGTGTCATGCATTTATATCAACATAAAAGATAAAACACATTGGGAATACCTGTAACACTGTCTTTTTAATTGCGCGATACATCTGCACAAAGCGAATTAGGTCCGTCGTCATTAAACTTAGAAGGCTTATTCGATATTCAATCAAAATCAGCCAAAAATTGACATTTTTCTTATCTATTTACGAATGGAAAATATAGAGCGCATGCTTGAACAATGACATTTTTTGGTCACTTATTAGTCTTGGCTAGATACATCTCTGATTAAAATATTTTATTTGTTCAAGAATGCGCTCTATGTTTTCGGAAGGAAAAACTGCTTGAAAACAAGCTGTTTTACGCTAAAAATGCAAAAATGGCGGGAAAAGGTTGTCTTTACAATGTCATATTTCTAAATTGTGGGCACTTGAATCAAAATGAATATTATGTAAACACATCACATACATATCTGTACTATGAAAACAAAGAATGATAGTAAAATGATGATGTTCATTTTAGGGGGCCATTTTAGGCCCTTATCATATATAGTCCAAAGATTTTGCTCCAAATCGGTGTTCTTTGGAATTTTTACCCACCTCCACCCATTCTATCCTCTTAAATGTAAGTTGTTTGTTTGCGTTAAATTTCCTCTTGTGAAAGGTGTGGGGTGTTTTTTTTCCACCTTCTGCTGCATATTTTGTAATTTACTAAATGTATGCAGATTCACATTTTCATGTTCGTATTCAGTATAACTTCATCTGGCATTTTTTAATAAATGGTCTTCACACAAGCCTTTGTTTTTCTTAAACAAGATAGCAGCAGAACAGAGCTGCAAATGTGCTACAGGTTCTCGTCAACAGCTAGAGTGATGTAGGGTTTACCAGGATTTAAGAGCACATAAGCATTATTTATCTTCTGTTTTGTATACAATTGATCATTTGGATTTTATTTGGATTTTTATCAAATTATATGTAAATTGATTCAAAACCTTAAAACTTCTCTTCCTAATTATGATCAAAACTTCTGGTATTGTTTTCTATACAGAAAAATACGTATTCTATAGCATTGAATCATGATTTTTTAAAGTATATATTCTCATAACTGCAGCGGTGTGTGCTTACAACTTGAGTAACGCGCGTTAGCGCGTTATGAAAATTTGTATGGACACACCGCTGCAGTTATGAGAGTGTATACTAAAAAAAAATCATGATTTAATGCTTATATTTACATTTTTTAACTTCTTGCCTTGTCTGCAAATGTGATTCATACCTTAAAATTCCTTTCTTATCCTAAGGGTAAGTTAATATTAATGAAAGAGCCACAGTAACAGCCACAAACGTGAACTTTGATTTTCGCTTGTGACGTTGCAGTTTACAGCGTTCAACGTTTGTGACGTCATAATAAAACTCTTAATATTAACCTTTGACCACTTGTTGCATTTAGAGGCATTTGAAGATCACAGAATTTAATGGAAAAACACAGTAGAATGTAAATATTATACGATTAAAGGCAGGGGTGATAGAGTGTCGATTTGTGCACCGTGCCAAATTTCACAGTTGGCTTTTTTATAGCCCACTTTCTGTTTGCTTATATCTCAGATAAAATAACTCTCTCTCTCTCTCTCTCTCTCTCTCTCTCTCTCTCTCTCTCTCTCTTTCTCTTGTTGAGTTTTTAAAGGTATATGTGGCGTACTTGGAGTAAATTTTTTGGCATGAGTATGAGCAAACATAGACATCATGCTTCTTATAATTAGACGTTTCACAAACTCTAGGCCCATAAAACATATTCTGTCTTTAGTTATTAGTCTCTAAACTTTGCTACACCTCTGATGAATATTGATGTGATCCTCCATTTATAACGCCACTGTGCATGAGTGCGGGGAAACCTATCATTGAAAACACAATGGAAAACAGTTTGTTTACCAATTAAAATCGCGTTTTTCATGTCGTAAATTAGATAATTATTATATCAGATGATACCCAAAGCATTATAATTCCAATATCCATTAATGTAGAACGATATAAAATGTTAATTATGTGTAATAAAGATGAAACACGATTTTGGCATCATCGACATGGTAAACGGAGTAAATACCCCTCTCCCCGAGGCTCAGGGATGCATGTACTGAGAATGTTTCTTTATTTTGTATTCAAAAATTCCTCTAAACGAAAATTCACTTGTGGTTTATATCAACTACTATATTAAAATAATAGACTCGAATTTTGGGGCTTTAATACCGAGAAATCGGAAGACTACTGTCTTTTGTTTTATATATTTTAAACATTATTGATCCTTGCAGATTACCAATTTGTTTTTATTTTTTTTTCAATTAAGCTTCGCCAACTAATAATCAACTAAAATTCCTTTAAAAAATCCGGAAATCAACTGGGTTTTTTGGATTCAACAATCTAGCGCTTGCACATTTCATTCCCGCTAAATAACGGGAGGCTCTATAGTTTGTTTCCTCAATGTCACATTTGCATGGATAAACTCAGAAACGATAATACAAATACGAGTAAATTTTCATCGAAAATTTGCTAGATATTCTGTTTATCAAAAAAAATACGGGAGATAATTTTAACTCAGTGCATTTGATATGAAAAATCCCGAGAGTTCCGAATGTCAACCTCAAAATAATTTGACTGTTATTTTCAATGAAGTTTCATTAATTTTCTCAAAATCATTTCGGAGCGATTCTGCAGTTTTTTGCTACATTACGGGTATATGGGAGGCATTTTAACCGCGGTGAAGCCTGTCCCGAGACACAGATTATTCTAACTAAGCAGAGTGTAGTGAAATGAAAAAAAAAATAATAGCGTTATTGTAGGCTTAAAGCTTGGCTAGTAACTGTCAACAAAATGGTGTGTCGGTGTATCTATTTCGTAAATGTTCGATATCATATTCAATGTCAACCCGTGCACGCACGGGTCAAAGTCTAGTAACTTATAAAGTAAAGACACGGAACACATGGATCACAACCTGACCATAGCAAAACCCTACAACTTCACGAAGGAAACTTAAGTTTGATTCGGCTTTATTTTCTGTTCCATCAATCTGCATAGTCTCCAATGACAATCTTCCCTTTGTTCTTATCCTTGTCAGTCTGTCTCTTTTTTCTTACACTGCCAAATCTGTCAAACTTAACGGTATACCCATCTCTCTCGTTGTTGTTGATTGACAGAGATGGACGTCACGTGGCCAATTTAAGGCGGGGTTATTCAAATCTTCTGCATTTTTTACAGTGCCGGTGAAAAAAATAAATATTTTTTTTGATTTCTTGTATCTTTGCTATGCTTTTGACTTTTAAAGCGTAATTTGTGTGTAAGCCCTATTTTTAGGTAAAGAAATGAAGCAAATAATCAAATCTTATTGTTATTCACGAAACATATGCCACATATACCTTTAAATCTTCTATAGTTTTTGAACTTGTAGTTAAAATCTTTGTGTCTGAACTTCATTATAAACCTCTTTTTAAAGCGCTAAGCATAGCTCAGCGCTTTATTGTCGTTAGACTTCTATTTCCGGTGCAAGGAATAACTGCCCTCTATGAGCAGAAATATACATCATTTAAACTGGTAAGAGGTATAGGGAACCAGTTATCTGGGTGACGGAAATGGCCGAGTAGATACGATTGGTTTGCGATGCTTACGTACATCAGCACGGGATGCTACGCAGTGATGAAAAAATATAGTGCGTATTCAGAAGCTAAAATATAGAAAAATAAAATCGATTCTTTGCAAGAAAATGTCAAAAACTGTGATAAATTACTGATCAAAAGGTATAATTTGTGATTTTAACATATCTTTTTTCAGGCAAGTATCCATATACAAGTCGTGTTCATCTTTTATTCACATCATCATCTTCAGAAAGTAACATATATTTAAAGAAATCTGGCCTTCGATACTTTAAATTGATATTCATTAAACATAAACCAAAATTTCAATAAGGCTCATTTCCGCCTACGCTTGCACACAGTAAATTTTCTTAGAACCAAGCTAGGTAAGCGCTTTTCCGTACTTTCAGTACTTTGATTTGATAAGTTGGTTATATTATTGAATAGTTGACTTATTATATAGTGTTACGAACCAGGTTTTACCAATTAGAGGAAAGAGGGTGGTACAGGGTTTTGCAATGGTGATAACCTGTTTTCCCTTGAAATGAAAGATGGACAATGCCGATGCTATTATAAACAGCGATAGTCGGCAGCATCAGTAGATGTGATCTCTGCAGCCGTGCTGAGAAATCTCTAGAAAACTGAATAACAGATCTATAGTCATCTTCAATAAGGCTATACATGTATAAGTCTTATAGCATACAAAAAAAAGCTACACATGGCTAAACATAGGCGTCGGAACCGGGGGGGGGGCTAGGTGGGGGCTTTGCGCCCCCCCCCCCACCACTTTTTTTTGCAAAATTATACCTTAACATTAGAAACATAGCATGATAGAGGGTTCAGCGCCTCCACTTTTACTCGCAGGAAAGATCATTGTTTCTAAATTTACGTTGAAAAATTGAGAAGTTGGATTTAGAAGCATACTAGCCCCCCCCCCCCCCCCACCCCCCCCACCCCCACGGATTAGGATTTCCATGTTTTGGGAATTCCTTATTTTCAATATATCTGAGGATTAGTCTAGCCCCCCCCCCCCCCCCCCCCCCCCACTTTCAATTTGCTTCCGACGCCAGTGCTAAATAAGCCTTATATTTATAGGTTGAGCCAGTTCATAAACCACTGTAGCTTTGACACTTGCCAATAAAGGCTGAATAAGCCTGTACACCAGTGTCAAAGTGAGTTGGGGAAACAACTGGTCAGAGACCTCAGGTCAGAGGTCAGAACCTTTGGTAAAGCAAGTTGTCCTGAATCATTGGCCAGAGACTAGTTCGGTAGCTTGGAACATTCGCTATGGACATTGGTCTCAAATAAATAAGAGGAGACATCGATTAGATTAGAGCTTAGATAATTCCCTGTGTGATAAATATTTGATTTAAGTGTACCAAGCGTCGTTAATGTCTTGATTACATTTAGTTATTAAGTAGTCAGCATAAATATTTTGATTCAGTTTGTTTTGCCTAAAAGACAACAGGTCATTTTTTTTTATAAAATACTGTCTTTTGCAGAATCCCGGGTGTAACCGGTAACGAGTCAACATACAAATAATAACCTTTCGGCTGGACACGCGTTACAATAGATAAAAACACACTAATATTTTTCATTATATTCATGTAGGTTTAAAACATACTTATTTGAAAAAAATATCTTTCTTCGGGAACCAATTTTTACACAGTCGGGGCGAATGCACTTCGGATTGAATAAAGTCTTAGGGGTGAGGGGGTGTGATGACGTCACATGCATGGTTAATAGAGTAGATTAATGTCGGGAGACAAATCATCGGAATGCAGAGTAAGCAATGCTATTTTGTCTTATCAGCGAGTGTTATAAGGTTAGCAGATAGACATTTAAATGGCTTGACCGGCCTTTCCTCTGTCAATGTGTACAAAAAAGGCAAAAGTGTAACACTACCCCAAATATTATGAATATGACAAATATCAAAAGCACATAACCTAAAATACTTGAAAAGTGCTGCTAGAATCCTGTGCTTTGTTGTTGTAAATAAAAATTTGTAGTATTTTCAATGAAATTGTAAAAATTGAGAGGGGTTTCCGATAAATAATGACAATATTATCCTATGTCACGTGATATCATGCAGCTTCAAAGATTGACTCGATTCCGACCTAGAAAAGTAATATCTTGGTGAACACATTCACTTAATATTAATATTCAGCAATGTTTTCATAAAAATTAAAAAACAATTTTTAAATTGATCATAATATTGACGGTCATTAAATTCTGAGTTGCCTAAACCTACCCGCGCACAAGACAAGCAAAATCACTTTTATCCATGAAGCACACGAAGTAATCCGTGTTTTCATTTATTAAATTATTTCCACTTAATGGGATAATTCATCAAAGTTGATTTAATCATTATACAACCAGTGGACATATGTATATGAGATAATAAAACAAATTAATTGTAGGTAAGAGCATGAACGGATAATCTATATTCCGACCAGTATGATACAGTATGATGTCTCTACGGTACAGGTTTTCAGATCGTGAATTGATTGGCTAATTTTGATATTGAATCTCGAATCTCGAATGAGCCTTCTGGCCTTTGCGCGAAGCAGACTTTGATGTGTGTAAGTCTTATATTGTATTATATATATATTGATCCTATTTACCGCAACATAAAAACTCCTGAAGATTACAATGAAACCGGTAGAGTTTTGAAACGGCTTTCTGTTATTTTTATTATTTATTCCTTGTGTGGATTAACTTACTCATTTTGGATTTTATATATATATATATATATATATATATATATATATATATATATATATATATATATATATATATATATATATACATATATATATATATATATATATAAAAGCACTAAAAATAACCAACGACACGAACAATAAAGTAAAATATTGTCAAATTTTCGGGACAACCCGTCCCTTCTTCAGGACAACAAAATAAAAACTACATAGGAAAGAAGAAAAACATCTACAAAATTAGCACTAAACTAAACTAAATAATATATAAAAACTAGATAATGTTTAAACACCGGATCAAAACGTGGCAGCTACATCTTTATATTTAAGAATTCGAGCCCGAGAAAGAAAAATCCCGTCCGACGCAGCGGACGGTCTGTAAAGAAGTGCTGAAAGATAACGCGAACGAATTAACTTGCTAATTGGGGGTTGCTGTTAATTAAGTTGTACTAGTAAGATAATTCGTAGTGAAAGTTTGTAGGGAAGATTGGCCCTGTAAAAGACCACATAAATAATCATGAATGTAAAAACTAATGGAAGTGAAATAAAGAAAAAGAACAAAACCGATTAAGGAAATAGCTAATAATTTGAATAAATAACATGATTAATAGTTTGTACATGGACCGAAAAAGATGAAGATGGTGATATTGCTACGAAAACAAATCAGTACTTAGTTGATGTTCATTTTAGTGAAGTCACTTAATTTGTTAATGCCGTCAGGGCGGAATGACTTCAGTCTATGCATCCAAAATTTTTCTTTATTTTTTCTCTCCGCATCTGTCCAGTTAGGGTTGTGATCAATGACCAAAACCATCATGTCCTCCCATTTGTGACCATCTAAATTAAAATGTTCCCCGACGGGTTCTTTAATTTTCTTAGTTTTGATGGTGGAACGATGATTATTGATGCGCCTGCAGAGGTCTCCTGTTTCCCCTACGTATTGTTTCTGACAAAATTTACAATTGATGAGATATACACAATTGTCCGTACGACAAGAAGTATTTGCGAAAATTTTGTAAGTACGGCCAGTAATCGGGCAAGAGAAGTCGTCTGCATCAGAGCTGTGTTTGCACAACAGACATCTGGTGTCAGAACAAGTTCTAAAGCCACCGTTAGGCAGAGGGTTCTTTAGTTTGGTTCTTACCACCATGTCCTTAAGGTTTCTAGGGCGCTTGAAAGCTGCCATCGGGGGGGGGGGGGGGGGTTTGAAAACCTCAACCATTTTATCATTGCTGTAAAGGATTGGCTGGTTCTTCTTTAGGACTGCATTTAGGCCCCTAAGGACAGGGTGGTAAGTAGTGACAAATGGGACCTTGTTGTCTTCGTTTTTAAGGTTTTCCGCTCTCAGCGGAAAACCTTACTATTATTCTGAATTTTATTTCAAATTTCTTATTAGGGTCTTCCGTTTCCAACGGAAGACCCTCTTGTTTTTCTTCAGTTTCTTTTTATTAGGGTCCTCCGTTTCCAACGGAAGACCCTCTTGTTTTTCTTCGGTTTCTTTTTATTATTATTTTATTTTTTATTTTTTTTCTGACTCATTCTCGGCTTTATATCTCAAAAAGTTTTCATCCGATTTCCATAAAATTTTCAGAGCTTTTGTAAAGTTATCATGCCTCAACGATTTTAAAGTTTCAGCATTTACGTCACTTCCGTTCAAGTTTGACGGCCATTTTTAATTTTTGAAAAAGTGATTTTGTCCGGAGGATATCTCCAAAAACTTTAAAGATATCGCTTCGAAATGTTAACTGATGATAGATGTATCAATTCTATGATGTACTGGGGGGTTTAAAATTTTATTCACCGATTTTGCTCAAAACCGGAAGTAGTTCCAATTTTTGTAAATTTTCATTTTTTTTGATCAAAATGAGACAATACCACAGTCTTATAGAACTTGCCATGGTGAATTCAAACTTGAAATTCGTTTGAAAATCGGACGATGCATTACAGAGATATCGGGGTTAAAAAATTGATTTTTCCGGAAATTTTGATTCCGCGTCCTTGGTTTGAAAAATAGCGTAATGTTCAAAGTAAAATTAACTCGTACGAAAAATAATTGTTAAGTCGTACTTGAACACATTCGGTATTTTTTTGGTTAAGTTGTTCTTGAAATCAGATAGGTTTTTGTTAATTCGTACTTAAAATTATTCGGATTTTGTTAAGTCGTACCAGGAATAATTCGATTTTTTCATCTTTTTATTTAAATTACACTTGTTATTGGCTTAAGAGCTCTGCTTCTTACAGGAACTTCCAGCTTCACTTCCGACATTAACGGAAGACCCACTCGTTGCTTTGCAACGAGCTTTGTTCTAGTTATTATTTTATTTTTTATTTTTTTTCTGACTCCTTCTCGGCTTTATATCTCAAAAAATTTTCATCCGATTTCAATGAAATTTTCAGAGCTTTTGTAAAATTACAGTGCCTAAAAGATGTTAAAGTTTCAGCATTTACGTCACTTTGAAGGCCATTTTTAAATTTAAAAAAAGTGATTTTGTCCGGAAGAAATCTCCGTAAACTTTAAAGATATCGCTTTGAAATTTTTACTGATGATAGATGTATCAATTCTATAATGTACTGGGAGGTTTAAAATTTTGTTCATCAATTTTGCTCAAAACCGGAAGCAGTTCCAATTTTTGGAAATTTTCATTTTTTTGAACAAAATAAGACAATACTACAGTCTTATAGAACTTGCCATGGTGAATTTAAATCTGAAATCGGTTTGAAAATCGGACGATGCATTACAGAGATATCGGGGTTTAAAAATTGATTTTTCCGGAAATTTTCATTCCGCGTCTTTGGTTTAAAAAAAAACCGTAATGTTCAAAGTAAAATTAATTCGTACCAAAAATGATCATTAAGTCGTACTTGAACACATTCGGATTTTTTTTGTCAAGTCGTTCTTGAAATCAGAAAGGTTTTTGTTAATTCGTACTTAAAATCATTCGGATTTTGGTAAATCGTACCAGGGATTTTTTCATCTTTTTATTTTAGTTACTCTTGTTGTTGGTTTAAGAGCTCTGCTTCTTACAGGAACTTCTGGCTTTACTTCCGACATTAACGGAAGACCCACTCGTTTCTTTGCAACGAGCTTTGCTCTAGTTATTTTTTTTTTCTTCTAGACGCCAACTTTGATCCTTAATATCTCGCTCGTTTGTTCACTGATTGTTTTGAAAGTTTCAGGACTGATAACATGCCGCGTGATGTTGTCGTTGCATATTTTAGTTGAGGAAAATCCTTATCCGGTTTTGAGTTATTCCCCTTTAAGTAAAATTTAACTTCTTTTGTCCAGGGGGTTTAGCTTTAACGATGACTGGCAGAGTCTCAAAGATGGGCTGGTTTGGAAGCTAATACATTGAATTTGTGCGAGATATATTTTATTTATTATTTAAATGCAAATAAAAGGGAAGGTATAGATGTTGAAACAAAGGTAAGGAAAAAAAATCAAAAAAATTCGCGTATTTTCCGTGTTAGTTTTCTACCTGATAAAAATTTGTTATAACATGTATTTTAAAAGTTCTTGGTCTTACCCAGACCTTTCATTCGGTATACCGAAAAAGGGGCTGGCCCTTATAATTAGGGAGTTTGAGGCGTCCAAAGTTTCTTATCAATAACTTAAAAAGGAATAAACATTTCTCATGCATTATTTAAGCAAAGTTGTAAAGAAATTAATTTTGAATCCTTCTATAGTATTTAATTTAATGTTTTCGTAATCTATAGTCAGTATTTGCAGAAACAATTGTTGTCAGTTCGGTCCATTTGTGTGGGGGTGCGCACGTTTATGAGGTTATGAAAGGGCTTCTTGTAATGCACTAACTGATACATGTAGCGCGCAAAAATAATTCCACATAAAATTCCCAAATGTTTTATACATATGTACATTTTCATTTCGTATAGATAAACCTCTTTGACCTTATTTTTGTTGTTTGTTTCATAACTGTGCCCCTGTCTATATTTAGATGCATTACGAGACTCAGGTAACCGATCGATAGGACGCTAGCTGTATTCAGGCCGTCGCCTAGACGACAGTGCATGTGCTTGTAGAGCTGGACGTACACGATTAACGCCCCACTGTGTTACTGTAACAGAGACATTTTGAATTGTTTCAGTACTGGGAGATGTGTTAATAAAATGGTTCCAATGCATGGTAATTAAACTCAACGTTTATACAATACGTATACACGGCCGTCATATAAAGCACAATGTGTATTACTGTCATGACAAATGTACGCTGGCAATTTAAACGAACGCGGGATTGCTCCCGATAGAACATACTGATTTGCGATGGATATAATATAATTATCATCGTGGAGATGATTTTAAAAAGTGAACTTAATATTCGTATACGATAATATTTGAATCCAAAGCCGCTAGTTTTAAGTTACGGTTATTAGGGATATTAATTATGACTTGCCCCGCGTTTCAGGTTTTTTACTTGCAAAACGTCTACAAACGAAAATACCAAACAACCTTCAGCAGCAACTTATAAATTATTTATTCCATACACAATTCTAAAGAGGTAATTAAATAAATTTTATAAATGCTTTATACTTGTATTCGCTATCTTCCATGGAAATAAGTGGCATGGAAAAAATGTTGTTCAATGTTCATCAAATACGCTGTAGCCTTAGCAATCGAAAATAATTAACAAACTGTATATTGATAGATTGACATATCAACAAACATTCAGACCCGCAATGTGTTTTCTTACCAGATCTATAAAAACGTAGACTCAATGACTGAATTCTTTACCGTTTTCCATCTGGGTTATTTTGAATCACGTGTGTACGTTATGTGTAGCCATATACATGAACACTTTAAGTGTTTAATTTTTAAAAGAAATTGTGTACATGCAGAGCAATGCAATGCTAGGACAATAAAATTCCAGCAATGTATATGGTGAGGCCGGTCAGACTGATACTGGTTCTGCTTGTTCTACAAATAGCGAATGTAAGACGAAGTATTTGGGTGTTATATTTTATACAAATCTTAAAAGCTTGCATTACTCAACAAAGTATTTTATTGGAATTATTCTTAGTTACCTTAGCTGCATATATGTACCGCTCGGTCTGTATCCCGGAAAAATTGACTACCATCCGAAATTTTTCATACAAGGTCTACAGACTTGCAGCTACATGTAACATTACCTTTAAAAATACATTTTAGAATTTGCCGCTGTTTATAAATTCATTAAAAAGACGCGCAGAATCAAGTGGTAATATGTCGTTTGATATGGGATTTAAGACGTCTATTTATATTGTTTTCCTTAAAATTATTTCATTATTTCAAGCTTGTGGGTGGAATGAAATCAGTTTCACATGTTATATGACATAAAGATGTCCTCTCCCCACTTTTTCTCGAAGCAACTATTTTTATAAAATTTACATAAAAAAATTGAATTATCATGGAGTTCCCCCCCCCCCCCCCATTTTGGTAGCATGTAAAAAAAATGCTATGAAAATCATGAAATTATGAGTGAAATTTTGAAAAATTCAAAAAAAAAAATCTGTTTTTTTTTTCTTGTCAAGATTTGTTGGATGAGTTTGCCCCCCCCCCCCCCACTTTCAAAAACGATGCTACGCGCTTGGAAATTACTCATTTCTGTATTCCCCTCTTTAATAAACAAAACAAACTAACAAACATAACCGATCCAGATAAATATAATTACATGTATCAAAAATAAACTTAAAAAACAAACTACACATTCATCCTTCACCCACAATATTGCCACAACGATATTTCTCATCGTTGTAGACCCGTGTAACAATCTGTTAAGTAGGTGCTTGCACGAAAAAGAACCCCTTGCTGATCTACATTTTCATTAACGCATACAAAGAAAAAATATATTTTGATTTATTTTTGAATTTCTTTTGATGTAAAAAAAAAAAAGAGAAGAAATTGGTTCTCAGTCTCTCTTTATGCCTGTTTGTTAGCGGTTAATCCAAGTTCATTTTGAATATCCTTTTGTAATTTAAAAAATGCGATGTAAATTTTTTTCATGCAATATTTCGGATAAAGCAATGAAGAGTTGTTTCTTGAAATTTTATTAAACCATAAAATTGTAAAATGCTAACATTGAAAATTGTGCCCGATTTCTTTCTTTTTTTTAAGGTAAAACTTTATTGATTTAAAAAATGATTCTTTGAGACAAACAAATTGACATAATCAATAAGAGTTTGACAATCTCTAACTGCAGGTCTGTAGCTTTTAGTCAGAAAAAGAATCGGATGGACGACCTAGGACACAGATCGTCCATCCGAATTTTTCTTGAAAATTGCCATTATTTTTGTACGCGGACGCAATACTCATCGAGACTAAATGGTTCGTATCTTAAGTTTTAAGTTTTAACTGCTTTGAAAGGTAATATTGGTTTTCTGATAATTATGAACATGAATAATTAAATAAAAATGGTTAAAAGTACAGTAAAATTTCCGGCATCGGTCTTCTCCGTGCGCGGATCTAGAAGGGGAAGGGTTCCAGACCCCCCCCCCCCCCCCCCCCCAGCGAAATTTCTTTCAATTACGTGTACATTATAAACTTACCAAATATGCCTCGGACATCCCTTGGCAAACTCAAATAACCGTCTGACTTTTCAACCCCCACCCCGGAAAAATTTTCTGATCCGCGCATGTTCCACCTCCTCGAAATACAAAATTATTCTTCAAAACCCCTTGTAAAATTTCCAGGATCTCCGCATGCTAGTAAAAATGCTAGTATAACGTTTGCCAATGGTCTTTTTACCTTCGTACCGGGCATAACCACAGTCCCACTCTTTGAATAAAATGCGGCGAATCAAACTAGGGACAACGTGTTAAGATCTGTATTTGCTCATAAACATGTAGTATCATCGTGCAAAATACACTGTTCAATTATAATTTTTTTTTTACTTTACTTGTAAAATTCAACACCTGTTTCGTAATTTTTTCTCACAGTTTATTTCTTACATAGTTACTTTTTTTATTTAGTGATTGACACTTTTCAGACTTTATATGTGATTTCAAAAAGACAGAGTGTCATGTCTCAAGGACTGTTAACCTCTTAAAACAACATTGTGCAATTATCAGATTTTCATTTCTTGGACATCAAAGACTCATTGAGTTTATTTAATTATTTTATATCTGTGAACCTTTCACTCAGCTTACTTATATCATTACCTGTCAATTGCAATTTATACTCATTGTTAAGATTCTTATAAATAGTTATGTACAATTGTCAATGCGCAGTCTGGAATACGGCGGCCAGCCCCGGCCACGTCCTACTCTCCCAGAGTCTTGAGTCCGGAGGCCACTTCTGGCCATATCCGACTTGTTTGTAACATGTCTGTCTGTTAAATTGTTGCCATCGTTGAGTCCCGTCCAATAATGTGGAATCCTGCATCAATTGCCTGTTTATTTTTCTGAAACTGTATACTGGTGGACCTTCGGGAATATGGCAAACCTACCCTTCGTTTTAGCTTACGGCCCACAGCGCGCCCCAACCATTTACCTTATACACTTTACGCCAACATTCCCTCACCCGGTTCGTACTGCACACGACCGATGCAGATCCAGACGAATTCTCTATCACCGTAAAATCTACGCGGTCACAGAAATATAATACTTTGTTTCTCAGTGTTTACACATCTAATATTGTACTATGGTCAGCTATCAATTTTTTGTAATACGTCACAAGTATGACGCAGCTACGACGGAAAACCTAATCGTTGCTTGCAACGAGCTCGTCTCTAGTTGGGTTTATATTTCAGAAGGGATAAACGATCCTCTTTAGCTAAATCATCAATTGCATTCTGTACAGAGTGCGAGCTGTAGCCCCTGGCACATAAGTGGGATTTTAGGAGTTGACTTTGCTCAGAGTATAGTTTTTGAGTTGAACAAATACGTCTGACTCTGGTGGCTAGGCCTTTTGGTATGCCTCTAAACGTATGAGGTGGGTGGCAGCTAGACGTCTTTAAATAGAGGTGGGAATATGTACGTTTAGTATGAAGATTGAAATCGAGTTTACCATCGACTAAAGTTGAAGTAGTGTCAAGAAACGTGTTGTTGAATGAGGAAATTTCAGTCGTAAATTTGATAGAATGATGGACAGAATTGACAAAGGTAATAAAATCATCGAGGTTGTTTCTGTTGTCAACCCACTTCACTTCGATGTCGTCTATGAAGCGCAACCAACTAAGAGGTTTGAAGGGTGACTGTGTTAGTAGGTTGCGCTCTAGATTACCCATGAATATATTGGCATAAGATGGTGCCATTTTGGTGCCCATAGCAGTGCCACGTGCACTGACTTGAAGGTAGTGTTCTCCATTGAACATAGAATCACTACCTTCAAGTCAGTGGCACTGCTATGGGGAACATTTTAATTTAGATGGTCACAAATGGGAGGACATGATGGTTTTGGTCATTGATCACAACCCTAACTGGACAGATGCGGAGAGAAAAAATAAAGAAAAATTTTGGATGCATAGACTGAAGTCATTCCGCCCTGACGGCATTAACAAATTAAGTGACTTCACACAAAAGGACATCAACTAAGTACTGATTTGTTTTCGTAGCAATATCACCATCTTCATCTTTTTCGGTCCATGTACAAACTATTAATCATGTTATTTATTCAAATTATTAGCTATTTCCTTAATCGGTTTTGTTCTTTTTCTTTATTTCACTTCCATTAGTTTTTACATTCATGATTATTTATGTGGTCTTTTACAGGGCCAATCTTCCCTTCAAACTTTCACTACGAATTATCTTACTAGTACAACTTAATTAACAGCAACCCCCAATTAGCAAGTTAATTCGTTCGCGTTATCTTTCAGCACTTCTTCACAGACCGTCCGCTGCATCGGACGGGATTTTTCTTTCTCGGGCTCGAATTTTTAAATATAAAGATGTAGCTGCCACGTTTTGATCCGGTGTTTAAACATTATCTATTTTTTATATATTATTTAGTTTAGTTTAGTGCTAATTTTGTAGATGTTTTTCTTCTTTCTTATGTAGTTTTTAGCTCACCTGAGCTAAAAGCTCAAGTGAGCTATTCCGATCACATTTTGTCTGTCGTCCGTCTGTCCGTCTGTCTGTCCGTCCGTCTGTCCGTAAACTTTTCACATTTTCAACATCTTCTCAAGAACTACTAGGCCAATTTCAACCAAACTTGGCACAAATCATCCTTAGGCAAAGGGGATTCAAAGTTGTGAAAATTAAGGGCCACACCCGTTTTCAAGGGGAGATAATTAGAAATTAATGAAAAATTTCGAGAAATTTTCAAAAATCTTCTTCTCAAGAACCAGAAAGCCAGGAAAGCTGAAACTTGTGTGGAAGCATCCTCAGGTAGTGTAGATTCAAAGTTGTGAAATTCATGACCCCCGGGGGTAGGGTGGGGCCACAATGGGGGGGGGGGGGGGGGTCGAAGTTTTACATAGGAATATATAGAGTAAATCTTTAAAAATCTTCTTCTCAGAAACTAATCAGCCAGGAAAGCTGAAACTTGTGTGGAAGCATCCTCGGGTAGTGTAGATTCAAAGTTGTGAAAATCATAACCCCTGGGGTTAGGTTGGGGCCACAATGGGGGGTCGAAGTTTTACATAGGAATATATAGAGTAAATCTTTAAAAATCTTCTTCTCAGAAACTAAACAGCCAAATAATAGATAAAGAGAGAGATAATTTCCCAATATAACAAGAAAGAAATCGGCACAGTTTTAAATAATTTAAAAATAATAAATATCCAGAATAAAATCACAAATTGATCCTATTTACTGCAAACGTTTTCGCCATTCCGGAGCCTGGCTCTCCAGGCAGTTATGTACAATTGGCTGATATGTAACGTCAATAAGCAAAAGTTCAGTGTGACGTCATAATAACGTTAAAGTAGCGGAAAGTTAGAGTCACAGAGCAAAAAAGGCGCCAAACTAATAATAATTAAGCAATGAATTCAAGATTTATTTGTTTTATACAATATAAAATGGTTTGGGGCAGTTAACGCTTTATAAACCGCGAAGCGGTTTATAAAAAAGCGTAACTGTTTCAAAACATTTTATATAGGCGGAACTTGCCAATATATTAAATTCGGGAAATCGTTCAAGTTTTGGGACAAGGACTTTATTGTTAATGCGAACATGTCTTGTGCCTCTAAAAATGTTATATACAACATTACGTGTAGCGGATGCAACGAATTGTATATAGGAGAAACTGGAACAACCTTACGCACCCGTATTCGTATACACAAACACGTCAATCAACCCGAGTACAGAAAAATTAAACTTAGTGAACATCTTGATATTTGTGGCCACGGACAATTTTTAGGTTTTCCGTTTTATAAACTTTATACTGACAATGCAATTGAACGAAGGGAAAAAGAAAAACATTTTATAAAGTCACTAAAACCTTCGTTAAATAGTTTTATATAGACTGTTTCATCGTCTTTGGTTTTGTTTGACTGTATATTTCGCGATATAACTTTATTCTATGATTGTTTCCTTCTATAAGCATTATGACGTCATAGTATTATTGTTGACGTTATCACGTTGTAACGTAATTACGTCATAATTTTAACGACTGTAAAACGTCTGAAGATTTTTGGGAGTTGATTTTAATCAACTCTCCTATGCAGTTACTCTGGCAAAACGAAAGTGAAACAGTGTTTGGACCCAAGCACAAATCATCACCGCTGAAACTTGAAAATAATCGATAAATTCGATGTTATATATGCTGAAGCATTGTTTTTTCAAAAAATATATATATAAACACTTTGAAAATACTCCAATTTTATATAGGCCTACTACGTACAATTTAGATATTTTTGAAGTCTCATGTGTTCCTACGCCAGAGTTTAATAAAGTCTCGTTCAACCAGACGCTCGGCTGTCTCCGTAATTCTCCGACAAGCAGAGAGGCTATCTTGCTTGTCGGGGGTTAACGGAGACAGCCGAGCGTCTGGTTGAAGGACCAGATATCAAGTTCGATATCAACTTAGTGCTTGGATCCATACGATTTTTAGAATTGTTTCGATTACTAATACTAGTACATAATTTGAAATCTATCTTTAAATATTACACAACATGATTAATATGGAGTTTCTTGAAATTCTTGTCGGAAAAGTCTAAAAATTCATATAATAAAAAAGCGCGTAATTCAAATACAGACAAGAATCTAATTGCCATGCAAGATAAGTTGATTTTAAAATAAATGATAATCGATAAAATCAACTCCCGTCAGTACTTCCGTACTTTGATTAACAATGAAAGCGCTTATGTTTTGTAGTTAGTGTTGCTTTTTTTCTTTTATATATATATATATATATATATATATATATATATATATATATATATATATTTATCTCATACGTGTGGTGTATATTACCCGTGTGATAAACCTTTGCTATATCAAACGGGTGATGCTTTATCAAATACTTCCGGTCCGAACTATTTTTGACACAGCCCCTCGCTTCAACGCTTCAGTGACCTATTTTCGAAGATTTGCTAGTACTTTTACCATAACTATATCTTCTACAAAAATTGATTTAAAATGGATTTTGTCAAAAATTTAAATAACAAATATGGAAGAAAACACATAACTGCGTAGCATAGACGTCGGAACCGGGGGCTATTGTGGGGGGGGGGGGGCTTCTTTTTTGCAAAGTTATACAGAACCGTAACCACAAGACCCTTTTTCCTTTTTTGTCAAGATTTTTGATAAGTTTAGCCCCCTTCCAACTTTCAATTTGCTTGGTGAAGTTTATAAAACTGAACTGCAAATTAGGTTAACTATCAAGGAGTTCATCCTGACGAGAACTTACCAAAATAATGTTTCATAAGACTTTTATTCACCCACCAGTAAGCATCCTTATTCACTATTTTCAATTTCGAATTTCGAATCATAAGGCTAGTGTTTGTTTTATAAATCATCAACAACTGCATTTTTTTTACTGAACTGTTCATCGTTCGAGTCAATTCAAACTAACGAGCATTCCCAACTTTGTGTATGTCAACAAACTTGATTATTTAAGTTTCTGATCAGTATTTCCATTTAATCAAATGAATAAGCTCTAAGAAAAATTATTTAGAGCTAAAAAATTATTTTAAGGTTTATTTCAGTAAAACTTTATATTAAAACAGTTACATTTATCTCAGAAATGACGTACTAAATTGTATTGCGCAAGGTCACAATAACCGCATAACACAAGGTTGCATCATCGGTTTTAGTCTTTGAAAAAAACAATTTGGGTCATATAAGGGACTGTCTCAAAAGCTTCATAATATAAATCAAATTGTATGAGATAAATAGAACATCTATCATTGTGTGATTTTATATTTGCTTTATCCAACTCGTTGAAATGGTTATATTCGCTCGGCAAGCCTCGCGAGCCGTTGTGTTATGCGGCTATTGTGACCTTGCGCAATACAATTTAGTACGTCATTCCTGAGATAAATCTAACTGTTTTAATGTAAAGTTTCACTGAAATAAACCTTAAAATAATTATTTAGTTCTAAATAATTTTTGATCATAATGCTTTTTGAAGGAAACAATCATAGAATAAAGTTATAAAGTTTGTAAAACGGAAAAACAGAAAATTGTCCGCGGCCACAAATATCAAGATGTTCACTTAGTTTAATTTTTCTGTACTCGGGTTGATTGACGTGTTGCTTGTGTATACGGACATTATATACGGACAATGCAATTGAACGAAGGGAAAAAATAAGGAAAAAATAAAAAAAGAATTTTTTTATATAAACTCACTAAAACCTTCGTTGATTAGTTTGATATAGACTGTTTCATCGTCTTTGATTTTGCTTTACTATATATTACGCTATATAACTTTGATAATTTAAGTCTGGCTGTAACGCGCTTTCTGATTGGCTAAAAAATTATTATATATCGTGTAAAGAATGTTGCCTACGTCAGAGTAAGACTAACGTCGATGAAATATCAATACGCCTAATGTTACGTTTGAGTTTTGTACAATTTTACGTCATTTTAAAGGTCAAATGACCGTTTTTATATATAATGAAACGTAAAAAAAATTAAATTATAAGCAATGAATCCAATATTTATAAGTTTTATACGATATAAAATGGTTTGAAACATTTTACGTTTTTTTATAAACCGCTTTGCGGTTAATATATATATATATATATATATATATATATATATATATATATATATATATATATATATATATATATATACTATACATGTATATATATATATATATAGAGAGAGAGAGAATAATACATACCCTTTTCCATATCACAGCTTGTATCAGCCCGAGACTCCAATATTAGCCCGAGGACCGAAGGCCCAAGGGATGATTATGGTCGAGGGCTGATACAAGCTGTGATATGGAAAAGGGTATCTATTATTATATTTATTACATACTTAGTAATAAATTTAAAAAAAAACCCATCAACTTGAACAAATTGATTATTCAAATTATTTGAAAAAAGGTATGCACATGTACATGTACATGTATTTAATAAAAATATGAGTTCTTCTTGTTTTAACAAACATGAAGCTACAGAACAGAATTTCATCAGGTTTTAAAAGTTGACTGCTTTAAACATTAGCTAGCATTTGAAGTTTTCAACTACACTTAAAAATGTCGAATGTAACTGAAAATATTTTATTTTTCGTCTGTAAACATGCAAAAATGCCGAAGCGAAAAAAGGCAGATGAGTTCCGAAAGGGGTGTGATACGGATCCGTATCAGCCCTAGAGGGCTGATAACTTGTATCAGCCCCGGAGGCCGATACGGATTTTGTGATGTCATCTGTATCGCATATTCCAAAAACCTGTATTTATTACTAAGTATGTAATATATATATATATATATATATATATATATATATATATATATATATATATATATATTGACCGGCTAGGAATAATATCTCGGGAATATTCCCTCTATTTCAATTAATCGCTTCTGATTTGTTGATCTGTAAACGGTGACTCCAAAACAAGGTGACATAATAGGCAATCAGTCAAGGCAAGCCAACAACGGACACTAAGGTTTGCTATCATAAAGGTTATAAGGATTTGCGAATTTCGGTGAAGTAAAATCAGGTAGAACATTTGTAGCTGAATTCCTACGGGCGGCAGAACATGACCATTGACCGTTTGGTGCCGACAATATTTTCGAAATGAGCTTCGCGCAAAACTGAATTAGTGAATTCGATGTATGTTTAGCTGAGAAAATTACGGTGATCTCAAATCCTTTCATAAATTTTGGTTTGTTCCTTCGTATCACAAAACAAATATTGACTGAGTTTTCGGGCATCCTCTCCGCTTCGCGTCGGGCAATATTTCGTCCCTAGGGGGCTATTAATAATCAATGTTGCCCTCAACCCCAGTCAATATTTGATATATATATATATATATATATATATATATATATATATATATATATATATATATATATATATATATATATATAGTTTTTACTGATAATTTCAAATGATAATCTGCATTTCAAAAATTTCTTAAAAACTCACAAAAGATGTAATATGAAATATAAACTGGTATACTTTTCTTTCTTCTAATTATGCAGATCGACACGATGGTAAGACCAATGACTATAGTAGGACCCAAAAACACCCCAATTATGATCCCTGAATTATAGTTGTTGGTTTGATCATTGTTTGCTTCTGTCTGTTTTGTAGTTTTCTGTGGGTATGGTGTTGTTTTGCCATCAGGTTTTATCAAGATGACGTCCGTAGTGTCTTGAAGATGCGTTTGTTTACTGTTTTATTGAAGAAAAAAGTATTTAATAGAAAAAAATTCACAAATTTGGATCTAGAATTGCTTATTGTTAATCCAGATACCAAAAATATAGAAATATTTACAATTAATTTTCTACAAATTAAACGTATGCAGATAAATGCTTAATCATCACTCACATGTGCGTTAATGAAAATACACCAAAATGGATTGTTAGGAAAAATACAGTTGAAAGGTAACCTTACTTTCCGTCACATATATGTTTTATATTTCATCATGTACTTTTTCATTCATGTAAAAGAGAACTTTGTTTATTAGACGAACTTGTATTTTAATGATCGGTATTGGAAATATTAAATAAATAAGTTTTCATAAACAAAATACCGATTATCGTGTTTGTCTACAAAGGTTCCATTAGAAAAGCGATATGCTTTATCTTTATTTTGTTTTCAATATCTATCTTTAATATCTATCTTTCAGAAAAATATATAGAGTAGGTACAAAATGGTCAATCTTTAACATTTTAACCCTAGAGCTCTTTTCATAAAGGGGTGGTACGCCCAGACTTAGCGTTACGTGGTATAATACGGGACTAGCGCGGATATTGGTGTTTCACTAAAGAACGCATCTTTACGTCCGAGTAAAGTTAAGCCAAAATATTACGTCCACTCATAGGTAGGCGTAAGTTAGGGCGTAAATATAGGAAAGCATATCAATCATGAAACGACGATTATATTGTATCACTAATACGGTTTAAGTTATCGCCACACTTAGTGCTGAATTAATGTGAGAGAGCGAGAGAGAGAGCGAGTACATGTACATTAACTTTATATATACTAGTATATATATATATATATATATATATATATATATATATATATATATATATATATATATATATATATATAACCATATATCATAAGGATGTTTTTTTTCTTTTTGGCCTTTTCGACATATCTTTTACAGAAGCATTTTTAGTGTAAACAAAGGCCTTCTAATTAGATTTATATATGTTGCATTTTATAAACTTACAAAATATTTTAATATCGCCGGTCTTTTTTTTTTACTACATTTAGAGCATGTTTACTCCATATTAATTAAAAACTTTTCCTGACCAAAACTTCATTTATTTGAACATATATGCTTCTTGAGGAAAAAGCTAATAATGAGCAGTATATTTATTTAGCATACGATGTTTGCACCTGTAAATGCACTTAGTGGCATGCAAATGTAACTGAAAATTAAAGCCGATTAAACTCACTGGTACTGTTGATGCAATGCCATAAAATAATTTGTGATTCTCTATCAAAATTCAAGATATATTATCAATAAAATGTTCTTAAATACTGTAATAATGACACAATCGAGTTTGGACAGACATTTATTTGAGTAACATTGATTCAGGTAAGTAAGTAAGTACATATTTATTATAGTAACATGTGCATGTCAAAAGCTGGCTTGGGGGAATTACATTGTAAAGTAATGCATTACATTACCATTACTTCATGAATTTGGGCATTAAATTACCATTACCATTACTTGATTTTCTTGAAGTAATGCATTACATTACCATTACATGAGTAAATTAATGCATTACCATTACCATTACTTTATTTTAAAAAAGTAAAGCTAGATAAGAGTTTTTGCAAATGTTTCAAATTTAAAACACTCTTTAATATATCTACAGGTTCATGTTCAGTATCAGGTTCAAATTTGACGACTTATACAAGATTCATTCTATATTTGCTCAATATATAATCATCTTATGGCATTGTGAACAACATACCACATAATTAGTAAAATGATATTTATAGACATTTGACATAGTACAATGTCAGGTATGAACTAGAGACACAGAAGTACATGTATGCATAACAGAAAACAAATTATGGTATAACGTTGCTGTTATTAAAAGCTAAATAGAGGTATTTCCCCAGATTACACAAATCATTATAATTTTGGACAGTTAATTGTATTAATTTATAAACAGAGGGTTTTTCCCAGTGATATTTCTTAATGTATCTTATCGGATTTCTTTATACTGAGGACATTTTATTGAGACAAAAGATTGCTGTTGCACTTTATGATAATCAAAGTTTCAAAGGGTTCATCTTTTAACTGCATCCTGTTAGGTTTGAAAATCTTCCCAGCTATACTAGTACTAAATAAACGTTCTACATGAGCAGTGGAAGCTGTGACTGAAAGACTTTTTGGCAATCTTTATCTAACTAGGATACATGTATATATTAAGTGCAATTATAATAGAAAATTACACGAGTCTTGTATTTTCTATCAGTGCAAACTAATGTAAGAGAGAGAGAGAGAGAGAGAGAGAGAGAGAGAGAAAGAGAGAGAGAGAGAGAAAGAGAGAGACAGAGACAGAGAGAGACACAGAGAGAGAGAGAGAGAGAGAGAGAGAGAGAAATTATTGTCAAATTGGTTATAATATTGGAAGAGATTTTGATTTTCATCGTGGATGGACAGCGCATTCGTTTTGTTTTTAAAGGTGCGTGTCTGTCCTCTTTTCTATTGGGACATAGTCAAGGGAAGGGGATTAGGGTGTTTAGCACTTCTTATAAGAATAGATTGTTTTGATACTTGGATTATCCTGGGGGCATAGTGTGTCGTTGACACATTCTTTATTGAAAAGAAAACTAATTGGAGTAAATTGTTTAAATGATTTCAAACTCTTAATAACAACACTCTTAAAAATGTTATTGAAATGTGTTGTTATATCTAGTTATATTACTAGTATATTAAATCTTTTTTATAATACAACTAAAACATTTTTATCTAAAGAATTATTTTTTTCTTCTTTAAAATAATTTTAATCAAATACAGTTTTAGCTATTCATTTATCACATTTTTTAAAGTGAACATGCATAAATAAGCATAGTTATGCAAAGTATTGTCATGTAATAACAGCATTACACTAGATTTTGAAAAGTAATGAATTACATTACCATTACTTGTAATGCTAATTTTGTGGCATTACACATTACTAGCATTACTTTGAAAACATGTAATGCATTGCAATGCATTACCTTTACATTTAGCATTACCCCAAGCCTAGTCAAAAGTATAGTGCAACACAATATTATACATCATCAAATTACAACCGGCCCATTGGACCTATATGTCACTTTGAAATCGTAGAATATACAAATATAGTATGTATACATTTGATTAAGCTCATGCGTTTACTTTGATTTGTACAGATAACTTTGTCTAACTGATAAATCAAATTGAGGTTTTTGGCAGTTTTTCTTTGATTTTTCTCCATGATAATATTTAAGTTGACTGTCTCATCTAGGTTTTTATCTAAGTTTACACTATGAAAGAAAGAGTTTCTATTGTTCCCGTAGAATTTGCAATCAAAAATACAATATTTTTCATTTTTGATTGAATTGCTTTTTCACAAAACACAACAACGTTCTTGAAGAGGTTCATTTCGATAACGACCAGTTTCGACTCTGAGAGGAAGGATTCCACATCCGAATTGTGCCATTAAAGACCATTTCTGTTTGGTTATGTTCATCGTTACGTAGGGTTCTAATTGGGCATTTGTTTAAACGTCACGTACGTCCTAAGTTCAGGTAGATACCTTGTTTTCAATTTTCATTCATCTTCATAATATTCCAATAATTTGGATTTCACTTCCTTTCTGTCACAAATGCGGATAAAATCGAAATAGCAACACATATCTCATTTTTATAGAATTTCTTTTACTTGTGAGCACAATGTGCTGTTATTAGGATAAGTTAACAGGAACTCATTTTTGGTAAGACGGTCGTCATCCATTTGGATTACTCTGTTCCATCTCTTAAACATGATATCCAGCGCCTCTGTGTTACTTCACTTTTTAATGTAATTGCTGGTGTAATGTAGAATAATGATCCCCGTAGAATAATGCCCGGGGTCATTTTTCGAGTAAGTGATGACTCCCGGTCATTATTCTTCGCAGAAAAATGACTCCTGCGTTGTTATTCTACGTAGAAAAATGACCCTTTTGCCTGAAGAACTAGTGTCATTTTCATAAAAATGAGCACACTCTACATGAAGAAAAATGACCCTTGTAGAATAATAACCCCCTTATAAATACAAGTTTTTCGGTACAATTTTTTTATTTTTTGTGCAATAGTCTTTACAATATTGTAATTTTTGCTACAGTTTACAGAAAGTGACAGAAATTAAAATTCATATTCAAAGAAACTTAATGTAAATGATGGAGTACATCTTAGAAAAATAAAATCATTCCGTTATAACAAGATACTGACGTATTGTATCGGAGTGTGGTTTTCATCTTAACAAGTTAGATTTACATGTACCTCACTATTACGAGCAGCAACAAATTAAAGTTTTTTTGAGACACAAGACTTTTAAAAACTAAATTCTATTTATTGGCGTTGAAAGAGTAGACTCGATATTGTTCATGAATTATACTTGCATTGACGATGTTCACCAACTACAAACTACTGGGTATTCAATTGCATCACCCAGAATTAATGATGAATCCAAAATTATGAAAAAATCACTCCATTGTTAGGCATTATAACCATGCTGAAGCTAGCAGCCACAAACAGCAACCTTAAAGCCAGTTAAAGCTAACGGCCAACAAGGCAAATCATGTAAGTACTGATGTGGTAGAGTGTTATTTTTAATTTGTTTCTATTGAAATAATTTAATATCAAATGCAACTATTAATTTCTACAATTCGCGTATTTGAATATCCGTGATGTTTTGATTTTCCGTAATAAATAAAAGCATACAATACTTTTGGTTTTTATTTTCCTTATACATAAAAGTCCTCAGGGTAGTTTATGAGATCCGTGTTTTTGATTGGTTGAGAGGGTTTCTCGCCAAGTTCTTTGTGCTGGCCAGGGAGAGAGTAATAGTTTTTTCAGCCAGTTAAGAGGTCAAGTTTGTTCCTGAGATATTTTGATTACCTGACTAATTAACATTAACATTAACATTCATCACAATTTCATTGTGGAAAGTTTAAAAATAAAGACAAAGCTCTAGTGAGCTAAATGAACTTAGATAAGAAAGGAGCCCTCAGACGCTTGTTATAAATATTTAGAGCGTACCTCTACTTAACGCGTGTGTTTCTAAGTTCATGTGATCAAAATCAAGGGGGATATAAACCCCTAAGATGAGCCCGAACCCCTCATCAACGCTTTTAGAAATAATCGGTTTTTATTATATTCGATCAGTGTTTATTATCTATAAAATAATTTAAGATTTACTATAGTCATGTACTTTTTACACACACCCTGCATATGTGTTCGGAATGTTTTCGTTATTGTTGCTAAGTATGTCATAAATCAAGAGGTGTTCGAATGAAAGTTGAAAAGACTTTCCCGAGATTTGTTCAGTTCCTGTAAAATTTTGAGCGGAATTATAAGTGTTCGTATAATATTCTCAGAATACGTAAGAACTGGTCTTTTTTCATATCATATCCTACTTTGACTTATGTTAAAACATTTAAATCTATTAAGATATTTGTCTTATTCATCATTTAGTTGTTATTTAAACCAACGACGATATTCAGAACACAGTTATCGTTCGTGTTCAACCACTCTACATGTGGTTGAAAATATAAACATTGGGTTGGTTAATAAAATCATAGCCATGTTTTATGCTTTTGGTGTGAAATAACATGCTTGTTATTAAAAAGGATGAGTGTCTGTTTTGTATAAAAACATAGTATATCGTACCATTTTCAAGGAACATTCTGCATAAAATGGTATAGTCTGTTTCACTTTTGATGCTAGTACTAGGTCAGTCGCGGATCGCAAACTTATCGTATGGGGGACTCGCTACTAATCGTTAATAGTTGCAATAGCAGGAAAAACACTATATTTTCTATTGTCACATTTATTTCTAGAACTCATTTTATCAACCAATGAATGAAGATAAACTCTAAAACCAATAAACGTCTAGATTTTATATTTGACTACAACTACCTATAGATTCTAGGAAATAGCCTTTAAACACAAGGCACGATTTTAACTGCGATGCTGAAAGGGTCAAATAAAACCACGGGTTTTAATTTAAATGACAATAACATTCACATGGGTGACACAATTGCTTTCAAAAAATAAATTATATTCTTGATCACAAATACTAGTGCAACATTACAACAAATGTTTAGAATATCGATGTATATGTATTACGTAGAAGAAAACAAAACTGACGTAAAATGAAATCACTTTACTCTAGAAATGTAAATAAGAAGTATCTATACTCCTTCTTTACGTGCTTTCTTAGTCTTTTTTACGAAAATATATATCATTCTTCGATTGACAACTTATTCGTCAATAAATATTGCTTATATTATTACAACAATTATGGTTATTGTTCGTTAATTATTACACAATTTCCTCTGAGAGAATGTTGCTCAATGTGTATGAATTAAAATTCTGTTTTTCTTTTGTTATCTTTTTTTAAATACGGAATGGCTTTACAACAATAGCAACACCTGTACAGATTTCTAAACACACACGTGTCAATGAAAGTGTGTTTGTGTGTGTTTGCTACTGATATGAAAAACAATAGCAATTTCTTTACAAGTTCGGTGTTTACAACTTCAAAATCAGCTGAACAGAGTGAAAGTTCAAGTAATTCCAAAGACAGATATCTTTGATACTGGGTAACACCTTTCTATTATTGTTTAGAACGGGGGTCAGTTTTCTACGGGGGTCATTTCTCTTCATGTTTAACATTAAGAAAAATAACCACTGGGTCTTTTTACTTCAGAAAAATCCAATTATTCTACAGCAAGGGGGGTCATTATTCTTCTTTAAACCGGAGCGTATCTGTGTAACCCTAAGAAATATCGGATAGCACGGTTTTGAACAATTTCTATGGAGTGATATGTTTTGAACCCCCAAACTCAGGAACAATAATCTAAAATGGGTACAACACAAGAATGAAACAGTTTTTCATAGGTATTAAATCCAGCATCTTTATAGCTATGAATTTTGGAAATCATCGCCCCAAATGCTCGCCCTCTGGATTTACCTTAAACCTCTGCCGCTGTATTGAAGTCCATCTTCTAGTCGAAAATTACTCCAAGATTTTGATACTATTAACGTACTGTAACACTTCATTTCCTATTCTAAAATTAAATTTACTTCGGGAAGTTTTTCGTTTTCTAAAATGAGCGTCTTTGTGTATGTGTGTTCGGTTAAACCCATACCATTCATAGCCCAAGTTATTTAAATCAAGTCCAATAACTCCTGACAAGTGCGTCTCGCGAACACTTACAATATCAGCCCGCATAAATCAACTCACGCCCAAGATCGTGATTGTTTATAATCCATCCACCCACATTCAAATGATCTGACGCGAGTCCTATCCATCACTGTTATGTGATGCTCCGACTCTGGTCTCTCTGGTGTTTTCTATACAATTCGCTCGTTTGACGTAATGCGAAAATCTTTTCAACGCGCCAATTCATTCAGCAGAGTACGTGCATTAAGTTCCAAAAGTTTTACTTCCACGCATAAACACAATTTTGTATTTTTCCTCCATTTTTAATTGTTTTTTTCTCTCTCAGAATCTTTATTTTATCCTACACTGATGCAAAGATAATTTTAACTAACGCTGGCTTTCCAAATTTCCGATTTCCCAATCTAGCGGCAGCAACCACATCCACAGACTCGTTTAAGGTGTTAACAAGTTCCTTAGATATTTCAAGTATGTTCCTGTGGGATGTTTCAAGCAATGATTGGTATATCCGCGTTGTTCAGAGGGTTCTTTTCGTTTTCAAAGAACGTGTTCGGTTCGCCTTGTGACCTGTATATTGAATGTGGGTGATCTCCATTTTCAACTACCTGTAGCCTTTTAAGTATGGACGAAACAGACTGTGACAATGAGTCAATTTGCGATTGTCGTTTATCAATTTAAGGTCAAGGTCAGTAGGGATGGCTTTCAGTTTTTCGTCAATGGAAGACATGAACTCGTTTCGAAACTGTTAAATGCTGATTTTAACTGATTTTTTCCATCTTGAAGGTCTTTTATTGCTTTTGCAATTATAGTCATTTTAATTTCAAAACTGTCGGACTCAATGTTTGATGCAACAGAGTCGGCCATTTTGAACATTTTGCTCGGTGGCTTGGGTGTTTCGCCATCAGACGAATGTCTTCTCATCTCCGACCCGGACATGTTAAATCCTTAGAATAACACAGGCCACAGAAAAACCATACAATACAGTTTTTAACAACACTATTACTGCACATTTTACCAATTGTTCACAACGTCATCAGTTTTTGCAAAAGCTCAAATTTCGGAACCACCTTTGTTTACGCATGCGCAATAACCCAATTATTTCAAACTGATCTGATAAGCACATCACTGAATACACAATTGTCCCTTGAAATTGTTACATATTATAATATAATTATATATATTGTTGCGCTAAAATGCAAACCATCACAAAACTGATAGAGAAAAGAGATGCCCAAATTTTGTTAAGAACCCCTCAGATACATTTCAATTAAAATGCGCAATTTCAAATGATGAAAAATATAAGAAAATTGCCATATGTATTTTAAAAATTAATTTGGGGAGGGGGGGGGGTTGTAAGCACAAAATTTTTAACATTTTACAAGACAACTTAAACATTTTGCATTTAAACACATCCAGTTAATTTAAAATTAACAATATCATAAAAGTTAGAAGTTAACGCATTTTTCTGACTTCATAGTAAAATGATAATAAAAGATACGAAAAGCTCATATGTCAGTAACTCCATAAAGAGCAAATTGTACCCTTTATTGATTCCACTTTTTTTTTATTTATTTATATAAGTTGATTTCAATATTATGTGCTTACTATTCGGTATTTTCTTGAAGAAAAAGGAATACTATTCAAATAACTGAACCATGCTATATTAGTAATTATGCATCTTTTAAGAAATTATTAAAACTAAGTTATTTTAATTAAAATGATGCAATTGCTGGCTGTATTGAATCGTATTCCTCTAATATTGATCCATATTTTCAAATGCTACACACATATGTATATAACGGCGAAATAGAAATAATTTTATGCTTATACAGTGCTGCGTTGTTAAGGACTGATGCATAGCCATAACCATAGCCATGTCGAAGTTTACGTCTCTTACGCCGCTTTACGTCCGACTAAGTTTCGGTGTAAGTCCATAGACTAGACTGACGTTACGCCAAAAACTTACGTAACCTCAGGGGCTAATAAAGAGGCCTAAATTTTGGGCATATTTTTAGTCTAGTCCTAGGACTTACACCGAAACTTATCGGGCGTATTTTGCATTTCATAAAGCGGCGTTACCAGAGGCGTAAACTTTAGACTATAGCTTTTGGCATAAGTCCTACAATGCAGCACTGCACATGCATAAAATTGTTTCTGTTACTCTGATATGTACAGGTGTATGTAGCATGTGAAAATATGATCAATTTTAGACGAACTAGCAATATAGCAATTGATAATTTTAGTAATAATGTTTATTCAAAAATATTTAAGGTACCTCACGACACCTAGACTTATACTTTTTAAGACACTACGTCACAAGATGGCGATTTAAACGTTTTGTCAAACTGTTTTTATCGTTTGATTGGGTTGTATAACGTTGTAGCTCAGTGGTTAAAGTATTGGGCTTCTGAACCGCAGATCATGAGTTCGAATCCGCCTGGAGCTTTTGTTCATGTTTACTGAATTTAATTTTTGAAAATGTAATTTTTCATTCAAAATTGGACATTTTTTTGCATATTGGACTAAAATACTTCTCATCCATTATGATATCAATCTTAATTAAGTGATTTTCTGCTGATTTGAGAAAATATTTCAAGGTGTAGTGAGCCACCTTAAGAGTTGACAAATTCTTGTTTCACACAAAGGTTAAAATTTTTAATAACATTCTTTTCCTTCAACAATTCACCGGACAAAAAAACACATAATATCAAAATTGAATAATACAAATAGATAAAACATAAAACGGAAACGAGAAAATGGTAAAGTGTATATGATTTTCTGGAACATTAACGCAAGGAGTAATATTTAGTGTCAAAAACAAATGGAAATCTTAAAAATATTATTTAATTTAAAGAGGACTTACTCGGTATTATTTTGTTGAAGTACATGACTTGTGTAATGTGCTCAAAAGAATAGTCAATATATAACTTTAAGTAATTAGGTAGTCCAAAATATGTTATTTTATTACTTCTATCATATTGAAAATTTTTGAATTTAC
Organism: Magallana gigas; assembly: GCF_902806645.1. Classification (NCBI taxonomy): domain Eukaryota; kingdom Metazoa; phylum Mollusca; class Bivalvia; order Ostreida; family Ostreidae; genus Magallana; species Magallana gigas. The sequence continues at coordinate 19,384,554 of NC_047562.1, read as the reverse complement.
TGGGTCGCTGTAAATTTACATGTTGTCATATCGATGTTTACATTCCATTTTCTGACCTTTGTCGTTCTTTGTCATTGCGCATTTCATTTGAAATGAATTTAAGGGGTTATAAACAAAATTAATGCATTTTTGTTTTCAATCATTTCGCGAGGTTTTGTATTTTAGCGCAATAAAATGTATTTTATACATATACAGTATTATGATAAGTTACACTTTCTGTATCCAGTATTTACAAATAATGATTTGTATATATCAAATCAGTATGAATTGCAGACTTGTCTAAACTCTAATGTGTCATCATTCTTGTACTTAAAAACCATGTATCAAAAACATCATAATCTTCACTTTAAAAAGAGAATCACAAATCAAGTTTATGATTGTGCATTTTCAGTATTATTTGCATTCAATATTAATGCATCGAAAGGTTCTTTCATCGTAGGTTATAAAAATATACTGTTTATATATCAATTACAAAAAATATTAGCTATTTGAATGAAAGATGTTTAAAAGCTAAAGTTCTTACTAAATGTGATGTAAAATTGTTCATGGTAAATGTTGTAGAAAGAAAGAAAAATGGTTTAGAAAACATATAAGGTAAGTTTATAAAATGCAACACATAAAATTAAGATTAGGGAACGTTTTTTAATATAAAGTATTCTCTCTCTCTCTCTCTCTGGTAAATTTATTCAGGAGAAACCCCCGTGTGCACATTAATTCCGGAGAAACTCCAGTGGCAATCAAATTCCAGGATTAAAAGTATAAATCGTTCTCTCTCAGTATCTGAACGTGACAATACATGTAACCTAAATCGCATTAGTGATAAAATACAATCGTCGTGTCATAATATATATGCCTACTTATGTTTACGTCCGAACTTACGCCTACCTATGAGTAGACGTAAAATTTTGGCTTAAATTTAGTCGGAGATAAAAATGCGCTCTTTAATGAAACGCAAATATTCGAACTAGTCCCGTATTTACACCAGGGCAGCGCTAAGTCTGGATGTACGACGTTTTATGAAACGAGCCCCGGATGTATACTTTTTTAAAAACAAAACTTAAGTATACCTTTTACAAGTTGGTTCGGCAAAAAAACATCCGTTTCTAAGATGAATACACGTTGGATCTGAAAAAAAAATAACTTTATGTAACTATTCAGTCTTAGGTTTGTAGATTTTTTTTGCCATCTGTGTTACATTTCTTTATCTTTTTGATACTTTACATGCAGTTAAGTCAATATAAATCTAATTAAATAACTCCGCATTTTTACATTATTTAAATCAAATAACACCCATTCGAAATATTATATATATATATATATATATATATATATATATATATATATATATATATATATATATATATATATATATATCCAAAGTCTCTTTTTCAATGAATAATAAAAAACTGTAAAACACTGTTTTAAAATATTTCGATCATGTTACCGGTCTTCATCAGTCGGTGTTTATTGTCTATAGCAACACAACGTACATCTTATCGTTTTGATAAAGACATTTTTGTTACAACATATTTCAATGGACAATCGCAGTGGCAGAAATATCCGCTTGGTGAATGTTAGAAAGATTTTATTTATCTTAAAGTAGATCCAGTGTTCTGTGACGTCACACTTTTTTGTAAAACTTTGAATTTTTTAAAAATTGTGCAAGATAGTTTTATTTATTTTATGTGAGTATAATCACATGGATGCAATTAGAATTATTGGTAGGTTCAAGATATTTTCGCACTTAATTTTATACTAAATTTCCAAATGTTTATATATTTTATCTATGCAAAGGGGAAATAACTCTTTTTCTGACTTTTCTCTCAGTTGTATGTCTAAATGCTATAGTTTTTCTTATTCCAACGGTTAATTTTAAAATATTTTTGTAATTTTAGTTTTCTGATAAAGTTGACATTATAATTAAACAAGAAAAACAAATTTCTGCCTACAAGATTTAACTTTTAACAACAAAAAAATACATTTTTCTAATGCTAAAATATGCTTTAGTTTATGTTTATCTGGCATCTCAAAAAGTGTGATGACATGCATATTTTTTCCAACAATTGATGACATTGAAGTCTATTAAGTCGAAATCAGTTCGGTTTTTCAACTTTCCTTAGAGAATTTTACGAGTATGGAGCTACCTTAATTATTCGTCAAATCATTTTAACCTAATTAAGACCTCGCATCGCCCATGTATTTGCAACTTATCGCCCTCTCCTGAAGAAGAGAATTACCAACCATCAATACATGCTAATATTGACGAAATATCTACTCAGACCAACGAACAGGAAACATGTTCACCAAAAACAGTAGCTGAAGTTTATTGAAAAAAAAGGATTAAAATTTGTACCAACTAGAAAAAAATATTGATTTCACACAGTTACTAACAGATCTGCAGACTTGGGAGCGTAGGATGCGGCCTCAGGTGTATTCAATTGACGAAGAAAATTATATTTCTTCGCAAGATGTAGGTACTGTTAATCATAAAAACTCTAAAAGTAATTGGACACCAGAAGAAGGAAGAGACAAGTGGTTGAATGAATACTTGAGACAAGTGAAAGAAGACGTTATCCGGGGGTTAAATAGAAACTTTTCAAGTAACATAACTGTTTCAGAAGACAAAGCAATGAGGGAATTATTACATGATCAAAGCATAATTATTAGACCAGCAGACAAAGGATCTGGGATAGTAGTGATGGACACAAATAAGTACGTTGACCAGTTAGAGAACGAAATGATTAACAGTGCGTCATATGCAGTTAAAGTAGATAAAAGCAAACAAATCACTAACAAAATTAGGAAACTAATTAACAACTTGTATAAAAAAAAAGATCCATGACGTCTGAGTTACGACACTATCTTTTACCTACAGAAATATCTTCAGAACAAGAGGCCAATGGGCCACATCGCTCACCTGAGGAACAATAGGTATGATAAAATCAGCTTAATTGAGTCATAATACAAACTATCTGGACAATGTACAATAATACATGTAGATCCTGTATAGATAAAATCCATTTTCCCCTGGATATTCTTATGTTTATAATCATTAGTCCCTTTTCTAACAAGATGATTTTATAGTCATATCATATGTTGAGTATTGCAGTTCTCAAAAAGATCCTTAACAATAGTTTATATATTAGATATAAACGTACATCAAACTCTGAACCTTCTCGGGAGGCCAAAGAATTGTCCTGGGGCCAAAGTCTTAACAATTATAAAGAAACATCTGGCTGATTAGTTTCTGAGAAGATTTTTAAAGATTTACCCTATATATTCCTTTGTTAAACTTTGACCCCCCATTGTGGCCCCACCCTACCCCTGGGGATCATGATTTTCACAACTATGAATCTACACTACCTGATGATGCTTTCACACAAGTTTCAGCTTTCCTGGCTGATTAGTTTCTGAGAAGAAGATTTTTAAAGATTTACTCTGTTTATTCCTATGTAAAACATCGACCTCCCATTGTGGCCCAAACCTACCCCCAGGGTTATGATTTTCACAAATTTGAATCTACACTACCTGAGGATGCTTCCACACAAGTTTCAGCTTTCCTGGCTGATTAGTTTCTGAGAAAAAGATTTTTAAAGATTTACTCTATATAATCATATGTTAAACTTCGACCCCCCATTGTGGCCCCACCGTACCCCCAGGGGTTATCATTTTTACAACTTTGAATCAACACTACCTGAGGATGCTTCCGAAGAAGTTTCAGCTTTCCTGGCTAATTAGTTTCTGAGAAGAAGATTTTTAAAGATTTACCCTATATATTCCTTTGTTAAACTTTGACCCCGCCATTGTGGCCCCACCCTACCCCTGGGGATCATGATTTTCACAACTATGAATCTACACTACCTGAGGATGCTTTCACACAAGTTTCAGCTTTCCTGGCTGATTAGTTTCTGAGAAGAAGATTTTTAAAGATTTACTCTGTTTATTCCTATGTAAAACATCGACCCCCATTGTGGCCCCACCGTACCCCCAGGGGTCATGATTTTCACAACTATGAATCTACACTACCTGAGGATGCTTTCACACAAGATTCAGCTTTCCTGGCTGATTAGTTTCTGAGAAGAAGATTTTTAAAGATTTCTCTATATATTCCTATGTTAAACTTCGATCCCCCATTGTGGCCCCACCGTACCCTGGGGGTCATGATTTTCACAACTTTGAATCTACACTACCTGAGGATCCTTAAACACAAGTGTCAGCTTTCCTGGCCGATTAGTTTCTGAGAAGAAGATTTTTAAAGATTTATTCTATATATATTCCTATGTAAAACTTCGATTCTTCATTGTGGCCCCAACCTACCTCCGGGGATCATGATTTTCACAAATTTGTATCTACATTACCTGATGATGCTTTTACACAAGTTTCAGCTTTCCTGGCTGATTAGTTTCTGAGGAGAAGATTTTTAAAGATTTACTCTATATATTCATTTGTTAAACTTCGACCCCCAATTGTGGCCCCACCCTCAGGTGAGCTAAAAAGGTTAAGTTTACAATACAATAAGTTGTTAAAGTTGGTTTCTGGAAGAACAGACTTTGAAAATTTTCTTAATAAATATTGACAAATTTTTTTACCTTTTTAAGCTTTAGTTTTTAAGATCTGTGTACAAACATAGAATTGTGAGCAAATCTCTGTATCTTGCTTATAATTCGAAACTTAACACTCAAATATGGTTGGTAAATAGAAATTGTAAACAATTAAACACAAGAAACATGCACTACATGTATAACAAATAAAGAACACAATTTATTTTTTCGAAATGAATCATATATATACATGTATATACCTACATATTTCCGTCAGCGATATCAAACTCTATTTAAACTGAATAAACTCGAGAAAATGCCAAGCATCTCAACAAAACCTATTGCATTAATCTATATGTACCATTACGCAAAAGATAATGCCGAATTACCGATAGAATGAATTGTATTTCAGTACCCCTACATCCGATTTTGCTTAATTTGCGCAGGTAAACAGTTAACTGTTTGATTTACCGAAGTCTCTGTTTGATTTGATACGTAAAAATCACGAAATACAGACGATAGTTTCCAGGTTACAAAGCATAATGAGAACGAAACGAAAATCAGAACAAGCTAACACCAACGTCATGTGTGAAAACTGTCAACGCATTGAAATATTTAGCCTCAATTTACTTCACAAAATCGGCACCAATATGTTTTGTATGTTTCAAAATTTCCCTTCATACGCGAACTGTTGCACAACAAGCAAATTCATCATAGTCAGATCGACCCTTTTTCGTATAATGTCATGGTTGCTTTAAACAAAGAACCTCGTTTTAGAAGTATGGAATCATTTTACCGGATGCCGAACCCGAAGCTAATAAACTGATTGAAACACGCCTTTCCTTTATTATTATTTTCGTAATAACTCAGATTTGAAACAGAATTACCACTTAATTTTTGCAATTTATATTTTCCTTCCCATAAGGATAATTTATGCTAAACTAGGTTGAATTTGCCTCGGTAGTTCTTGAGAAGAAGATTTTTAAAAATGCACCCCCCTTTTTCTACAGTTTCAAGGTTTTCTCCGCTTTGAATACAGATCAAACTTTTATTTCTGCAATTTATATTCGCCCTCCCATAAGGATGCTTTGTGCCAAATTTGGTTGAAATTGGATAAGCGGTTTTAGAGAAGTTCAAAATGTAAAAAGTTTACAGACGGACAGACGGACGACGGACAAAATGTGATCAGAATAGCTCACTTGAGCTTTCAGCTCAGGTGAGCTAAAAACTACAGGCAAATCCAAAAATTCATCAAGAAAACCATCCATTTAGTAAATGTAATAGTAAATGGCCGCCAACGTCCAACAGAGAAACTTGCAGAATATGTAGAATCGCAATTGGAGGAGGCAAACCGATCGTTAAAAAGTTATGTACAAGACACTACGGATTTTTTAAGAAAACTCTCTACCGTAAATCAACCATTGTCCAATTCCTCAATATTATTTTGAACGGACGTGAAAGCGCTGTATCCTAGTATACCCAGACAAGAAGCGCGGGAAGTAATAGCAGAAGTTTTAAATCAACGACAGAAAAAGAAGTTGACAAAAATACCATTTTACAGATGATGGATGCTGTTCTTGAAAATAACAATTTTAGTTTTAACAACAAACAATATATTCAAACAGAAGGAACTGCTATTGGATCCAAACTTGGCAGAATCTATGCTAAATATCTATGGGGGATTGGGATCGTATTCTTTTGGAACAGTGCAACATACAACCCCTTTTTATGTTAGATATATCGATGACACATTTGGAATCTGGTCAGGAACAGAAGCCGATCTCCTACATTTCCATAAAATGGCAAATGGTATACACCCAAATATTCAGCTTGATCTACACTTTTCTAAATCTAGCATTGAGTTCCTAGATGTAAATATTTCTGTTGAAAAGGGGTTTCTTTCTACTGACCTGTACAGTAAACCCACTGAAAAACATATGTACCGAAATAAAAAATCCAGCCATCCTGAATCTACAAAAAAGTCTATACCATTTGTACTGGGTATCCGTGCGCGCCGAATCTGCTCAACAGATGAGGGATATTTCAAACAACGGGAGATAATTAAAACTAATTTACGCAAATGTGGATATTCCAACAAGGAGGTCAAAAATCAGTTGGTGAAGGTGGATAAACTCAACCGCTCGGATTTATTGAACTACAGAAAAAATAACAAAAAGCGTAACCGTGTTCCGTTTGTGTTAAACTATTCCAGAGGACTACCAAATATTCATCAAATATTAAAGAAACGTCAAAATATTCTGATTTGAACATATTTTATTGCATTATATATTACAATGGGATTGGGCACAAGTTATAAAAACTTAATTCGCCCTCGAAAAATTCCGACCGCCTGAAACTTGGATTTCATAATACACCTATAGTGACATTCAGGAGAGACAAAAGCTTGAAAGACATATTGGTCCATAAGAAACATAATAACCTCTTTTTTAAAAAACAACACTTATGCGAGCCGTGTGGTGAAAAAAAATGTGTTATGTGTAAATATAATATTTGTTCTGGCCAATTTCAAGATTCTAAGGGCAAAGCGTATCAAGTTAAAAATCATATCGATTGCAAGTCAAGTAATGTTGTTTATGAGGTGTTTTGTAAAAAGTGTAACAAAATTGTATATGTAGGGGAAACGGGGGTGACTTTATATCAAACACATGTTTTAAATTTATCACTGATAAGGAGAGAAACTAACGACCCTGTAGCAATGCATTTTTATACTGACGAACATACATTTGAGGATTATTCTGTAATAGGTATCGAAAAATTGTACAAAGATGAAACTTACAGAAAGTTCAGAGAAAATTTGTGGAAGAAAAAATCAAATACTTATATGCCTTTTGGTATCAACAAAAGGGAACATTATTGACGCAGCTGGTCGAAAACGTCACGACGTCACGGACGTCAAATTTTGTTTTTCAGTAATTTATTTCTTCTATACTTCCTTTCGTCGTCTTTGTTTAAATTAGAATTATTGAACATTTTCTACAATTTTAGATTTATTACAATTTTAACAAAAGAGAACAAAACATCTATCTATATATAGTTAAAGTTCTGCGGCGTATCCAGATGCACTTCCGATGAATCCACATGCAATAAACCCCCCCCCCCCCCGAAAATAAAGTAGATAGATAAAGGATATTTAAAGAAAACAAGTATCAAATTTATCCCAAACCTTTAAATTTATCAATGTTATTCAAGCTGCCGAGAAGCAAATAAGCACACATGTAACAAACATAGATAAAGATGGTCAAATTCGATGCCTATGTTACCACAATGTTGGGTCATTTTTAAAATGACATACACGAGATTATTTTCCAAAAAGAGAAATATTTATTCTTTTTGATCAGCCTTTTGCACGGAAATTTTATCACATATTAACTGATATTACTTTATCTTTATATTAAATGATATTACTTTATCTTTATAGCTCTGAAGCAATCAATTGGTGTTTTTGAAACTCGGGAGTTATATGGTGTTAAATTTTTTTCCAGATTCCTCTTGTTTTAAATACGTTCTCACCACAACACTTAATTCTCATAAAATTACCGGTGAAAAAAAATCGGCTTTGACTGTCTCAATGAAACGTTACAGCTACAAAAATGTGGACAGTTGATTTGAGAGAAAATATTTTAACAAAATTGCATCATAATTTATAGATTGAAATTTACACCCACGAAGTATGATTCCCTATATTTCTTACAAAAATAGATTGTAATTCACAGCTGCATAAAAACTGACAGGACTGAAATCTGCTCGGTCCATTTCTGATCATGCAGTTTATCAATCGGTCGATATCTTCAGCAACCTATGAAAATCACGGATTGCACGAACTAATCATGATGATGCCAAACTCAATTTCCTATATAAGACGCTTTTGCTACAGCTTTATCCAACATACTGGTGTACATTTACAATAATTTAGTGACGTTTACTTACTTTTTACGATCAACTCAATTCCAATTTATTAAAAGAAATATGTAAATATAAACAATAAAATGCTTTCTTAGGTGATAAATGCGAGCTATAAAGAAAGCCACAATACAGAGCGCGGGTTACTTTAATTTGTTCAGTATTGATCGCTTCCTTTTGTTTATTTTTATTGTTTAAATATACTTGTACGCAAGTAATTGTATCAAATACGACATATCAACAAAATATAAAATCCAACCCACGTGCTGAATGTACACTTCTACTCAATCGCTTTGTAGGTTTACGCGTACCGTTGAATTATTGTGATGATTTAAAAAGTACAATGTATAGAATCGTCTTCCGTAAGATGAACTTCCAAACTTATGATTTGAAAAAAAAAAATCATTTGGTATAATTGACTTGTATTGTTTCACAGTAATTACTGTGCAGCTAACTGTTAGATTTTGACAAATACTGCTCTGCGTCGATTCGGAATGTCTCAGCTGCCTTCAACCCCTCATATCAACAATGAGTATGCAGTTTAGTTGTTTTGGTTTTTTTACTTTAATAAATCATTTTGCAAACTATCTTTACTCAGAATACTTTATAAATCATCATCGGAAATCGACGATCAGTCTGGCATTCAATTATACGCAATAAGTAAGCGTATGCGAGAAGGGCCTTTGGTTTTCAACAATGATTTATTATATATATATATATAAGAAGCACTAGCAAACCAACAACACTCGTTATCTAAAGTGTCGGATCAAAAGATACACGGTTATAAGATGAGATATAAAAAAGCACTAAAAATAACCAACGACACGAACAATAGAGTAAAATATAGTCAAATTTTCGGGACAACCCGTCCCTTCTTCAGGACAACAAAATAAAAACTACATAAGAAAGAAGAAAAACATCTACAGAACTAGCACTAAACTAAATAATATATAAAAACTAGATAATGTTTAAACACCGGATCAAAACGTGGCAGCTACATCTTTATATTTAAGAATTCGAGCCCGAGAAAGAAAAATCCCGTCCGACGCAGCGGACGGTCTGTGAAGAAGTGCTGAAAGATAACGCGAACGAATTAACTTGCTAATTGGGGGTTGCTGTTAATTAAGTTGTACTAGTTAGATACTTCGTAGTGAAAGTTTGTAGGGAAGATTGGCCCTGTAAAAGACCACATAAATAATCATGAATGTAAGAACTAATGGAAGTGAAATAAAGAAAAAGAACAAAACCGATTAAGGAAATAGCTAATAATTTGAATAAATAACATGATTAATAGCTTGTACATGGACCGAAAAAGATGAGGATGGTGATATTGCTACGAAAACAAATCAGCACTTAGTTGATGTTCATTTTGGTGAAGTCACTTAATTTGTTAATGCCGTCAGGGCGGAATGACTTCAGTCTATGCATCCAAAATTTTTCTTTACTTTTTCTCTCCGCATCTGTCCAGTAAGGGTTGTGATCAATGACCAAAACCATCATGTCCTCCCATTTGTGACCATCTAAATTAAAATGTTCCCCGACGGGTTCTTTAATTTTCTTAGTTTTGATGGTGGAACGATGATTATTGATGCGCCTGCAGAGGTCTCCTGTTTCCCCTACGTATTGTTTCTGACAAAATTTACAATTGATGAGATATACACAATTGTCCGTACGACAAGAAGTATTTGCGAAAATTTTGTAAGTACGGCCAGTAATGGGGCTAGAGAAGTCGTCTGCATCAGAGCTGTGTTTGCACAACAGACATCTGGTGTCAAAACAAGTTCTAAAGCCACCATTAGGCAGAGGGTTCTTTAGTTTGGTTCTTACCACCATGTTCTTAAGGTTTCTAGGGCGCTTGAAAGCTGCCATCGGGTTTTTTTTGAAAACCTCAACCATTTTATCATTGCTGTAAAGGATTGGCAGGTTCTTCTTTAGGACTGCATTTAGGCCCCTAAGGACAGGATGGTAAGTAGTGACAAATGGGACCTTGTTGTCTTCGTTTTTGGGTTTATATTTAAGAAGGGATAAACGATCCTCTTTAGCTAAATCATCAATTGCATTCTGTACAGAGTGCGAGCTGTAGCCCCTGGCACATAAGTGGGATTTTAGGAGTTGACTTTGCTCAGAGTATAGTTCTTGAGTTGAACAAATACGTCTGACTCTGGTGGCTAGGCCTTTTGGAATGCCTCTTAACGTATGAGGTGGGTGGCAGCTAGACGTCATTAAATAGAGGTGGGAATCTGTAGGTTTAGTATGAAGATTGAAATCGAGTTTACCATCGACTAAAGTTGAAGTAGTGTCAAGAAACGTGTTGTTGAATGAGGAAATTTCAGTCGTAAATTTGATAGAATGATGGAAAGAATTGACAAAGGTAATAAAATCATCGAGGTTGTTTCTGTTGTCAACCCACTTCATTTCGATGTCTTCTATGAAGCGCAACCAACTAAGAGGTTTGAAGGGTGACTGTGTTAGTAGGTTGCGCTCTAGATTACCCATGAATATATTGGCATAAGATGGTGCCATTTTGGTGCCCATAGCAGTGCCACTGACTTGAAGGTAGTGTTCTCCATTGAACATAAAATTATTGAATTTTAGAACATGCTCTAGGAGCTTGGTGAGAGATTCAGTTGAAGGGATCTGAACCTCTCTAGCGATCCATACCTCTTTACAGGCTGCAATACCTTCGTCATGCGGAATGTTGGTGTAAAGGGATGTGACATCCATCATCACGAGAATAGTATTATCTGGAAGATTTGAAGATGGCGTTTTGTTAAGATAATCCGTTGTATCTTTAAGATATGACGGTAAATTTTCAACATGTGGACGGAGATGAAGGTCGATGAATTCTGAAATTTGTTCAGTGGGATGTCCAATGGCACTCACTATGGGACGTCCTGGCATTCCAGGTTTGTGAATTTTTGGAAGAACATAAAATTGGCCGGGCTTACAGTTGATAGGAAGAAGGGTAGAATAAATATTGTAACCAATTTCATTATTTTCAAACATAGTATCTAATGTTTTGGTAATAGTATTTGAGAAGTCATCTGTAGGATCAGTGTCAAGCTTTTGGTAAAAACGTTCATCTGACAATTGTCTGTATGCTTCTGCAAGATATTTGTCTTGGTCCATCACAACAATTGTTGACCCTTTATCTGCTTTTTTAATGACGATGTCTTCCCGGTTCTTTAGGGTTTGTAACGCTGATCTTTCTTCTTTATTTAGATTATCCGGGTGTCTGTGTTGTTTGGAAAGGAGTTTCTCTATGTCTGACTCGACAGCGCTTCTATATATGATTCTAAGGATATATATATATATATATATATATATATATATATATATATATATATATATATATATATATATATATATATATACACATGTATATATTAAATACCACAGTCCTGAATACTTATTTTTCTCCCACAATTTTGACAGAACCTCATTTAGTTCATAAAGAACAGTGCGACATTTAAGTCCGGACATGACAAAGTCCGGGCTTTTAGCTACCATTTCCGTTGGACATAGCTTACTTTTGTTTATATATCTTGGTGGGACATTTTACTTTGATCCTATCATGTCAGCATGAATGTACACATTGCTCTAGTTTTCTTGTAATTGTCTCTCAAATATCAAAATCCCATGGGATTTTGGTGGGATTTTTCATCCCATCTCAAACCCCACCAAAATCCCATGGGAGAAAAAGTATTGTGGGATAAATTGTCCCATGTGGGAAAAAAAATCCCATCATTCATAAAAGATGGGATTAATTCTCCCATATAGGACAAAAAATCCCACATAATAAAGAAAATAGGATATATCCCATGATTTTTCACATAGGATAAATTTTCCCATATATCACAGATATCTTTCTCATGATTTCTCATAATAAATTATTTTCTTTTGTTATTTCACCTTAATTTGCACATAACATTAAACTCTGTCTCATGGCAATTGATTGGATCAACAACTGTACAGACATTTCATATTTTCATCTGATATTAATCTTTTAAAGACATGTGAGATTGTATTGTGTTGATTTTTCAAAATACTGTAGGTGCATGTTTGCTATAAAATGCAGATTCTAATCCTAAATAAATAGTTATTTGGTTCTTCATTTTTAATCCATCTAATTAGACTTTCTTGTTATCTATTTCTTAGGAACTGTCTTCCCACAAATGTTTATTTAAAAATAAAAGTTGGTGTTATGACTAGTTAGTCATAACACCAAATTTTATTTTTAAATAAACATTTGTGGGAAGACAGAACTAATAATTTCATTACATATTATATAGCTCTTTCTGGTAATTACCATAGGCGCTTCCCACCTAAAATCAGTGTATTAAAAATCCATCCGAAAAGAGATGAAGATTTCGCACAATGATGTATAGATAGTGAGCGTCTAACAGGTGCAGTTCTTTACCTCAGCAGATAAGAATGACCATTGTAAATGTTGCTGTGCAGTACTAATGCAACGCTAAAAAAATACCTTATGCAGATTGTAAACAACGAAATGTTTACCCAATGATGACGTTTTTTCATATCTAATGCTCATAAACTTCTCATATTTCTCATGTACTCATTTCTCAATGTTCCCAGTTTCCATCTTGGAGTGTAATAATTATGTTGAATTGCGAACCCGATTGTTAAATACACCCCCCCCCCCTCCCCCCTTTTAAAAGAATTCGGAATGCTAGGACAATCTCATATCATGTTTCATGGAGTCAGGTGCACAGAACAAGAACCACATCGTCAATAACGGCGATTGTCTACGCCGCATTGTTACCCATTGTACGGATTTTTTTTAATAAAAGAGAGTAAAATATAACCTTTGAAAAAAAATGTTTTATATTGAGTTCAAAATCATGCTTAAATAACTGTATCAAGTTTTGTAGTTTGATTAAGTCATTATAGTGAGACTGTTTGGGTTTTTTTTTCAATGTGATTGTTGTTGTTTTGATACATGTAAGAAGGTAACAAGACTTCAAATTCTCGCTAAGTTTAATAAATTTCACAAACGCTATTTCTATTGGTTGGTTGCACCGAGCTCAGCTTGAGCGACTTTCTGTACTTGTGTACATTACCTGCATACGTGTAAGTAACAGTATATCAAATAAGTGTATTTTAAAAATACATGCACATACATAGTACAGAAGATCAAAGGTGGCAATGTTGCATACATCAACCCGTTAATTGCCAGACTGTCACCTTGATTAAAATTCTTATCCCTCGGTGGTTCGTTTTATATATACATGTAATTATATCCCCGACTGTTTAAGACTTGTTACCTGTAATTAAATCCGAGATGTACGGTTCTAGGATAACACAAAAGTGAAATTTTTGTTTCAAATTCAATTAACGGGTTACAATATTATTTCCCTATAAAAGAAATTATATATGAATTAACCATTAACCATTTACCAAATGTTTCATTTTATTTTTTGAAATCTCTCTCTCTCTCTCTCTCTCTCTCTCTCTCTCTCTCTCTCTCTCTCTCTCTCTCTCTCTCTCTCCTCATTATTTGCTTGCTTAAGTACTGCTTTAAAGTACACCAGGGACAAACGGTTTCTAGACTACCTACTTGTAAAGTGCGGTCAATTTTTATATGATGGAGATCTATATGTGAAAACATCCTGAAAATTTAACTGCGGTCGCATGAGTACTTTTCGAGATATTTGGGGGAAACCCGATTTCACACCTTCAGAACGATTTTTAATCAAGCCGATTTGGCGCGGGATGAACTGTGGCGTCACTGGGTCAAATACTATAATATGAGTATGAAAACTGTTTGTTTTCTTGCATTGCATTTTCTATATATGAACATTTTTTTTTTATCGACCCTGAATGACTAAATATACTGTTGTTTGAGTTTAAACCCATATTTTATTGAACAAAAATGCCGAATTTGGAAACTTGTTAACGTTTGCTTCATGAATTTAGTCACATGTGTGACACATTTTGCATCACATGTGTATCCTATGTAGCAAATTGACAATCAATCAAGGCACTGTTGTTATAAGAAATATTTTTTGAAATATTTTTTTGTAAAAGGTAACGTGGGGGGGGGGGTCTATTCCTCGTATGAGACATAAAATTCAGGCACGTAGCATCGGGGGGGGGGGGGGAGGAGGGGGGGAGCTTGCATTTACCATGTTTACATATAAAAAATTGAATTATCATGGAGCCTCCCCCCCCCCCACTTTTTGGGGGAGTATGTAAGTATTAATTAAGGGAATTAAGAGTGAAATCGAAGTTACAGATATATACCACGCCAGCTCCCGCCCCCCCCCCCCCCCCCCCCCCCCCCACGAATAAGGATATTTAAGATTTCAATTTCCCCTTTATTTCTTATTTTGTTGCTTGCTTGTCAAGATTTTTTGGATGAGTCTGAGATGTAATTTCAGGCAGGTAGCATCCTTTTTGAATTGGGGGGGGGGGGGGGGCAATCAAAAACGATGCTACCTGCCCGATATTACATCAATATTGCCCGATTATTCATTTTAATATTGATTTCGGACTATTAACAATCAAAATAGCATGCACATTTTAACAAACAATCGAGGGATTATTAATGGATCAAGGCGAAATTTAAGTCCAAGATGGCCGCATGATGAAGTTTGTCTCGTAACTTCTTTCTCGGAGAATACGATAATGGAATTTTATTTTACACTTATTTACATCCTTTGTCAAGATATGTTAAAGTTTCTTTCAGTTTTAATAATGATTCGGTGTTAGTATAACAATTTAATTTAAGCTATTTGGAGTTAAATTGCTGACTATACCGCTCGAAAGAAAGGTGTTCTTTATTGGACAAGAAATTAAGACCAGGGACGTAATTACTTCCGAAATTATTACTTCCTTATTACTTGATTGCATTTTTTAAACAAGGTTTAAATTGCTGAATTGTGAGTTTTGTCATTTTTTAATTGATAAGATAAGTAACAATTAAGGCATATTTTGAACATTAGTTTCTTTTTGATAGTCTCATGCATGATTCTTTAACCACTGATTGACGGACTATACCCGTGTATTAGCTAATGAATGCTTATTTTACACAGTCTAATTTAATTTATGTTTTAGCTGATAATAATTGAGTAGCTAATTATACACAAATCAATTTACCAGTCTAGAGGTGTGAAACCTCCTCTTTGTTCTCCAGACTCGTGTACCATGTGTATACATACCCCAGACACATACGTGTCTGGAGCAGTAGCTTCGTTAGTTTACTGGTGACATCGTCTCGGGTCATTCGTGTGTGAAGGGAGATTATGTAATCAGCAACTGAATAATGAACATCAATCTGTCCATGCAAGCATTTAAGATATCGTAATCATCGGTAAAAAAGGCGACGAGAATAGCCAAAATCCCTAAAAAGAAACTTGATTGTGCCAAAATAATTACGGATACAAATTTCTAAATATACAATACTTAAAATAACTAGATACGTCAAAACATCAGAGCTCTATCAATTTTTTGTAATTTTTTACTGCAAAATGGTATTTATTTTGTAAAGCTTTTTAAGGTAATTCCCTTCCTGTTGATCTCGTAACCTCTTTTCCGCATGTTGAATAAGCAAATTAATCAAATAATGTTCAATATGTCGCCTTAACTATAATTATATTATGTAAGTAGAACAAATATTTTTCAATAATATCAAACTGATAGCATTCATGCCGTAAATACTCCATTTCATAGATCTTTATTTGTGATGCTGAATTAGTAAATATATTATTCACCAATTCCTATATATTTGCTTTGTATATCTGTTTGTATTTTTTGTATTCATGTCGTTTTGTATGTACAAGTATATCGAGAAGGTCATTGTGTACACATCACAAGTCAATCACAAGTCAGTGGATTTTGTCTAGATTTTTGTTTTGTCTCAACTTGATTAGCTAGTGATTAATTTTGCTCTAAATTATAAAGTATTAATTATGAAGAACTTTTGGGGAAAAATCAGCGCCGCGAACGTGATTTGATCCCACGCTAGTACAATAGTGCTACTTACACCGCCCTCCGCGCAGCCACTGCGCCACTGCCGCTTTAGTTGTAAAGGCTTTTATTTTAAATATAAGGTAAGGCTATCTTATTAAAAAGGAAATTCGATTAAAGTGAAGCTAATTTTTTCTTCGGAATAATATATTCTTAAAAATATAGAGTATTTCACCCCTTGTTATGATTCTTTATTCAAAACTTGAATAATTACATTTCGATGTTTTATAGTACATGTACTACCAGGGACATTTATGTATATATATGTATCACCGGTGCTATGGACACGGAATGCACCGATCCAGCTTTTTTTCCTTGGGGAGGGGGGTGGGGTGGGTTTGGAGTGACAATTTAGTTTGCCAGGGGGTCAGGGGCATACTTGGATTTACACGAAATAATTTAATTGAATGATCAGCCCAAGTTTGTGGGATCCCGTTTAATACAGGTTAAGAAGCCCGATAATTAACAGTGTTTTAAAACTTACGCACACTTGTATTGATTGGCAAAATGTGAATATAATAATCTTCGTTTCGGGATAGCATTGTAACAGGATTAGCAAAACCATGCACGTTGGTGTCTCAATGGCAAAACAACTACCATTTACTTAAAATGATATATGTCGCATTGATCCACGTAAATATCTTATGCCAAAAGCTATCTGATTAATTAATTAAATAATTCATTAATATTGCTAGTAACGATTAAAGTTAACAAAATTGGTTAATAATGTTTACATTCACGTAATAAAAACTGTGTTTGTTTCGTGGAGACGGAAGACCTTAATGATAAGACAGTGTTCGGTGAAAATTTTCTCGCTTCTGAACTTCCAGTAAAAAAAAAATAAGAACCTTAAAAATGGATGAAAAACACTCCAAAATTAATCTAAAGATTCACAATTCACTCCTTGTATGTGCCAAATTTCCATTTTATCATGCAACTTGATAAACTGGTTCACAGTTTCCAAAACTCGGAAGTGGAGTGAAGAAAAACGAGGGGAATAGTTTTGTTATCATGAGCAGTAAGTACATTGTTTGTTCTTATTTATTTTCTTCACCCAATTTTAGCCCCAAGCGAGTTCACCTGTGTCACGTGTTTCTGTTCAATCTGGTTTCTGCTCGCACGTGTCTTACACGTGTATATCTCCATTCTTTGTAGAACAATAGGGTGCTAATTAATATACACAGACTGACACCTGTAGATACTGCCATGTAAATTGGTAGATGCTTTAGGACAATAGGATAGTTATTAGGTATACACAGAATGTGTCTCCTTGGTCAGTTGACTTATCTATAAGGAATTCATAATGAACACAACAAAGACTTTTGATGCTACATGTACACAGCTGGTACATGTAGAGCTTATTTGTAATTGACATCAACACAATATTTAAAAGTTATTAAAAAGATATTATAAATGAAATGAATGTGCAAGTAATAAAATGTTGAAAAAGTATATAATCATATATAGTCAATGTAATACAAATCATTGCATTCCTAAAACTAAATGCATTGATCTAAATTGATAACGTTTAAATACAGTTTTGTTACTATACTTGTATTGTTTTCATTTTAAGGAATTATTTATAAGTAATATGAACAGAACCATATTTTAATTTTGTCATTAGTACAATTGGCAACATTTTAAAAAACATTATATAGTCTGGCATCATGTCTATTATAGACTGTGCACTGTTGTATTCTCTCATGGGGGGGGGGGGGGGGAAGACTTTTGTTAGGAACCGTTTCTATTGTTATAGTCAAATTATTTTACTACTCCTATTACAAAGTAAACTCATATATCAACTTAGGAGTGAAGACTTTTGTCAGGAACCGTTTCTATTGTTATAGTCAAATTATTTTACTACTCCTATTACAAAGTAAACTCATATATCAACTTATATTCTTCGAATAATATTAATTATACATGTGTATAAAAAAAATTTTTTTCTTTTTAAAATAAAAGTTTTCTTCTGAGACTGTAATCTAAGTTCATTTCAGAAGAAATTGGAATGTGTCCTCTACATGTATTTCATCTACAGAGTTTTCATGTGCACTCAGTCTAGACAAGTTCACCCTGAAATGGTGCAGTCTCTATTTTCAGGGGTAGTACCCCACATCGAAACTGTGCTATTGTTGATCTAGCTAACAATATGTTTAGGAATGTTCATTGAGATGTATAGTTTTCTAGGCAAGAATTTTCCTTTGATAGTTTTTATGTTCTTAATTTAGGAGTATTTAATGTGGATATCCATTTGCCATATCTTAGTTCATGTTCTAACTGCTGTTTACTGATATGAGTTAATATATACATGAAGTACATGGGGGCATATTTCCATAGGCTGCCAGTATATCTACATCATCTAGAATAGACATTGTGGTTTTATGAATAGTCCTTGTTACACTACTACATGTACATTTTAATAAGTGTATTGTCAAACAACAATATTCATGTACATGATATACCATATGACTGCCCAGAAAGACAACAACTTCAGTAAATAATGAGTAACATAAATACAAGGCTTTTAGTTACTAAAACATCTTGTCAATGAATAGAAGAAGTCGATCAGAAATAATTAAGTACTACATGTAGGTAACTGCAAGTTAAAAATCAGAATTAATCCTTTAAAACATATGGCCAAAAATTTTCAGAGAATCGAGAGAAAGAAAACAAACCCGGTATATATAATCATGTTCATATTAATTAACTTTGAAACAAACCGAAATCATTCATTAGGGGAGAGAGAGAGAGTTGTTGAACATTAGGGTTCACTGGTTAAAAATACATGTATGTATTCAGAGCTTTATTTAAGCTCATTGAGCAGAGTATTAGGACCAATATTCTATGTCTGTCTGTCGGTATGAATGAATGAGGTGATGGGTTTATAAATGTAGGAATGAATGTGTTCATGTATATGCTAAACAACAAGTTAATTTATCATCATATGACAAAAGTCAAGCTTATTATTTATTATCCAATTATCCTTTGTTTTGTATACAAATATATCAATAACATATCACTCTGTAAACTGGTAAATTATACTACATACAATATTATACTATATTCTATGATTATTTTATAACACCACTTCTTGACTTTGTATTTTGGAGAGGGTTTATATAGGCTTTGCCTGTTGCCTAATCCATTTGATTACTCAATAAAATGTGCTTAAATTAGAGTATTAGGAAAAATTTAATATGAAACATAACTATTGAATAAACATTTAAGTGTTTATAGTATAACCTCACAATATCCATAAAAGTACCACTGAGACCAACATAATACAACTGCATAATAAATAAATGTTATTTAAGAAATTAATGGGTTCCAGCTTCTGATCCGCCATTCAGTAGATATTTTAAAACAATCTTGACTAATAAATGTCAGTCATATAATAATGATTCCAATATAAGTCGATCAGATGAGCAAATCTAATGTTTTGAGGCTGTATGATCGAGCTATAATTTTTGAGAACCTTAAATTTATCACTATTATGGGACCCAGTTCATTTAACAGGCATGGGACAATTACTTTTTCATAAAGGAAAAGCATGGGACAAAAACTTCCTTAGGTACCCGTGGGATGAACACTTCTTTAAAAATGAGTTACAAATCTCAACTCAAAAGGAACAATTAATATCTTTAAACATATTTCATTTTAAAAAAAATAATCATTTAGGAGGGAGTTACTCTCATTATTATCCAAAACTGTGTGACTTGCTCTCTTTAACTTACACTAAAATTCTATGAAAAGATGAAATTAGAAAGCTTATGCAATTCTGAGAAAAAATATGCATCATATTGCCAATTCCATTGAGGTCTAAGAAAAATATAGCCATTTAAGTGAACCTACCATTTCCCCACTCCTCTATTTAACACAGATTCATGGGGCTCTCCTTTAGTAAAACATATTAACTTAATCTTTTAGACATCAATTGTTGTTCAACCTCCTTGAATAAGAAACCTTATTCAGTACTACATACATCTACATAATATTACCATGATAAAAGCATCAAATCACTTAGAAATACTCTTACATGTATTACACTCCCCCTATTTTGATTGTCATAAAAAGCATTTATAGTTTGAAATATTTTACCTAATATTATGAAATTTGTGGCAATTTTCTAGGGTCATTTCTTACACATATTTGAAATAATCATCACTGATGCTCAGAAATTGCTCTTTTTTTGGTAAATTGGATGATTTGTAGCATTTTTATTCACAACTAGACATGCCATCCTGCAAGTGTTTTTTTTTTTTTCATGAAAATGGAAGTTTAACAATCATATTTAGTGAATATCTTATCTATTCTGGTTTCTAGTCTCCTTTTGATAAACCATATGCATGCTAAAACAGTAGGACCTGCAAGTATGATATGCCTACCTTTAATTTAAATAAAATTCAAACACACCAGGGTAGCTGGAGATGGATAAGAATTTCATGAAAAATGTTCAATTTTTACATGTATTTCTACATTTTTGACGCATATATACAATAAAAGGGTAAAAATATGTTGATTCTTGTTCGATTCAACAGAAGTACCATAAATATAGTAGCTAGATGTTATTTGAAGGTCAAGTGTACCTTTACATATCATACATGTATATGCGTAATAAAAGAGAGAGATGATTTTTTAACTAATGTAAAAACATCTTAAATATCACTTTTGCACAGGATACATACACTTGGGTTTTTAAGGTTGATACTATGATAACTACATTTGTTTACATGTAATTACTACATTTGAAAGAGACATATTCTTATAAAAAAAAAATGGGTATTTATAATTATAGTCAGGTTTCTTAATGTTATTTCATAAAACCAGAGAGCAACTTCACTGCAGATTTATAAATTTAATGATTAAATTGATAAAAACTGTTTTTATCGCTTATCTCAGTAATTAACTTAAGCCTATAAATTGTCATCAGGATAGGAAATTCCAACTTTCTGGGTAGGCCAAATTTTACTCAAGTGGTGGCCATTCTACACATGTAACCGAAGAGGGAGTATTTATAAACTCTCCTTCTGTATGCATATAAAAATAATTGTTTACATTGTACCTTTTGTAATTAAGTCTCCCAAAAGAAGTTTGGAGACATTGTTTTTGAAAGCGGTTTCTTCTTTTTCTTCTTTCTTGCCTTTGAACTTGTCCATCGCGTTTCTCAGAGATGGTTGAACAGAGTTGTACACAACTCAAGAATATGATAGGCCTGCATACCCTGTTTTAAATTTTGAATTTATTGTTTTTAAATTGGGGTTGGGCAACCATAGTTTTGGGGGGTCAAATAGGGGTGGGGTCTAACATTGAATCCTTAGGGAAAAATTATACACTATATTGTAAATGGTTATAACTTGAAAACCGTTAAAGATATTGACATGGATTTTTCAAATGCTAAATATATTGAGTGTTAATTATGGTCAATACATGGTACATTATAGATATGATCTCTGGGGACTATATATATTCCCCAACCCCCAGGTTAATGGGAAATTACTTAATATTTGAAAAACCATGACTCCTCACCCTTAAACCATAAATATTCTTGTTCCTTGTGTAATGGGGCATCATATGGTATATAGGTTATGGCCATATGGGGGTGGTTCCGTCTACCCCTGACACAGGAAGTGCCCTAATTTAAATATCTCATTAAATTCCTATGAGATCCCCAACCCCAGACTACTTATATTCTTGTCATTTGTGTTAAGGGGCATCAAATGGTATGTAGGTTATGGGCCCTGGGGGTTTTCCTGACCCCCATTGAACAGGAAGTGCCCAAATATCTCAAAAATGGTTGAGATCCCCACCCCTAAACTAAATATATTCTTGTTCCTTGTGTCAAGGAGCATCAAATAGTATATAGGTCATGGGCCCCAAGGGTGGTCATGACCCCCCTCCCCCCCCCCCCCCCCCCCTTTGAACAGGAAGTGCCCAAATATCTTGAAAATAGTCGAGATCCCCGCCCATTAATCATATATTTTCTTGTTCCTTGGGTCATGCCGGTTCACCTGATGTACAGTATCAAATCAAATCATATCAATCAATCAAAATTTTAAACAAAAATGAGTCTCCTTGCAGCAGTGAAAAGTAAGAGTTTATGGGTTTACATAAACAGAAATATTTTCATTAATATTCAATAGAATTGGTAATTTTTGGTATTTATTTTCTCAGAATTTGTTAAATCTTATTGTTATAAGCTCTATTAAGTCATTTCAAGAAGAATATGTTATCGATAGTACATATAATTTAGCACATGTAATTCATTAGATGGATATAATGACATTATCTAATAAATTAATACATTGGTTTTTTGAATACTAGTATTACTTTTACTAGACTATATGATCAGACAATTGAATCATAAGAGTTTGTGGGTTTACATAAACAGAAATACTTTTATTAATATTCAATAGAATTGGTAATTCTTGGTATTTATTTTCTCAGAATTTGTTAGATCTTATTGTTATAAGCTCTATTAAGTCATTTCAAGAAGAATATGTTATTGATGGTACATATAATTTAGCATGTGTAATTCATTAGATGGATATAATAACATTATCTAATAAATTAATACATTGGTTGTTTGAATATTGCTTTTACTAGACTATATGATCAGACAATTGAATCATAAGTGTTTAGTTAACCCCAACATACAATCAATCAAGATGATATATTTAGAGGACTTTTTATCCTCTGGGATAAAATATCCCAACATGGTGATTCATAGGATTTTAAATCCTATAAAAGCCTTTTAGAGGATTATTTATCCTATAAACACCAATGATGGGAGAAAAAATCCCACGGGAGTTTATATCCCACAAAGATTTTTTTCTCCCATGGGATTTTAGTGGGGTTTGAGATGGGATGAAAAATCCCACCAAAATCCCATGGGATTTTGATATTTGAGAGACAATTACAAGAAAACTAGAGCAATGTGTACATTCATGCTGACATGATAGGATCAAAGGAAAATGTCCCACCAAGATATATAAACAAAAGTAAGCTATGTCCAATGGAAATGGTAGCTAAAAGCCCGGACTTTGTCATGTCCGGACTTAAATGTCGCACTGTTAAAGGTATTTATTTGGATATTATCAACTAGTAATTATTATATCAAGAATACTTATTTAGTAATGGTGTAACCAAACCAATTTGATAAAAAAAGGTTTGTTTTAAGTCAATCAATTCATCAGACTATTCTGTTAAATCAGTAAATAGGTTTATTAAGATCCTTTCTTTATTTACAGTTTATAGCAGTTAGAAATATTTGATTTGAAATTTGATTTAGATATTAAGATATAATTTCCGAAATATCGGTTATTTACTTAATCCGCATAAAATAGCTACTGTAGCATACCGTTTTTTAAAATCGAAACATAAACAATACCGCAGAGCAACATAAATTTTTGCCGAGAATTTTCTCCTCGTCAAGGCGTTGTCGTTAGAGCTCGCAGTGCTTACCGTCGCTTTGTACCGACATATATTAACTCAGCTTAAGTTTTTTTCGGGGTCTTACATGTAAGCAACAAGAAAGAACAAGCCTCAGAAAAGGCATTTAAAAATTCTAAAGTGTTGAATTTGGTCATTGAAAAAGTGAATATAAATGAATACCATCCAATGCCATTTGGCCTTGTCAACGAACCTGCCACTTGCCAAAGGCTTATGGAGGAATGCTTTGATGAACTTCACCTATCTATACATTCTTCGTACATCTTGATGACTTGATAATTTTCTCTAAACTTATGAAGGGCATGTACATGTTCCAGTCAAAAATTTTCAGCGACTTAAGTAGGGAAGTAAACTTGAAACTAGAGCAGAGCTCGTGGCAAAGCCACGAGTAGGTCTTCCGTCGTTGCTGCGAGGTGAAAATTTATGTGATTTGGTGTCAAACGATTATAATGACTAATGACTAAAATTTCACTTCTGCTTTTGTTATAAAAACGTGCTGTGATTGAAAGTCTGTATAAAGACAGGAAGAAAATGTTTAAGGAAAACTATTTGTCGAACACAGTTTGTGTAATTGTTTTGAAAACTCTTTAAGGCCCTGTCACACAAAGTTGCGTTCCCAGTGCGTGTTCACGGCGTTGTAAAATTAATGGAATCGCCGTAGGATCGCAAGGAAAGTTCAAAAAGGCGTTCTTACAGAGCTCCCAACTAAGTTTCCACAGAGTTCTACTTGGCGATTGACTGCCCTCTCGCTGGGTATCCGCCGAGCGCTCATGACGTGCTAGGAGTTTTTACCGCGAATCCACAGCGTACTCTGCGCGCTGACTGCGTGCACATGCGCTGTTGGAGACTTTACGGCGCTGTCATGGCGACCTTACTCCACTGTTACGGCGTGTTTATCGGAACGCAGAGCCACGGCGCGTACTTTGTGCATGTTCAAAGTACGCGCCGTCGCATGGCGTTCTAAAATGTTCTAGGCTAGGATATCCCACCGCGGCGAACGAAGATGCCGTTGAGTTGTTATGGCGCTGTAGAAGACTGTAGTTTGTTTACCACGGTGTTTTACATTATTCAATTACGCAGCGGGATCGCTGTGAGGACGCAGCTCCAGTGTGACAGGGGTTTAAACAATGAGAAGTTTAATGGAGGGTAGCATGGATTGTTATATATTACGTGTACTCATGATTCATGTATGGAAATGTAAGTAAAAACGTGCATAAAAAACACGTAACTTCTGTAAATAAATCTTTCTAATTTTTTGAAGACTATGTGCAAGTTTGAATTTGTTTCGTGCTGTCAAAATTTGGTAAATAGCCAAAATTGATGGCATCTATGAAAATTTATTCAGGGCTGATATTATTTGATAATACGAGTAGACTTGAACATTTAAAATAATAATCAGCTATCTAAGATCATCGGGAGAATTTATGCATAAGTGAGCGTCTAAATTTTACTCCTGATATACAGACACCGCTATGTAACGTAAAATTACGATGCAATAATATTCAAAATCCCTATTTTTAAGTCAGTTTTTTCTCCTTTATCGGATCAACAGTTATTCTCTCGGAGAAAGTTTACGTATGTATTTTTTTTAAAAAAAGGGAGAAACTTCAATAAAAATAAGCGGAAAATAATGGTGTTACGGTTTTTATTTTCAGTTAATTCAATTAAATGTGACAAAGGCGCATATTCGGTCGGATTTTTGGTAACATGTACATGAAGTAAATTTGATGCAAGTTCCATGTTTGTTTTTTGTGGGTTTTTTTTTTTTTGCTTTTATTTTTTTTTTTGCTTTTCTCTGCTTTATCATAAAGATATATAAAAAAATAACTACGTACATGTCACAAGCAATATTTGCCTTCTCTATTTATCTTGTATTTTAATAGATTGGGTAATCATTGACTTGTTGACCTAAAATTAGTATTCCACTGGCTGTAGCTAACCTTGTAAGTAAATTAAGTTGCAAGACATCCTCATACCACACAACTTCAATAAAACTTTTTTTTAAAAATCAATTTTCATATAATTAGCAATAAAGAAAATCCCCAAGAACACATGTCCATCTCACTGAAGTGTAACTTTGAGAAGCGCATATATTTTTTGGAGGCAGATATGTCGCTATATTATAGTCTGTAAGTCAAGTAAACTAATCTGTCCTAACTTGCAATACTTTGATGATTTCTATGGCGACCACCTGCATAGCATAATGTAGTCGTATTTCATAACATCTTATCCCAAGAAAACATTACATTTGACTTAAAACTTTTAATTATAATATATATTATTCTGTTCATAACTATATATAATAGAAGTTTAGCGTGTTCGACATGTTAATTTATTATAGCCACGTTCTCAGATTACGATCCCGCACCTTTAATGTGAAAATGAAAGTCTTGTTGTTTGAAAATTGACCACTTTGAAGAAAGCACCCTTCGAACTGTTGATTAATTACATAACAATTGATGATCTGCAGCCATAAATAAGCTGGGGCTGTATATGTTCTGAGCTGTTTGCGCTGTTCAAATTGACACAAGATTTTCGCTAGCACGTGGCGATTGAATTTACGCAATAAAGAAAGTGTGAAATTTACAAAGACTGACCGAATAAAAAAACAGGTGGGAAAGAGAAACACGCTCAGGAGAAAATGTTACACATAAGAAGTCACTATCAAATGATTTTCGACAGATCTGGAATTAAAAAAAAAGAGAGCACTTGGCAGCGGGGCGGTGGGAGGGCAACACAGAAATGAGTTCGTTTTCACAATAAAACTAACGACCATGTAGAAACAATACAGAAGTTATTAATATGTGACCGATAGAATCTAAAGAAAACTTGTATCAAAACTCATGTGAATATTCTTTAAAATAATCACCGAATGCCTTAATTCAGGTTATTCTCTTATCGTGTCAGCACCTACCGCAAACATGGCACTTTGATCATAATTTGATTTGATTTTTTAAATTACCTTGTACGCTGTCGTATAAATCAATGCTAAATCAACTTTACGAGTAAAATAAATTTATCGGTTCATCTGAAACCAATATAATAGTTTAAAACATAATAAAAATAATTGCGTTCGTACAAAATACCAAACATGCACGCGTGCTAAGGTACATGAAGAGGTCACTTGCGCGGGATCTCCTCGGCCATGTGCGAGGGATGATCATTATTTAAAGGTTTTAATATTTGTGTTGTTTTTTTGTTGTTGATTGAAAACATTATTTGTACAGTTTTTAAAACATTTAAGACTTACAAACCAGCCATTCAAATATGTCTCACGAGTATTTCCGATTTGGAGTAATATCGCTTTTATTAATTTTCAGAACGACTTTTTAATTTACTCTCCAATGTTTAATTTAACTAAATACAAAATGAACAAACTTTTATAACATAAGATTAAAACAGTGTACAGTGTATTAACGGCTATATAAACTCAAACACGTTCATATTCATGTAAGTGTGCGGGTGCGAATCTTGTGTATTAGATAACCGTTTACCGCTAGGTAGTGCAGCCGTGGATGATTTCCTCGGCCGTGGGCGAAGGATAGATTACATAAAGGTTTAACGCATACACACGCACAGCTCAGAACCTAGGAAGATTTGAAAAGTTTGCAATTTAATGACTAAATTCTATCAAATAGAAATTCTTTTTTTACTTAAAACCCACAATTGATATATATGTCTGATATTGCATTAAATATAGAATGGCATTTCTTTTATTAATTAACTGAACGATTTCTTAATTGACACCCTATCGTTTAATCCAATTGAAGAATAAACCTTTATGTGTAATCAAAACTGAAATAATTCTTCAGTTCGCAGCTAGATTAACTCATATATGAGAGACGCAACTCTCGTGTATTAGAAAACCGCTGACCGCTAGGTAGTCCAGCCGCGACCATGGTGACCGATTTTCTCGGCCATGGGCGAGGGATAGCTTACGTAATAATACACATCTCTGATTCAAGGTGGATTTTAAATGCATGCAGTATGATAACTAAAATGTAATGCATAGAATTTTTTTTCAATAAGTATTTTGTGTTTTACTA
Source organism: Magallana gigas (assembly GCF_902806645.1). NCBI lineage: Eukaryota > Metazoa > Mollusca > Bivalvia > Ostreida > Ostreidae > Magallana > Magallana gigas. Next base: position 19,356,608 of record NC_047562.1, on the reverse strand, counting down.
GAAAAGAAAAAGAATGTTTTGTTTTTCGATTCTCGTCTTTAAGGATTGTGCACTATAAGAACTAAACAACAATGACTTTAACTTCTATATAAAAAAAAAAGCATGTGTTCTAATTTTTTTCTCATGAATTAAAGCCTCCTGTATAAACCATCATACTTTCTGTGGTAACTTTTTGCCAGTTTTACGCGCAAAGACTTTCGTTAACTTGCCAAATGAAAGCAGGTACATGTTAACATGTAAAGCTTTTTACACTCATACTACACAAATCACTTACAAAATAACATTGTGACGACCTTTATGAGATCCCAACAAACAACTTTTCCAGCGACAGCAATATCGAAATCCTAACCGTTTTTGAGTTATTAGGCAAAATCTTTTGAGGGCTACTGGCCTTTAATTTAAGGGGCCAGCCCTTTTTCATTGGTGTCAAATGAAAGCCCTTAACATTATGCACAACTTTTGTTCTATATGTATTTAGGAAATATTTCAAACTAAAAAGTTACGAAGCTAAAACATGAGAAAAATTTCGCTATTTTTAAAACATAGATTTCGATTGATTCATTCGAGTGGAATAATTGGAAGAAATTAAAATCCAAAAATCAGAGGACAATATTCAAAGTGTCAATAAAAAAGATTTTTAACTATAAATTATTTGCTTCTGACCATTTCGGAGCCTTTGTCTGGAAACTAACGCCCCTAAAATTTTAGAAAAAGGGGAATAACTCAAAACCGGAAGTTGCGGTTTCAATTTTTTTTGTGCTCTAGAAACCTAATTCAATTTACAATATACCGTGAAAATTTGAATAAAAAACAGATGACAAACAAAAAAGTTATTGAGGATTTAAAAACGTCTAGAAGAAGAAAAATTATAATGAAGAAGAACCATCAGAATCAGTACAAGGTCTTCCGTTGGAAACGGAAGACCTTAATTATCACCAAAGAAATTCAAATTCTTTAAAAAGTCAAGTGTGTCGGAATCTTGTCCGTGAGGAGGAGATAGAGCCAGACCATGATAAGATCAACAATGTTCAGAATTGGCCAAAACCAAGAAATTCATATAAAGTTATCAATTTTTTGGGTTTCATTGTATACTATCGAAGATGTATTGACGGTTTTTAACAATAGTTGTTCATTTAATGACCTCCTACAAAATACTAAGAAGAAAACAAGAGAGGATGTTAGGTCATCAAAAGAATCTGACATGTGAAAATGTGAGGTTGAATAATAACAACCGTCCCAGATTACGCTCATCATTCCAGTTACACACAGATACCTCATCATCAAGCATTAGCGCTGTTTTATATCAGACGCAATATAATTGTAAGGGAGCTATAGCTTATACCAGCAGGATTTTGTCAAAATTTGAAAAGATTTATTCTATTTATTAATTTGAGTTTTGGGCTTCAAAGTGGGCTTCATGTGAAAAATCCCGAGACTATCTATATATATGCATATTTTAAACCAAGGGTAACATGTGTTTGTGACCAGGGTTTATTTTTCGAGGCAACTTTCATTTCAATATTTAATGGGATTCAAATTATTATATAGCCTATGTTGGTATGAAATATTTTATGAAATATATAGGATTCCCGAAATTAAGTTAATGATAAACTTTTTGTACGCGATAAATCTACAAATATTTTGTATGGATTGAATAATAACTTTACAGCCCGTTAACAAAAATCGTACAGCTAGAATTCTGCAGTTGACTGGACCTATGCATAAATCAAAGTACCGAAGAACTGACGGGAGTTGATTTTGTCCATGTTCACTTATTTTAAAATCAATGATATGTTATTTTGCATGACAAGTACATGTGATTCCTAATTTGCATTTCGCAGTACAGTTAAGGCGGTCAATAAAAATATGGGCAAATTTTTGTGATGAAAACACGTATACTTTAGTTAAACTGGCATGTCTTTTTTAAAATCAATAACAGTCACTCAAATGCATTATATTTCTAAAATATATATAACAGTACAATATTATTTGATGTTCATAGTGGTCACGTGATATGGCAGTCGCATGGTACAAGCAGATGTATTTGTGGTTTTGAGGTCATTTAAAAAATTCAATATTGCAAGGGCATAATCATGTCAAAATTCACAACTGAATTATGAAATAACTTGATGTTATATCATAGATTTTGAAAAACGGTGCGAACTTTTAAAGATAAGAATATTTGTTAGTAGAAACCGTAATTTATAATGCATATGTTGAATAATTTTGAAGGTCACAGGGTTAATTTTATTAAAAAATAATTAATTTGTAAGATTTTACAAGGATCGTAGAAGTTTTTAAGTTACATAGCATATTTCAAATTCACATGTAAAAGTTTGTCGGGATCAGGTAAGTGTATGCCCTTGCAATTAAGTGATTTATTTAGGTACTCAGATTTTAGATATACGATATTTTATACAAAACCGAGGTGGCTTCTTTATACGATGCATACTTTTAACAAAATGAAAATAGGACTATATAGGTAGCATTCTACTAATAATAATTTTAAACAAAATATTCATTTATACTTTTCCGTTAATGTATGACATTTATTTTTCTTCGCTATAAAACTGCACGATAGCCTTCAATGATTTAACTTAATGCGTCATTTTGAAGCATATGACGTCATTTTTTGTAGTACAGAGAGAACGACATCTCGCTTATTTTTCAGTGTGTACGATATAACGGACATCAAAATTGTAAGTAATAGCATTTGTTTTTTTTAATTAAAGGATTAGTATAAGTTAATTTTACTAATAAATAGATTAATAAGTACTTTCGAGGTTTGTAATATACTGTGATGTCATAATGCACATTTCCCGTACTTTTTGTCTGAACGGAGTTTATTGACAGCCTTAACTGTGCTGCGTTGAATTACGCACAATTTTATAATATGAATTTTTGGACTTTTTCGACAAGAATGTCGAGAAACTCTCATATGAATCATGTTAAATAATATTTAAAGATAAAATTGATTCAATCAAACTATGTATCAGTTAAAGAAATATTTCTCGAAAATTGTATGGATCCAAGCAATATTGAACTCTAGTCTCGTTCAACCAAATGCTCGGCTGACACCGTATATCTCCGACAAGCAAGAGAGACTCTCTGCTTGTCGGAGATTTACGGAGACAGCCGAGCGTCGAGTTAAACGAGACTATATTGAACTCTGGTGTAGGAATACATACGACTACAAAAAAATCTAAATTGTTCATTCCATTTAAAATCTGACTATTTTCAAGGTATTTATAAATAAGCTTCCTTGAAAAACAATGCTTTAGCATACATTATATCGAATTTATCAATTATTTTCAAGAACTAATTCTTGTCAGCAGCGATGATTTGTGCTGAGGTCCAAACACTGTTTCACTTTTGGTTTGCCAGAGTAACTGCATAGGATAGTTGATTAAAATCAACTCCCAAAAACAGAAAAATGTACATAACATTTCTATGATAATTGTCCCCATCTAGTGTTAACTAGTGTTTACATGTCAATTTACAATTCAATGGAAATATATAATTGGTCTTATTATCCCCTATGAACTGGTAGAGCTTGCGGTGAACATCATATCGGGCGCTTTTTGCAATATTTCAACAAAAGAGTACTTCTGAAATTGTCAATTGTGAAATTAAGATTTCAATGAAAAGCACCGCAGCCGTTTTGTTTCGATTGCATGCACACTACCATGGATTGGGTAATGGTAATTTGTAATGGTAATTGAGTGTAATTAATTACAATTTTTGATGTAATTAAAAGTAATATTGACAATTCTTTCAATTACAATTTACGGTAATTTAATTAATTACTTTCCAAAAAGGCATGCAATTCAAATAACTTTTCAATAAATTTCAATTTCACACTGATCTATATATGAATAAGAAAACTGTCTTCTATTCATTGTCCACCACACTTCCAATAGTACATAAGCATATGTAAATATATGAATATTTCAATGAATGATTCTCTTATCATAAGGATTCCTAATCTCTGAATATCAATGTGACAAATATTTATTAATTTGTTATAGAACAAATAATTGTATAAACTACGAGGTCATGCTTTTTAATTTTCATTTATTTATTTAGTTATTATTGCCAAATCTGTTCACTTAGTTGGTTCTTGTAATGACAATCAGACCAATGTGAATTGTGTTTTGATAACAATTATGTAGTCTGCTCTCCATCCCTGTTTTACCTGTATTTTTCCAATGTGTTTATAAGGAAACATTTAGTAATTGCAAGTGTTGAGTTTCAGTGTCCAAGAAAAGACTTATTGACATGAAAGGTGTATGTTACGGGACATGAATAGTGAACAAAATGAGCATTATATATTTTCATCTTATAGGAAACACAAATAACAAAGAGGTTTCTGAATCTCACATGGGTGTACTTGCAAAATAATATGAAATGTTATTTCCAAAGAACACTCCAATTCAATTTCATTAAAAATTAAATAGTAAATTAAGATAATTTACTCGCTTGACCTGTTAAATAACCTTATTTACATTGCTGTTGACCGAATGGTAAAACTTCAAACACTGTTGTTTATGAATGAAATAAACTGAAAAGTCCGGAATTTTATATATATATATATATATATATATATATATATATATATATATATATATATATATATATATATATATATATATATATATATATTTAGTATGATATATAGCAGTTCTTGATAATTATTTGAGGGTTATAAAAAATAACAATTAAAGAACAGAAATATTTTTCAATTTGAAAAATTCAATTCCGATGAATGTTCAATATAACATTAAAAGAACAAAAAATCAACAATGAATTACAAGTATTAATACACAAGAGACAGTTTTCTTAAAAAAAAAATGTAGTTTAGATAAGAATCAACACTTACATTCAAAGATACTTGAGCTGAGAAATGGAGACGAAGGACATCCATAAATAAAACCATGGCATTTGTATCCATGGACAAGAGAAACATTTTTTACTAAAACTAAACATAAACCTGAAAATGAAATAAAAAAGAAACTTTGTGATTATATTACAAAATTATTGTTACATTCATTAAATAGTCAAGTCATTAAGAGAATTGTAAATTGTAGTAATATTATTAAAATATAAATTATCACTCTTTTGGCATAGACTTAGATTTTTTTTCTGTGGTCTTTAGGGGGAACAAGGGGTTGCAGTGTAAAATTATTTGTCAATTAATTTTTTATCTTTTTTAACACATTTACATTAAGATGTCAACTATAACGTATATCATATTCATGACTACTTTCTTACCCTGCAAGGGAGATATTTTGAAAGGAATTATCCCCCTTTTCTTGCATTATGAATTTTTTTAACAATCTCAGTTTCCTGCAATAATTATTCTATTTGATGGATGGAATTTATTTCCAAATTATATTCATTAATTTTGAGAACGAAAACAAATTTCAAAATTGTTTACAACACTGACTTTCACAGAGCAATGTCATGATTTAATCATTATATTGCTAAAATCAGCACTTCAAATTTTGAAGTTTGTGATTGTAAATTTGATTAAAATGTGATGGCACATAAAAAATTTGTCAATGAATTTATATATTAAAAAAATTCATATATCAACCTTAGCATGTGTTTTAAAACTTATTTAATTTTTATGGCAACTTTCTTGGCATTTAAGAGAGATATTACAATAGGAATCACCCCTACCCCTTATTCTGGAATTATTTAAGCATTGAATCATTATTTTTCGAAAGATGTGGTCTCATAACTGCAACGGTGTGTGCATACAAATTGAACAACGCACGCTAGCGCGTTAAGAAAAATTGTTTGCACAAACCATTGCAGTTATGAGACCACATCTTTAAAAAAATAATGATTCATTGCTTATATTTACGTGTTTTAACATTTGTTCTCTTTCTGCAAATATGATTTATTTTAAAAAATCTCGGTCTTATCCAACGAGTAATGCGCAATTAACGGAAGAGCCATTGGAACACCCGAATTATGCTGACAAAAACAGTGCACCGCGTTTTAAATTCCAATAACACAATTTTATTTTCCATTTTGTAATTTGATGGATTTATTTTTGGTATACTAAGAAATTAATCAATTGAATTCATTTAAATCTTAAATAAATATTTACATCCATGAAATATTAATCAGCCCAAGTATATCAGGTCGTGATCCGGTTTGAAGTCGGGAGGAGAGTCAGCTATGTTCTGAAGGAAGACTGATTGTATTCATACGCACCAGATTTGGTGATTGGGTCTTCTGTGTTATGCGTAAATATCACTCAATCTATCAAATGAATGCAATTTAAGAGCCATTCTCTGTACGCATTTAAACTTTTTCTGCACGCATAGAAACGGATTTTGCCGAAAATTTTCCAGAATGTAGAACTTATTAAACTATCCAAAATGCACATGCCAAATTGTCTATATACTGACCAGTTTCCATGGAAACTCGACCCAAACTTCATTTTTTATCAAAATAGGCCATTTTTACTGCAGTGTTATACAAAAAATGCGGCAAGCTCAATGTTTAACAAGCATAGAATTAAAATCATCAATACTTTATCTATCTAAAAATGTAAAAACATGATGGGGAAGCTATCCTTATTGTTGTGAAATAATAAGTTCAAAAATGATGACATTTTTGGAAAATGAATTATCTCCCTTTGCAATTTAGAACTCTTTTGTGCTGAGAGTTCAAAAAGAGAAGTGTGGAAACAGCATGTCAACAAAGTGGTTTTTTCTCAAAATCTTGAAGATTTTATCCTTAGTTTTGTTAAGACCCATAGATATTGTCACTACACATCTAACATGAACCTCTATTAGTGTTTCTGAAATCCCATCCAATGCCTTATCATGTTAATGTAGTGCAGTTGGATTTAATGGATCTTTGTTACTTCAGGTATGTTATGCATATGAATTACTGAGAAAAATCATATATTACAAATAAAAATACCACTTATATTAATTACGTACCACTGGAACTTATTTTACATGCATGTGTTATTAATGTTTCTTTCAATCTAAAATATATGAGTTGTTTTCCCTTTTAGTACCTTCAATCACTGCATGAAAACAAACAAGAAAATCAATACACACAAGAAAACCAAACTAATTAAATCTGTAATTAAGCAAAAAAAAAAAAAATGTGTGCAAAGATATAGCTATTACCATACATATTTTGGTATTCTATTATTCAAATATGAAAATTATCCCCTCCCTCACCACAAAAGCTTGGAAAATACACACAAAATCACATATGTATCATTTGAAAGTTAGAAAATTGATTGTTAAAACCAAACACTTTTCACATATGCTTATATGTACATGTATTCATTTTTAAAATACATGTATTACAACTGTTTGTTGCATGTACATTTATGTAGAATGCATTCATATATGTAGGGGATACAATCAACAGTCAGAGGTAGTTTCTAAATTTTTGGAGTATAGAATTTTTTTTACTTTCTTTTAAGTTTCCTGCTAGCTATTAAGAAAGTTGAAACATGTTACCAAACTAACTGTTATACTGTTTGAGGGGATTATTTTTCCAAGGATACTCACATCAATGAATAAAAATGCATGTAGGTATATAATGTATTGATATGTATTGTTTTAAATTGGCTTGTGTTTACAGGTCTTTATGCCAGTAATTGTCATTGGGATATAGGAATAGGACTGTAAATATCAGATTCACAGATCTTTTAGCTTTTTATTTCTTCAAAAATTTGAGTATGAATAATTTGCCATTACATGCACTGATCAGCTATATGGGGTGTCGGGAGTCAGGGTCACTTCCCCTGTTGTATTTAGAATTACAAATTTCATAAAGAGAACTAAAAAATGACAATGAATCCGGCCTACCCAGGAAAACACTTAAAAATCATGTTCATTAAAATGTATTGTGGGGTCCATTGTATTATGATAGGAGTTACCTTAATTTACTTTTATTATCTATTGAAGTTCACATACCTTAAGATTTATAATTATTATAAACTTTTGAAATCAGCATCAAATTTTATGACATTTGGGATAGGTAATGAATTTATAGCTTACTTGATGAAAGTAATATTTTTTCTGCTGAGAAATTATATTTCATGCATAACTCCTATGCTGAGTTCTATATAAATGAGCCATTCTGATTCAGCCAAAACTGTTAATTGGTATGAAACAATGAAAGGAATGAAATATTATTCATTAGGAATGTAAACATAACTTTAAAGTAGATCCAGTGTTCTGTGACGTCATACTTAATTATTGTAAAACTTTGAATTCTTTCAAATTTGTGCAAGATAGTTTTATGCATATTATGTGAACATAATCTCATGGATGCAATTAGAATATTGTTAAGTTCAAGATATTTTTGCAGCTTAATTTTATCCTAAATTTCCAAATTTTTATACATTTTATCTATGCTAAGGGGAAATAACTCTTTTTCTGACTGTTCTCTCAGTTGTATGTCTAAATGCTATAAATTTTCTTATTCCAATAATTAATTTTTAAATGTTTTTGTAGTTTTACTTTCCTGACACAGTTGACAATAAAATTAATCAAGATAAACAAATTTCTGCCGACAAATATTTTACTTTTAACAAAAAAAGAACGGTTTTCTGATGCTAAATTATGCTTTAGTTCATGTTTATCTGACATCTCAAAAAGTGTGATAACATGTTTATTTTTTCTTATAATTGATGAAATTTAAGTCTATTAAACTGAAATCAGTTCTGTTTTTCAACTTTCATCAGAGGGTTTTACGAGTATGGAGTTACCTTAAATACAAACTTGCTATTTGGATGAACATATGTTTAAAAATTCTCTGCATTGGTAAATTGCAGGAATTGTATTTTTGTAAATAAGGCATGTAAATTAATAGTTATAACATCATATCGGGTACTTGTATAATATAGATTGTGAAGATTTAAAGAAGATAATTTGAAAATTCCTGATCCTTGATTACAGTTAAACAGGAAATATGGAATGAAATTAGCAGCCATGCAAATACTTTGATCTAAGGGGAATAGAGTGTTTCAAATACAGTTTTATTACAAGGACTTATTTGGTATTAAGTGTATATCTGGTAACTGAAAAATAAACTTCTATGCTGAGTAACAGTTTCCAGATAAATTTTTTAGAATTCTTTAAACTTTTCTTCAAACTGCATGGTTATAAGCATATGGGTTCATCCATGAATTAAAAATTCAAGTTGTTTGAGTGAGTGAATTGGCATTTTAAGCAATGGAGAAATGGAAACTACAACGATTGTGATTCTGACCAGCATAATAGAATTACTTTAAAGTTTTATTACTTTTTATAATTAGAAGTACTTTTATTTTTATTTTGCAGCTAAGAAAAATGCAAGCTTTAATATACTTAATCAACACATGGATTAATAATCAATTAATTTCAGCGTTCTCATCTCTATGCATTTTTTTTTAAATTCATTAGTTATAATTAATTAAAATACAGATGTATGATTTTATTAGTGCTGCAACAATTACTTGAAGGATTGAAAAAGAAGATGGCAAAGGATGTCATGATAATTTATATTAGAATACTATTTATAACCGCTGGTATGAGTAATAATTACCATGAGAATATATTTCGATACCTTAATCATTCAATTATTTGAATGAAAATTTAACATCAAGGAAGAAGTTAACTGTTTTTTTCGCACAAAATGAATACATGTACATGTAGCATTATGATCATTCTTACCATATAATTAAATATTACCAAAGCAATCAGTTATGCAAAGAAGAGGCCTGAGGGCCTCATGGCTCACCTAATTAACTGTAGCCATAACTCTGATGAAATTAGAACACAGTGACTGTATCTTGACAAGTTAGTAAAGTAATTCTTGTTTAGAAAAGATCTTTAAAATTTTCTGCGCATATTCTCATTTTAAACGTCAAACTTTGTTTCTTTAAGAAGAACATTTTGCCTTTTTTCGTTTTTATTCCTATGTAAAAATTCACCCCCACTGATTGTTGGCTCAACCTACTCCTAGGAATCATAATTTGAACAAACTTGAGTTTACGCTACCCAAGGATGCTTCCTGGCACAAGTTTCAGCTTTTTTGGCCAAATGATTTTTGAGAAGATTTTAATGAATGCCAACAAACTTTTAATAATTATAAATAAGGGTCATGCTCTGAATGTGACCTATAGTGATCTGTTTGTCTGTACATTCATCCATCCAAATATCTGTCCATCTAATGAAGGTCATATCAGATTACTCTAAAAAAAATTCTAAGCATATACACCCTCCTTTCAGCTCTGTCTGGCTCATACTTTTCATAAACAGAACTTTTTATGTAAAAAGTGTGCAGTGATCTTGAACCAATTTCAAGGTCAAATGTTAAGATCATAGCAGATGTTTAGTCCTTTATCACTCCCCCCTGAAAGAGGGTGTTACCCTTGTTCTAACAAATTTGAACCCCCTAAACGTATGGAGTATGGATGATTCGTGCTAAGTTTGGTAAGAATTGGCTTAGTGGTTCTGGAGAAAAAGCTAAAATGTGGAAAGTTCACAGATGGATGGACAGACAGAGACAGATGCCCTCCAAAAAGCTTTCAGCTCAGATGAGCTAAAAACATAAGTTTGATAAAAAAGGCTCTCCTTTTTTTTCATCAAAATTTGGTAATCGTTACATAATGAAATGAGATACAAATACATAAAATGTCAATTATACATAGAATTGAATGAAATTGTGTATCATGTTTCCATGGTAACGATTGTTTATATCTCTCCTAGATTTGATAATTTGTAAACCAATATTACAAACACTCTCAATTTATTGCATATTTAAATATTCACATATTATTTTCTCAAAAGGACATAATTTACACATATTAATGAACAATAGTTAGGGTTTTATGAGGTTTGAAAGTTGTAAAATATACACTTTTTCCATGGAAACAACAATTTTGAGGTAACTTCTCCATCATGTTTTGATTGTTTCTGATAACAGAAGACCCAGTCAATTCAGGATTGGTGTCGGTTTGCATCAACCTGTCTGCAAGAATTTAGAGGGCATCACCAAAAATGCCTCATTACTAGGTTTTTTACAAAGTCGTTAACCAAGTACTTTTAAGCCCTTGGTACAATGTGAATAAAGAAAAATAAATACTTTGATTAGATTAATGTATTATTCAATAGTTAAGATGTGATGCTTTGAGTGTTTGATGAGAATTTATCACAAACTAATCTAATTGAAATAAATATTTAAGCTGAAAAAGTGTGTTCTTCAGTAAAAAAAAAAGACCATTTTGTGCTAAGAATGATGGGTTTGTGTTTGTGTATCCATGGTAACAGAGTTGCCTAGCAACCAACTTTTGGTGTTTTTATGATAGGTATATGATAATATGCATCATATTAAAATTTGAGAAAAATCGGTGACTATGCATGCCGAACCTCCTATACAAGTGTTTAAATGCTTACAGGGACCTTATGACGTCATAGTAGAGTTAGCATATCAAAGCATCATTATGCAATGATAGTCACGTGATATTTGTCCTGTTCCCCCTTAAAAAATCATGCAGTGTTCACTTAAAGATCAGGCCGACTTTAGTTTTCATTGCGCATGTGTTTGTGCAGTCTAATAAAATACAGTGTATGTATACTTTTTATGAATTTTTTCGTTATCATTAATTATAGCGAAGCGAGCTCCAAGAACCAGTGTGTGCAGGAAAAAGAACATGCTAAACCTACAGTTCATCAAACAATATTTTTTTGTCTACGTCCCATAATGCTCTCTAATGTTTTCACCTGTGGTGCTATGCCAAAAATGGCCGACTTTTAACTCGTAATTAACGGTGTCTTAAAGTTTGAAGACAGGTTTTGAGTACCGCATATTTTTTGGCCAGACTCAAACGATTTGTTACATGCTTCCATACCTTCGTATTGAGTCGAGAAACGTAAACAAAGACAAACAAAGTCATGGATGACGTCACAGTGCTCTCGCGCTATATTTCCCTCGATCAATTTAGAGGTGGAACAAAAAAACTGTAATGAGTGTACTAGCTATTTAAGGAATGAATTCAATATTTATTTGTTTTATACGATATAAAATGGTTTTGGGCAGTTTAAGCTTTATAAACCGCAAAGCGGTTTATAAAAAAGCGTAAACTATTTCAAACCATTCTATATCGTATAAAACTAATAAATATTGAATTCATTGCTTATGATTTAATTTGTTTACTCTTCATTGAAGATAAACACGGTCATTTGACCTTTAAAATGACTTAAAATTGTACAAAATTCAAACGTAACGTCAGGCGTATTGATACGCTTTTTTACATTATAGTCTTTCTATGACGTAGGCAACATTCTTTATATGATATGAAATAATTTTTTAGCCAATCAGAAAGCGCGTTACAACCAAAATTAAATTATTTCAGTACAGACTGCGATACCTGCCTCATTGACATATGATTTGTTTTTAATTTTTTTTAATATAGAAATTATAAAAATATATACTAGCAAGAGCCGTACTTTACTGTCATATCAATCCATTTTTAAGCTAATTGTGCATGCATGTACAGTAAGGTAGGTAAGTATATGAGTAGGAAGGAAATAAACAATAGGATATTTTGAATTAAATAAAAAGAAATAAAATGAAAAAATAAACAGTTAAAAAATTTATGTAGATATTGCTTATAGTCAAACCATTAAATTTGAAAGTGGGGAATTACATAACCAACAAACAGGGACCGGTCTCTCTCTCTCTCTCCGTAAGGGGTTGCGCTGTATGTATCATAACCATTAAAATTAGTACCTTTGGCATACTTAGTACAGCAATACTCTCTCAAAATGATGCAAAGTATGTGTAATACTTGCTGCGCTCACCAGAACGGTAGCGCCGTAAAACATATTTAAATTGAACAGAATAAACAAAATTCAGATAAAAAATTTAGATTTAAAATTTTTTAGGAAAATTTTATTTTTTAAATGATCTTTCCTTTGCACGGTAGGTGCGCGTAGCCAATTGGCTTTTATGACATTATGATACAATATGTACATTCCAAATATTTTTTGCATGTAAAGTGTGTGAAAAGACACTGCAGTTATAAGACTGTAACACACACAGGGTACTCAAAGGTTAGAATGACTAGTTTTATTATGACGTCACAAACGTTGAACGCTGTAAAATGCAACGTCAAAAGCAAGAATCAAAGTTCACGCTTAATGTGGCTGTTACAGTGGCTCTTCCATTAATTTGAATTTACCCATAGAATAAAACAGCTAGCGCGCGTTATTCAATTTGTATGCACATACCACTGCAGTTATGAGACTATATCTTTCAAAAAATAATCATTCAATGCTTAAATGAAGCTTTGTTAGCATGTGTTACAAGAAATAACATGTTTACGCATACAATTGGTGTAAATTACATATGGTTAAAAAATTGAAGAGTTTTGCTATTGTACTTTTTCCGCAAAGACCCAAATCGGTCTCTTTAATACTTTTTATTTTACCTGCTTCTATCCATATTCGAGGCTGCGTGTAACAGAACTCTAACAGCTCTGTGAAACGTTCATTCGGTAAACACGTATAGCCATTGGTCTCGTTACATTTGAGAGCTGACGATCTCTTGTTCCACTCTGTTTCATTTCTCGGGCAAAACTCTGTTGAATACACTGGGAACTTATAACCCTGTAGCTTTCTCTGAAAGTTAAATAAATGTTTTTATATCATTAAATGTTTAATATCATTATTTTTTTTTCAATTTTCAGATATGCGGAAAAAATCGTTTGACTACAAACAAAAAAGTTTCGAGGTTAAACTTTGGATATTAAATAAAAGTAAATTATCTTCATATATATGTACATGTAACTGATAGCCTGGTCAATATACTAGCACTCATTTCTTAAAATAAAAACAATTATCAAAATTATAACAGGAATGGATAAAATTAAAAGATTAGCCAACGGGTACATGTACATTAGAATTCCCAAAGAAGATTTCAAAAAAGAAACTGAAGTACAGGAACATCGCAATTTTTTCTTGTAACCGATCGTAATTGTAAAAAATACCCTGATCCCGATCAGTTTTATTTATAAATGAATACCTAACATACATATTAAAAAAATAACAAAAACAGAATAGGAACAAAAGCTGTTATGTCAATAAATCGATGTGTTGTAAGATGAATAAATGTACAAACGATTTTTTTCAGCTAAACAAACTTGATTGCTTGCTATTCCTCCGACTTTATATGACTTTGTTCGGAATCACTTTTTTTACATTCTTTTTTTGTTTGAATCAAATTTTTCAGATTTTATTTTAATTCAGCAATTTCTTTTTAATTTCTTGTTAAAATAAAATTTGTATGGTAAAGCCTTCATGGGAATGACAATTATTTTTCCCAACTTTTCACAAATTTTTACTTTCATTTTCAAAAATATTTTTATTTGGTCGACATGATATACTAGTAATCAACTCTATGGAGTCATATATAAAAAAACTTTCTGAAAAATGTCGTATAATAGATTCTGTATATAAAAAAAGTTCCCCTGCATATTCTTTAGGTTATCATTGAGGCCCTTTGTAATAGGACGAGTTTATCATGCACATAGGGAGCATTCAGTTATCGGGAAGATCTTAAAAACTGTTTTATATATGGAATATAAACCTAAATCAAACTTTGAACTTACAATTTAAATGTTTTCCTTTGTGGAATTTGACCCCCCCCCCCCTACTCCTGAAGATAATGATTTTGACAAATTAAAATCTACTGTACATAATCTAAACTGACGAAAGTTAAAATCTTGCTAGGCTTTTCTAGGCAAATTGTGTTTTTGAAGATTTTTCCAACATATTTTCTATATCTTCCTATGTAATAAATTAAGCCCACCAATTGTGGCCCCGCCCTACCCCCGGGATTCATGATTTGAACAAACTTGAATCGTCCCTACCTGAGGATGCTTCCACACAAATTACAGCTTGTTATGCCCAACCAGTTTCTGAGATGATTTTTAACAATTTATCTCTATATATTCCTATGTGAAAATTTGAACCCCCCCCCCCCCCCCCCCCCCCATTTGGTCCTACCCCTGTGGATCATGTTTTAAACAAACTTGAAAATTACCTCAGTCTATATATTACAATTTAAAATTTAAACTTCCCATTATGTCCCCATCCAACTCCTGGGAATCATGATTTGAACAAACTTGAAACTACCCTACCTGAGGATGCTTCAACAAAAGAGACAGTGTTATTGGCTGACCAGTTTCAGAAATAAAGATTTATATATTTTTAAAGATTACTTCTATATATTACAATGTAAAATTTAACCCCCCACCCTACGTGGCCTCACCCTACCCCCAGGGGTCTGATTTTCACAACTTTTAATATACACTACCTGAAGACATAAGTGTCAGCTTTTCTGGCCAAATGGCTCTTTTGTTATGGAGGGTAATCGTGTTCAAAAATCCAGACATGTAAACTTGTAAATCCGAATATGCGATCGTGTTGATGTATGAGCCTAATTATGAATATGTGAAATTCTGATCGTGTAACCTAAAATACTCGGTCATAAACACATGTAAGATATGACTCAGTTCCTTCGCATGAAGCATACTTTGCAGCTTTATTGTTTATATTAGTTGATTAAACCTTCTGACATGATATAAATTGACAAATGTAAAGTCTACAAGTTTGTCGAATTTTGACATGACCTTATATGGCAACTCCCTTGTTGCAGGAAAAGGCATGCCGTAATCGTCGGAATGGACGATAAATAAACAATATTTAGCTGAACTGTTGCAATAAGCATTTATATATTACAAAACGACACTTTTTCTATCGAAAATACCGGTATTATATTTTAGAAAAAATGTTGAGGTATGATTGAAACTAGACCAAACAGGAAGAGGTTCATGTATATAAAAATCGTTGCCAATGTGACGAATGCGCTAATTTCTGTAATATAATTCTCATGGTATTACACATGTATACGATAAAGGTTAAAAAGAAATGCCTAATATCTTATTTCTCTGAAATAATTTGACATGTAATTTAAACTGGAATATAAGTTCATGCGTACTCTTTTCTAGAAATGAAACGGATCAAGAAATTTCATAAGTGGGTAAATACAATGTATATTTTGAGCGGCATTGGGTTCGGAGACTGCCGTGAGTTCCCATATGCATGTAGCTCTATTGCTTCTGAATTCTAAGAATTTTGAGAGTGAATTTTAAACTGGGTTTTCTGATTTTTGAAATAGTGAAAATGGCGGCGGGCGAGTGGCTGCCAAAAAAGGTACGGATGCTATTCAGTGTTCACACAAAAGAAAACCCGGTTTGCAGTCACATTGACAGCTTTTCTCTCTCTTTAATTTTTATTGATTTATCTTTCTTTTTTTTGGTTATTTTTCTGAATTAGAATAAAAGATTTGGTAATTTTTCGCGGAAAAATGTATGTAACTATACATGTATTTATCCTTTTTTAAATATCAAAATGATTTTGTTGTGCAACTGAAAGATAAATGATGAAACAATCTAAAACTGTTATAAATAAAAAGAAGTTAAATAGTATTAATTAAAGCACCAACTTTTGTTAAAAATTTAAAGGTTTTGAAGAAAGAGTAAGGGTATACTAGTATGTTTTTGTTTTTGTAATTACGTTTTTTCTTCGGAAATTGGATTTCTGAAAGTAAGGAACGGGGTGGGTCAGATGAATTTGATCGTAATATGTGAACTGGTAGAGTTTTAAGCATACAATATTTTAATATATATACTGTATTGACAATAATTTTACAAAATTAAGAAGCTGCTTTTAATATGGTAAACAGTACATGTTCACAAGTGGCTGTAAAGCTGTATTATAATAGTTTTCCGGAAAAATTTTATCAACAAACTTCACAAAGTGAGTCTGTATTAAACCGACATTCAGGACGTCATACTCATATCCCCTGATAAGTGCTTGAAAAAAAAGCAAGCCAATTTTCGCCTGTATGATAAGCTGTTATACATTGCCGACAATGCAAAATGAAACATTTTAAAAAATAATTTATACACATTTTAATTTTCCGACAGTTAATCTTATCTTTGGAATTTTTATTTATTTATTTTCAAAGGGGGTGTTGCTTCTTGTTTCAGCTTCTTAATTCAGCTTAGCTTTGTACTTTAACAATTTGTTGCATGTACTCTAATAAAATGTGTGTATATCTATATACATGTATATTCAAACAAAGTCATTATACATGTATGTCATTTTTTCCAGTTCTAAGAAAATATCTGAAGCCTATCAAATTCTTCACTCGCATCTTTTATACATTCTCTTGATAAAATGTACACCATGAATCTCATAATCTTTTTTTTTTCGAAAAATAATACTTTCTAAGAAATGTTGTTATCCAGAGATAGTATGACTATAGGCCTACCTAATTTTTTTTTTTTATTTATTCCGTCCCTATTCCGGCGATTACGGTATGCCTTTACCTGCAGCTAGCCTTTTTCTAACGGTGACGTCACTGTTTCCATATATGGTCATGTCAAAATTCGACAAACTTGTAGACTTTACATAAATTTGTCAATTTGTAACATGTCAGCCGTGATATTTCAGAAAACGGAAATACCAATGCAGAGACTACGGTTAGAAAGTGTCTATTATAGTGGCAGGTTACATGTAAATAACAAACAGCATTTTACAGCTGCAATTAAAGTACTGCGAGGTCAACTCTAAAGTGTTTATCCCTGAGTTTTATAGGTTATACGATCAAATACTCAGGCTCACACACCAACACGATCGCATGTTCGGATTTACAAGTTTACATGTCTGGATTTTTGAACACGATTACCCTCCATATTTTATAAGTATTCCTAAATATCTCCCCTTGAAAAAGGGCGCGGTCCTTAATTTTCAAAACTTTGAATCCCCATTGCCTAAGGATGCTTTTATCAAGTTTTGTTGAAAGTGGCCCAATGTTTCTAGAGAAGATGTTAAAAATATGAAAAAATTACAGACAGACGGGCGGACAGACAAACAAAATGTGATCAGAAAAGCTCATTTGAGCTGTCAGATCGGGTGAGCTATCAAAAACATATGAAATAAGTTAGAGCCAATCTCGGTATCTTATTTGTGAATTCTTATTTTAGAATAAATATCGATAAATCCAGTTTTTAAAAGTGTTATTGTGTGCACGTATCGAGCCAACTTAAAAAAGGAATTACCGAGAATCATGATAATCTATGTTGAAATTTATGTTGTCGAATGAAGTCAATCCAAATACTTACGCATTCGTGAAAACGTGGAATAGAATACATCAATGTTCCCAATAACACTATACAAATCCTGATATGCAATTCCATGTTGTTTCCGTATCAAACAGGCAATATCTGCATGCGTCCAATCCTATATTACATGAATTTGATTTACTTTCGGTTTGAATTCGATGTTATGGTGGCATAGTTCTACCACCACTTGAACAAGAAAACGTCAAATGGGCCGCAAAAAATACAATTGTTGTATGAATCATCATTAGTTGTTTGCCTAAAAAAACACACTGCAAAGTAGAAAATTACAAGTTGGTTGTACTAATTTTGATTATCATTAAGAATCAATCGAGTTCGTTACTGTAAGCATTTCTAACGGTAATTGTATGATCCATTGGCATTTATGAAGTAATGGGGAACACATTGATTTGTACATTATTCAAATACAAAGTTCAACTAGTCATTATTCTCTTGGAAATTCTGTACTTAAAATCATTTTTATTTCTTGTTGCATTGTATTAAATTAAAACTTAATGCATTAGTTTATATGATTTCCGGGGACCACATAATTAAAAAGAAATGAATTATTTTAAAGGTACATGATAGATCATGCTCATCCGGTAGAAACTGCACAATTTTAAAGGTAAAACAATAGGCAGGATATTTTTCTCCTAAATGAAATTATAAATCTTATCTACACTTCATTTTATGAAGATAATCATGGTTATCTAATATTGCATGAGGTTCTCGAAAGAAATAGAAATAAATTAGGTCAGCTCAAATTTTAAAGTCATTTCAGTTTTTCAGGTCTTTCATATTTTTGCGTAAAGAATTGGTATGGATGTCATTTCATGATATTTTTCTACCACATTTTATGGAAATATAACAAATACACGCAATAAGTCATTTTATTTGATGCAGAACATAGAAATTCAAATATATCATTTATATAAAATTTCATGTCATTCAGGTCTTTGTTTCAGGTATTTAGTATGTCCCGTGTTATATATAGTGCCTTCTTTCCCCCCGGAGAAATTGCTATATAGCAGTTTTTCCCCCACGGCAAGCTGACTATGTAGTGTGTTTTCCCTCTTTTTATAGCCAGATTACCCCCACGGAAAACCTACTATATAGTGGATTTTCCCCTTTTTTTTTTACATCTGGTTATTTTTATGGCGGACCATTCGTGGCAATAATTTGCAATAACTGAAATGATATTATTTTTATAGTAAAGGATACTTATGGCATTTATTTATACATAGAATAAAACACATGGATTTTCACCCTTGATATGAACAATTTCACCTTTTCTTACACCTTTTTAGAACACCTTTTACTAGAATTTTGGAATACCTCGAATCTTTTTCATCTAATCGATGCTTATGTACAGTTTTGACTTCGACGTTATGAACATGTGAGAACACATTTGAGTGAAAATACGCCGGTTTGGAACTTTAATTTTTCCGTGTATTACCATATATTTTATAAGCACATTTTTTTTTACGAAACGCAGGGTTTTTTTATGTAAACATTTAAAAAAATAAAATGGCTTCATAACCAGAACAAAGTCAGTATCTTTGCTGGTTATTTTGGAAAATGTGTTTTGGAGCCTGAAGTAACCTTATTAATTAATTATCATTCACTAATTGCTAAATTTTCCGTTTTTTAGTTTGCAACGTGATTTATAAATGTACAATTTTGAAAACGATGCCATATAAAACAAGATATGCGATTCACTTACCTAAAAATCTTATCATACTATTCGTTGCATATATTTGTAATAAAGATTATCTTGTGTACCATATTATTTCTTCGAACAATGAAACAAGGATAATTAAAAAAAACCAATAAAAAAAAACCTAACACATCTTTTGTGATAATTTTTTTTAAAATATAAGCTTGTTCTTCTAATCAATTAACAAGTAAAAAAAAGTCGTATATCAAATGCACTTAGGTTGTTTATTTATTCTTGGCATACTCCTTTTCTTTCCGCAAAGCTGTTTAGTCAGCTGGGGCCCGTTTCACAAAGATTTCCTAAGATGTTTTCTTAAGATAGAACTTAAGATATGCCTAAGTTATAACTTAGGAAGTTCACAGAACTTTCTTATCGTAACTGACTAAATCTTATCTTAAGATACATTGTAAGCCACTTTTTAAAATCATTTCGTTAATTCCTAACTTATATCGATCATGTAAATTCTTTTCAATATGGCACGGATGTAAACGGATGTAAAATGGAAAGATGTGGAACTTTTTAAGCTAAGTCTAATGTAATGCGTGTTTTCTTGTAATGGTTGATATAAGATTTTTTTTTTTTACAAAAGGAAGCATCGCAAATAAATGCATCTTGGCTGATAGAGGAAGTGAGGATAAAAGGCAACAATTTCTTAATGAAACAGCGATCCCATGGATGATTTAACATCGGCATACCTAAACCACTTGCCGGTCACTCCTACCCCTCCTAACAAAAACTGAAATAAAGAACCCCTCACCCCACCGCAAAGAAAACACGTACCTCAAATTTCTTTCTTAAAAGAGAAGATTATTTGGTGGAGGGATAGGGCAAATCATCCAGTCATTCTGTAATTGAGTTTTACTTAGTATTTATTCCTGTTTTTATCAAACCGCTTAAGATATCAGTGATTCTCGTGAATGACTAATTTCATTATCATCAGTGCACTAGCTATAACAATACCCGCTACCCATCTGCGCGTGCGACCAGATAATTTTAAAAAATGTTAAAATTAAAAGTTTACACGAGAGATGTTAATTGAAGAAATATATGTATATTTTGATAGTTCTAAATTTTTCATTTAAGAAGTAAAGTGAAGTGAACAAGTCCTAATGATTTGTGTATTTTCGTATTTTTGTTCAACTTTAATGTATTCATTTTCACTTTAATGTAATTCATTTCAATACAAAATAAACAGTCGCCATATTGAGTTTGTTCCTAAGACATCGATTTACCTGTCTTAAAGTTAAGACATAACTTAGGAATTCCATAAGATAAGACTAGAATAGTGAAACGGATAAGTAATGAACTTAGGAAAAAGTTCTTTCCTAAGATATAACTTAGTCCTAAGTATGCTTTGTGAAACGGGTATACTTCTCTGAGGTGGTTTGACTTTGCTGCATTTTCATCCTTGCAAGCTACCGCCTCCAATATTTTTTTTCTGTTATCAGATCTTGCTCTTCTTTTGATTTCTTTGTCCTTTGCTCTATACTCCTTTCTCTTAATTTCTCTTATTCTTTTTTAGTTTGATCTTCCAATTTCTTCTTTTAGTTTCCTTCTTTCATCTATGGCTTTGTATGTTTCAGTATTAAGCCAATCTTTATGTTTCCTTGTCCTCAGGTCCAAGATTTTTTCCGCTGTTTCGTTATGTATCTTTTTCACCTGTGTCCATTTTTTGCTGATATCATTTTCTTCACCTGATAGTTGCTGGAACCTGTTTCTGATTTCAAGTTGGAATCCTCTACATACCTTGTGATCTTTCAGTCTGCTGACGTACATCTTCCTGATTTTTGGTTTCTGCAGAGTAATTTGTTATTGTTCCTTGAAAATAAACGTTGACTAAATACAATGGGTGACGTCATAGAAGTTTTTTTTTAACTATATCTATATCATTCACTATGGGCAGGTATATGTCAATTTGAGAGTTATTGCAATGTTTGGGCTTATTATATAAATATATATATACAAGGCTCGGGATATAAAACATATAACACTTTCGGCTGTACGAGGCTATCTTGAAGTAAATTTATAGAGTTAATCACAAGCAAAGAATTAAGAAGAATGAAGACATTATTACAAAGTATTCAATTATTTTTTCAACAAATGTAATATTAAGTTAAAAAAAAAACCAATAGAAACCACATTTTAATCAATATCAAATTTCATACATATCACAACACTATACTATAACTTATTAGGTTTGTTACTGACTGTGGGGTCGGTAAAGTCCATAGAAGGCGAGCCGGAGCCAAGCCTTCTATGGACTTTACCGATCCCACAAATTTCTGTACACAGTCAGTAACAAGCCTAATATGTGTTTTGTTTTGTCGAGGACCTAAAGTTTGATATGTAAACAAACAGAAGATAATATATAATAATAAAATTCATAGCTTAATTCTCTGATTTTTTACCTTTCTCGTCAGTCGTCTGTGCAAACCTGGATGCCATATTGTAGGATCATAATATTACGTCACGGGCAAAGGGGGGTCACTCTAAATATTTCGGAGCTTAAAAATCAAAGATATGGTTGAACATTTGTGTAAAAAATCAGCTTAAATAACGTTACGTCCGCCATGTTGCCGTATAAATTTTGACGCTCGCCGTGTAAAGAAATTTATAAGGCAATCACGTGATGCTATTCATCCAATGACATCGAGACATTCCAGTCCAAGGCAAAACAATAAATAATTCTTCATTACAATTTTAATCAACTTCGTCAACGATGTAAAACAACACACTATTATCAAACAGTCAATTATTCATCCATTTAACACTGAGTTCGCAAAATGTCAATCAGTATCACAAACAACTATTATTCCTTCTTTGTAGTAAAACTTAAAGAATGTCTCTGACGAGGATCAATTGCTGCGTCCATTATTTCTTTTATCGATAAACCCGACAAATAAGCCACCAAAGCGGAAGTTCCACAGAGAGCATGTGCAGTTAAGTTCACAATTCCTGACAGTTCAAGCACATTTTTCAGCCATCTTGCTAACGTACAATGTACATGTTGAAACAGGAATAAATGTTTTGTAGGAAACAAATAGTGTAGATGATTTTTTTATTTCTTTTGGTTCTTTTTAGATATTTATGTAAGTAAACGTACAAACAACAGAGAGTCTGTTATCAGAAAATTACCGTTAAACATCTCTATAATAAAGCTATCTACTATACAGGAGTTCCAGGTTTAAACGTCTTCATTAACTACTGAATTTAAAAAATATCCTTATCAGCAAACACTGACAACTATCTTAATTAAGGTGGATCTCTACACCAAATAAGTGTAGGAGATTTTTGTTGCATGCATTTGTTACCAATACTAGGCACAGTATTCAACTATAATATACCTCAAAATACAATACACTATTTTCTAGAGAATTTTTAAAATATCAGTCTGGTTCCAGATAACCCTTTATTTATAAAATTTTTAAACATTTCTGTTTTAAAATTCTTATGAAAGTGAAATGTTATTAAGTTTAGAAATGAAAAACAAAAAAATCATGAATGAAGTTTGTATGATTTTTATTGGAATCCACATAAATATAAAACTAAAATATAAAAAAATTCTGTTAAGGCAAACTGCTGGACAAAATCCCACAAAAACCTGAAAATATAAACAATATTCGTTGGTGAATGGGATAAAGAAAAGAAATTGAATGAAATTGAAAAATTAAAGGAAATACTTAATTATTGCAAAAATCTAGGTATGAAAGATCCTGTTTAAGAGTTGTCTTTCTTTATTTCACATGGTCTCAAATATCTTGGGATCAATTTTTTAATTAACAAAAATCACGAAGAAAAATTAAAAAAGGAACAAGTCTATGCTAAATATGTAGATATAAGATAAGTAGTGCTTATATGATAATGTTTGAAGCTGAAAAATTATATTATTGATGAATGCATTATATATATTTAACTCTTCAGAACAAAATATTAGTAGTTAATTATATTATAAATTGCCTTTTACTTTTTTATATACAATAGCAATTATAAACAACAACCATACGCATATTAATACATACATTAGATGTCCATAGTGATACACATGCATGTGTGGAAATGAAAAACATGCTCCTTTTCAGAATCCTGTCTTTCCCTCATTTTGCTTGCAAATCCGGGCTTCCACTGCTATTGCTACCTAGCTGTATCTATTTAAATCAAAATATATTAGTTTAATGTCAAAGTTTCAGTGAAAGTCTTTTACTGCAATTTTTTTTTTTATTTGGGAAGTTAGGATCAATTCAAGAGATCGTACTACGCCGTAGTCTACGGTACTTTCGTTTTATATTCATCATACATATATAGTTTAAATGAAAATTTGACATCTGCTTACCTATATCGATAATCCGCCACATATGTATGATCGTCTGTTGCAGATGACATGACAAAAATGTATTGCCATTAGCAGCAGAGCAGGGAAACGGTATATTATTTAGAGTCCACGTTTTCCGTACAAAACAGCTGATAATCAATGTTAGTTAAAAGCTTTATACGGGAAGAAAATTGACTCATTTTCTAAGCGTTTTGGTGATTTCAGTCCTATCTCGTCTCCTTAGTTAGAAGAGTTCAATTAAACGGTGTATAGCTATTTTGTACCACGACATAATGTTATCAATCCGGAACACAATGGCGTTTCGAACGGAAGTCAGACATGTTTGTGACGATGTAGCCTTCCACCTAAAATAAAGAGCCAAAAGTGTCTGGGCCCCGGATGCTGTTATAAGCACAACGACAGCTTTTATTTCAAAAGTTAAATAACGTTAAGATATTTTATGTACTGGCATTAAAGTGCGAAAAAACACATAACTTTTGATACACCCCATATGTTCTAACTTTGGGTCGACTTGGATTCAAATTCAAATATCCTTTCATTAACTTTGGAAGTAATAATGGTTCTTTAACCCATAAAACACCAAAAGATGGTAAAGTGTTAATCAACATAGATTTATGAGTATTTACAATAATATGAAACTTTATTACTCATCAAAGAAATAAAAAGTTTTATGTACAACTGTTTCTCAAGAGACTGAAAATATATTGGTTTTCCATTTAGTACACAAAAGTATTCATTTTTGCGAGCAATATTGGTATTGTGTGTTTGAAAGCAAGGATGATGTCACTGTCGAATCTTGCCAGTCCTTTGTCATAGAGGGATCTCTGGATTCAAGACAGGCGGTTAGAGTTATCTTGCGGAGTCAATGTACCTCTCCTGAGTGTTGCATCACTAAGAGGTCTTGTTTCGAGGAATTCTAATAGGAATAGAAATCAAGACAGACATAAGTTGTGGAAACCAAGTTTGAGTTTTTCATAATAACAATATTTACTGACTGTCTATTTCTATCTTTTTAGATTTTATTGATTATCTTACCAATTAATTTAAAACACAGAAAAATATATGGACATAAGTTTGACCAAGATAAAGTGAAAGTATCAATTTAATATGCATCAGGGTTAAAAGTCCAAGAAACAAACCTTCTCATTTATTTATACGGGGAGCAAAAATATCTCTGTGTGGATTAAAAAATGGTTTACAAATTCTCAAGAAAATATCATATTTTAACATCCATTCTATAGAATCAGCAAATTGCCTAGAAAGTAAATCAGCATATATATTTTCATATCCGTGTAAATATTGGGCAGAAATGAAGATTTCTTTTTTATGCACCAATTTTTAATTTTGAATGAAATATCATCGAGTTGTTTTGAATGCATGCCACCCATTGCGTTAATGTAGAAAACTGCAGTTGAATTGTCCGTTTGAAAACAAACATGGGTTGAACTGTATTTAAAAAAAAAAAATGATATTAGTGCAAATTACACTGCCATTGATTCTAAAAAAATTGATATGATATGATGCTTCTGAATATGTTCATCTACCTCCTGTCATTTTGTTTTCAAATCTAGCACCCGAAGATTGCAAGTATGCGTCAGTTTTAACCCAAGAATAAATTGGTCTTGATCTTAGTATCTTTTTCATTTAGGGATTGTATATTACTACAACACCATTTTATCTCAATAATACGTTCAACAAAACATGTCATTTACCTTTCATTCCTCTGGTTCTTTAATTTGTTGCGTTTGTACTTGTGTCCTCCATAACACTTCGTGTCCGGAGTTTATCGCCAAACAATTCGTCTATATCTGAAGAATTTTCACAGTCGCTTCCAAGGAGCAACGTCCTGGTTTTTAGAAATAAAACAATAAACTTGAACAACGTTCTAAGTTTTAATACACACCACTATAAGATGTTCACCTGTTGTACAGATAAAAACACATTCCACACGCATTGAATGCTTACATTTACACTTATTTTGATGAAAACATCGGTCTCACTAAGAGGCCGCTTGCTCATGCTGCAGTAATAGTTTTCACATTCCTCTTCCCTTGCGTGACTATGAAGCGCAGGGGAAACTCAATATTTATGTGTTGGACAAATGAATAATTCTATTTTCTCCTTTTAAACGAATTTATAAACTTTTGAATACCGTAGTTTTTTAAATACTGTATTCATTTTTTTTTTCACTTAAGATATAAAATATCCGGAAGTCGTGTAAAAAAATTATATTGGTTTGTGCGTAACTGTGTCTCTTTGAAGTTGATACGTCCAGTATACCAGATCGACCTATTTCTAATTTTAGCCGTAAATGCAAGCGTCATCGGGCGCCTATATTCTGTCCCATGTTTTTACTTTCACCACTTTTTCGAATCATTAATTTCAGTAATATCATTATACTCAAGCTACTTGAATAAAGTCCAGTATATTTTTTCTGTTTTGAAATAACCCCTCTGTCGCTTCAGATTTTAATACAAAACCAAGAATAAAAAGTCTACTGGGATTTTGCATTGCAAACGACATGAATAAGTACTCAAATAATAATGTTGAAAAATTGTGCCAAAACTCCCGAGAATTTCCGAATGGATAAATGATGTCAATCGGATCACCTGTCCCTTTTCCGTCACAGCGGCCAACGGAAAAGGGCGAGGTGATCCGATTGATATGATATCAGATTTCCCCAGTATAAATCCCCGTAAGAACGTGTTTTTGTTCTTGTGAAATCCTCCTGCGATAAAGAGGGAACAAGTGAAAGAAGAAATCTTAAATTTTTTGCCACATACATTGATTTCAATTCATTTTCACTGACAGGTATGTATATTTTTTTCAAAAGATAATCAACAAAAAGCGTTGAAAACAGAAACCTTGGACAGTATAGTACAGCCAATTGTTTAATAACATGGCAGGTTTGTTTTGTTAAATGCATAATGCACCTCTAAAAGGTCCCGTGCATAACATGTGACATGACAGGTAAATTGTACATTTCTACTTGGTTTAGAAAAACTCAACTTATGGTAATTATTTTTTTATTCAACTTCTGGTAAATATGTTTTTATTTGTTGCAATACATTGACACTAACTATAATTTGGAAGTACAACTTTATGAATAATGAATTTACACAAGTTGTTTAAGAAACATTAACTTCACAAGTCAAATGTAATATGATACTAACTATTTACGAGAAGTTATGCAATGAAACTATGTCAGTTATAGCGGGTATTCAAACTGAAGTTTTGTATTGTTTAGTTGCCAAAACTATGAACTTTAAGCTTCATTCATGGAAACATATATTACATCATATAATATGAATATCATTATTCTACACATGTGCTTATACACAATTTTTAGCTGATAAGCTTAATTTTATGCAATAACATACAAGCATACATGTTCAAAAAGTACATTTTAAAATATTCAATAATCACAGGAGAAGAGCCAAATTGAATCAAACGAACTTGAAAAATTTGTAAAAAGATTTTGATGCATTATGTACTGGTATTAATAATGATGATAATAATAATTATTATGATAATAATAATGATCAAATATTTAATGGGCGTATTCAGATCCTCTCGTGTTTTATTTGCTTCCCAAGAGAACGCAACTGTTTACATGAACAGACATAAGTTGCACTACTTTAACATGGAGGGCTAAGAGAAAACTAGTTTTGATATAAAATTCACGTAGGCATTGTTCACAAGACAGATAAGAAGAATATTATGATAAAAGTGAACCTTGCCTAGGTTATATAATCTACATAAACGTGCAGATGCGACCCTTCCGTTATTACGGCCTTGCTCTATCAATAATTTGTCGCTTGATGATTTTACTTTTTTTTCTATTTTCATTGAATGTATTGTATATTTATGTTCATTTACTATTTATTTACTACATATCTATTTATTTATTAAGTGTACCTTTGAGTTTTGAACTGTATATAATGATTGACCTCATTTACCATTTCATGGTTTGAGTCAATAAACTGAATTGAATTGATAATCTATACCTTGACAAAACGACCAAAATATTTTCGGAAATATTTTTTCGCAAATAAAATTATAAGTCAAAGGTGTCGGATTTTGGAAATGACTTAAAAATGCATCCCTTTCTTGAAAAAAGCAATCCATCAACATCTGCCTCACTACTCGTATTAAGAAAACATATATGTTAAATACTGACTGTTAAAGCCAATGTTCATGTTGCCCCAGAGGTGATAATAATTCTCTAATATTTTAACACAAGGTATTTGGAAATACAGTTTTCTGTTTTCACCAATTTCAACAAATATCTTATTGCGTTATTTGCATATTACATCCAATGGAAGACGATCTAACTCTCAATAATCCATGAAGCTTATAGTACATTTTTTGCTGTACTCTTTCAATTTCATCCTCTGGATGAAAACCCAAATCTCTTAGCCGTTAAGAAGTCTTAGTAATGAAATATTCTGACAATTCTGATTTTTTTCTGACACATGGTTTTAATTTTATTAAAAATTTGCTTAATAATACCCAGCAACTTTTAAGTGACACCATTTCTAGCAAGTTTTAAAAATAGCTTATTTCTATTCACAATTTCAAACGACAGATTTTTTTGGACGAATCTGTGGATATAGCTTTTTCTTTTTCCCGCGCACTTGGTTTAGAGATCGCTTCATAAGCTTCGATTTGATTCAATACCTTTTTTAAATGATTGCCATACATGTCCTCCCTAAAGAACACGTTTCTTTAGAAGATTTTATTCAAAGGGTTGAAAATATTACATGTTTCAAAAAAGTTGTATATTTTCATAGATATTTTTTTCTATTAATAAAATAAACCGTTTTATTGACATTGATGGACCTCATTCATTAGTTATATGCATTTATTCACATCAGAATTTAAACTGTACAGTGTATTACTTGCAACCAGCAGCACGTAGCAGTTTTCCCACTTGTTCATAAAAAGTAAAAAAAAACATTCTATTTCTAAAAAATAAGGGTACACCTCTTTCTTTGAACAACGCAATTATGCTTCAGAAATGACACTTTAACGATCCATAAAGTAAAAATTTGGTGTAGCATTCTACCTTAAAACTGTTTGTCACAATTCTAAAATTTGAAATTTTATCGAAAAATACGAAAACCTATTGTGATTAATAAGTAAAGTTTCATACAAAACACCGCTTTAATGGCGAAAATGGTTGAACGATACAAATTAAGCTCAGCTTTGTTTTGGTATATAAATAACCAATTAAAATAATCAGTTGGAAAATAAATCGCATGAAAAAAGATTTAACTCCAACTGAAATTCATCAAAGATGAAGACATGTTGGATTATATCAATTCTTATAAATGTATGAGAAATCTTTTTTCCTGAGTACATCAAAATACACCTTCTGTCCTGTTATCATAGCTACCGTTTACAATTTTAATACATTTTTTTAAATTTTTGTTGCATAGATGATCTATAAAAAGTCCACTACCCGGAATTTATTTTTACTTAAAAATACACAGTTGTATATTTTGGAAGCTTTTTTTCACCACGGCAACGTTTTTAAAATCAAAACTTTCAAATTCATATTTGTCTCGCTTCTTTATTTACCATAGCGTATCTTATTTTATTTGCTATGAATCAGATGACTATGTTTGGCCACCAAATTATGATTATCTAATTGAAATCTTGTTAGAGTTGTTGCTGTTAAACTGACACATGGCGGACCAAAATGACATGATGCAAGCTGTTGGAGAAACAATCAAACCAGTTGTTCCGATGAAACACATTCCTCACATCATTAAATCCTTATACGGTTTGACGGTGGAGTCTTGCAAAGAATTGGACAGTTATGATGACAAGAACTACCACGTGATCGTTACTGGCCAATCAGAGAATCCCAATATAAAGCACACTGAAAAGGACGGTTATGTTTTGAAAATACTGAACAAGATGCAGTCCAAAAATCCACTATTTGTTGGTAATTTCATTTTTATTTGCTTAATTCCTAGCATAATCACATTCATGAAATTATTAACATCTGTTATTGATAGAAATAGCAACATATCATTAATATTTTTTTATTTTTCAGAAGCGTTGCACACGTTGATGAATCACGTTGCCAAAAATGGAATCTCTGTTCCTCACATCATGAAAAATCTTAAAGGAGAAAATATGTCATTGGAAAAGATCTACCACTCAGAAAACATCACAGGTAACGGTGAAATCATTTAGATACGTATAAAGGGAACATTTTGTGTAAATTGACATTTTTAAAAGGTCTGTTCGGACAACTATTTCCATCGGCATCGCCTTGGTAAATAGTTGCGCCTCAGGAAATAGTTGTCGGAGCGAGGTGGGGGGCAATAAACTTGCTAATGTCCTCATAGCCAGCAAATAGGTATATAATATATCTTTCATATTGAACGTTCAGAACATCGTATTTCTCATTTTATGCTTTCTCCACTCTGCGATCTTCTTCTAAAATACTGTGATCTCATCAATATTCGTGGGGGTTCAATTTTGTGGTATCATGGTTACCTACTACCGAATTATGTATCATCTTCGTACTCATTAAACTTAAAAACGAAATCAAATTCACGAAACAGACATTAAACTTGCTATGGTCCGAATATGTTGATAAAAAGGTACTAATATTTTATTATGCCGAAGAAAACTTTAGCAGAATTTGTTGATGGTAAATAAATTCGTGTTTTAGGACTTGGATTTAACTTAACAACTCGGATAACACTACAGGTGTTCCGAGGTTAAAACGAGGAAAATCGAATGCTGTCGGTGAATTTATTTGGGCAAATAACATGGAAACTATTTCACGTTTAGATAAAAAAAAAACAAGCTCATTTACCATTATTTTACATAGAAACATTACATAAAGGCATAATAAACGATGATAAGTATTTATTACATATTTTGTAGATTCCACACCGTTCGAGTTTTATATTGTTCGTCTTTTTACGTACATTCCTGGAGAGACATTCTCTGCTATACCAATGCATCCAAAGACTCTTTACAACATTGGAAAAGTCCTTGGAAAATTTCATGATGCAATGAAGGTAAGTTTAAAAGATATTAATTTTTATATGTCCGTAAATATCTTGAAATAGAATCAGTTGAATTAATGAATAAATAAATCAGGCGAATAAATAAATATGCTTGTCCTACCCTAATTCTATCTCTTTTGTATTTTTCTGTAGTCTTCTTAAATTTAGGGGGTTTTATACTATGAAGGAGACATATTCTGCAAATGCCTCTATTTCATATCAGATATATTGTATTATAAAATCACGCTCGTATTAAAGAATACCACTCGCTCATACCTCTTTATCAATGAATATCAATGATGTTTTTTGTTTCTTATTAAACGTAGGGTTTTCATCATAAATTCTTTGAATCCTATACATTATTATGGAGTTTGACTGAAGTTGAGCGTGTAAAAGATTTCTTAATTGGAGTACAAGACGAGAATAAGAAGGCACTGGTGACAGAAATCATCGACACATTCAACAAAGAAGTCGTCCCAAAATACCACAAGCTAACAAAAAGTATGCCATCTTGAAACGGATGAAAATTTTGTTCGTGAAAAAAACTCCACGTATATGATATGATTTTAATTTCAGGCATAATTCATGGGGATGTGAATGAGCGTAACATAATTGTTCAAGAAATTCCAGGACAGAAAGTTACATCCGGGGAACCACGTGTTTATGACGTCAGTGCACTCATTGACTTCAATGACGCTGTGTCATCATACACTGCGTTCGATGTCGCGATTTGTATTGCCTACATGTCAATCAAATGTAAGGAATTCGATCAGCGTGACGTAGGAGGTCATGTACTGGCGGGTTATTTGTCCATGCGAAGTATGAATGATACTGAGAGAGAGGTTTTGAAGGTTTGCGTCTGTGCAAGACTCGCCCAAAACCTTGTGATGGGTGCCTATACCAACTATATGAATCCTAGCCATGTCTATGTCCTTAACACTGCAGCCCGGGGATGGCCGCTTGTGTCAATGATGTGGGAAACTCCGCAACATGAAATTGATGACCGATGGAACAATATCATAGAGGAATATGAAAATCTGTAAAAATGACTTTGAAATCATTATAAAGTATATTTTAATACAGAAATTTAGACTACAGAGGTAGCAGAAGAATGTTTTTTACCTTCTTAACATTCGTTTGTGCTTGTCGTGTACTTCCAAAAACCTTAAAAATTGTAGCTATATCAAATTTACCAGTAATCATGAGTCTGATTTTGACGACAAGATTTTCAGTACGTCAAAAGGAGCATTAGTTCGAATTTTCTCTTCGACCAGGCGTTGTCATGTAAGAGATCGCGCGCAATACTTACCGGCGCTTCCAACTGGCAAGCTGCGCTCGCTATTTAAGGGGCATGGTCACGATTTTCGTTAAAAATATTTTTTCGATTTTAAAGTTTACAATGCTGTAGTAAGGTTTTTATGATAGTCAACCAAAATTTGAGTGTCATTCGTTGAGTTAAATGCGAGTTACAGAGCTTACAAAAAATACTGAGTAAAAAATCTTAATATTTTAACACAAATTAACTTTAAAATGCTTAGAGTGAAAACTTACCTTCAAATTTCGACATGACATGCTGTATGAATATTGGCTGATGGAAATATCTTAAAATAAGATACTTTTCTTCATCTAAATTGTACACATGTACATGTAGATAATCAAAGACTGGTTAAATTTCTGTGAATTTCCTTAAAGTATCAAGAGACATTTTATCCAGAACTTATTTATCTGGCAAAGCGAAGGTATTGAAAGGGGTTTTACGGAATATTTCTCTCCAAATCTATTTAATTCATTTTTATGAGAATCAAAGTGCAATATCCGTACAACACCATTTTAAAGAAAAGTTTTGCATACGTGTGTGAAAATATCTTCATAATAATAAATTGAAGAAAAATACATGATTTTTAAATTTTGATGATACTATAACAATGACTATCTTATCTGCATGGTTCAATAATTTCAATTATTACCTCCAATGAAAACCCGCTAATTAGGAATGTATTGTAAATAACATATTGTACAACAGGTAGATTTAAAATAATACAAAAATTAAGACATATGCATCGTTTCTGATTTTAAAAAATCTAAACATATTTTAATGACGTGTATATCATGATTATACAAAATCGTCATTTCTTTTTATCAGAGAACGAGTGGTGATACCCTGCTTACATTTAGTACACCAAGGCGTCGTATCGTACTCCATTTTATATATCTTTTAAACCTTCCGGTTTGGGTGATACTAAAGAGGGCATTCTCTGGATCAAGTTTAAAGGGGAATTGTGTTTATTTGTGATTCGTGTTTGTTATATATATCTGAAAATTTCAAATATTGTGACTCAATTGTTTTTATACAACATTGTTCGAACAAATACCAAATTAAGGAGAAATGTACATAATGGGTGATTTTAATGCAAGTTGTGCCGAAGCTACTGATTATATTGAAGGTGTTGATATCTTAATACCACGTGAAGTTATAGACACATATATTAACATTCAGTGTATATTTCCCCTTATGTTTGCATTGGAAGTCTGCGACGTTCAATTTTCTATGAATACACTTGGCTAATTCATGCGCCATGCGCACAAAAATAAACGTCACCACATGTTTTGAGTATATTTAATTTTGTAAAATTAAATAAAACTCTTAATCTTACATATCCAATTTGATATGAACTTTTGTAAATCAATCATTAATGTTTGTCTACTCCTCGAAAAAAAAAGATTTTTCTCCATAAAGTAAAATATGAATATAAATAACGCGCGGTATGATAATTTGTCTGCGCCGCTTGGTGTGTCATAGGACCGACGACATCCAAAAATAAGCATTCAATGCTTAAATAACAACAGGAATGGTGATCTCCTGATCAATATGCTTGTTGACACCAACACACGTATAGTCAATGGAAGGGTTGGTTCACGTGACTTTACGAATATAAACTCCAATGGGTTGTGGACTATATATCATTACGCCAAACGAACAATTACATACCATATCAAGCATGAAAGTGCATACTGAGACTAAATTAAGAAACAAAACTGGACTCCAATGCTTCTCTATAGTTAACGACTACTCACTCCTGGAATTAATAAACTTATAAATTTAGTAACCAAAAAGCAATGACCAAAGACAAGAAAAGAGAAATGTCAATAGTGCTAAAGTACCCAGAAGTTCCAGGTTAAAAACCTATTAGATTCATTCTCAAGTGATGAAACAACAGCCGCCAAACTCTTAGACCTTAGATAAATTCATCACTCTATATATGTAAAAAAAGAAGCAGATAGGGCATACAAACACTTAGCTAGATTCATCACAAGAGAAATGGAAGATATCCTCATATAAATGTGTAAAAACAACGCCCACTAGAATAACCATAGAAGAAACAAATGTCCAAAGAATCCTTACTAGAATGAGACTTTCAGTTGGTAATAGAACACAGTCTGTGAAAATGAAAAGACGTTTAAGAAGTGTAAAACAATATCAGAAAAAGACAAGTGAAACAACATTTTATAGGCTCAAGACGTGAATTTGATAAACTACATAGGAAAATCTCATATGTCCTTTAACGTGTTTAAGGCAATGTGCCAATATTTCTCTGTATTGTATATAAGTAAATGAAATTTGACTTGCAATATTGGCATTTGAGACGTAAATAAACACTTATTTACTTACTTACTATGGAGGCTGGGTCGGTGGTCAACAAATCGCCTATCTTATAGTTAGTACATATCTAATCTTTAAGATATGATTTTTGTTTATCTATAAGCTATTATTTGGTATGGACAAAATCAATACTTATATATTTTTTCGTTTTAAAATTTGAGTTTTTTTTTCTATTGCTAAAGAATAAGGTAGACTCTTTGTTTTCAAGATCAAAATATTCTAAAAATTTCCACAACCATCCAGAACTCTTAATTCGAATTCCAGTATTCACCATTCACCTATCGCCTGCATATTCTTTTATTGAAAATTCGCCTGTTTCTTCAGTCTATTGCTTAGCAACCACTGCCGCTTTATATTTTAAGTCGATCATTAAGGTCGGAGCGTAATCAAATCTATCATAAAACCCTTCGGGCTTTGTTGAAGTTATCACGCCTCAACCGTAATGATAACATCATAATACCTGAGGAATGATTCTATATTCCTTGATTAAACAACATGCAGCTATATTCTAAGCCTGAGATAACCTATACTTGGGATTGATAATAATTTTATTGGTTTCGATGAGGCAATAATGCTTGGATCCGTGGCGGCCATATTTAGCCCTATCAACTCAATCCTACCAGTACTTTCATGACGTTGATTATTTTCATACCAGCCAAGTTCAAAAGTTTTGATTACTGTAGTTTTCCCATTTAAGCGATCGGTTATGTCTATGGAGGTTTCCGCGCCTTCGATTTAACAGTTTACCAAACCTTTCTAGGACCAATAAAAAGATAATTTGAGTACGATACAGTGAACACAATAATAAAAATTTAACATCTATTTGTAGAAAATATTTGCACAGGTAACTATGATTATTTGTTGAAAAGGAAGAAAAATAAGTTATTCTCAAAAATGTCTTTATATGATAAGTGATGGAACAAGAGACAAACGTCTGACTGGTTTTGGGAAACCTCTGTACATTTATATTCAAGTTCATAAAAATTCACAATAATATACAGCACAAATACCGAAACATCTACATTTGCATTTAATATGTGATTGCTTCTTATTCACAACTATTTAGTCTACCCTTTTCATAAATTACCGTCTTCAACTACATACATATACATGCAAATTAAAATGATTGAACAACAAAATAAATTTTATATTAATATTTTTTACATTGAGCCAACTCGCTTTATGTTTCTGCTTTTCATGAATGCTCCATTCTAATTGGCTCCACCACATTTTTGGAACGAACATTCAACGATTGCCTAAGACTTACATGTACGTAATTGCATATTTTCCTCAGATAATCTTCGTTTTCATTACAAAGATTCAAGGGTTTCACGTTTTGGATTTGATAAATACTGGTATTTATGAATGAAAAAGATAGCTTAATAACATTTTTGGCGTTTAGAAAATGGATCAAAAGAAAACAAAAACATAATAACAATAGACTTAGAACTTTTAATATTATGAATACAAACGTATTTTTACAGATTTTCATATTCTTCTATGATTTTGTTCCACCGTGAATCAATCTCATGTTGTGGGGTTTTCCACATCAAGGATGCAAGCGGCCATCCCCGAGCTGCAGTATTAAGAACATAAACATTGCTAGGATCCATATAGAAGGTATATGCACCCATCACAAGAGACTGGGCGATTCTGGCGCAGACGCAAACCTTCAAAACCTCTCTCTCAGTATCATTCATACTTCGCACGGACAAATAACCCGCCAGTACATGACCTCCTACGTCACGCTGATCGAATTCTTTACACTGAATGGACATGTAGGCAATACAAATAGCAACATCGAACACTGTATACGACGATACCGCATCATTAAAGTCAATGAGGGCACTGACGTCACAAACACGTGGTTCTCCGGATGCAACTTTCTTTACTGGAATTTCTTGTACTATAATATTACTCTCATTCACATCTCCATGAATAATGCCTGAAATGAAAATCAGAATTATATATATATATATATATATATATATATATATATATATATATATATATATATATATATATATATATATAAGTTTTTTTAAGATGATTTTTTTCAAGATTCAAACATCGTCGGAACCCACGTGGTGTTTCCTTATCCGTTACTCTGCATTTACGGATTTTATATCTGTTACTCTGCGTTCAAAGCAGCAATTTGGATAGAAAACCTGTGGGTTCCATCGATGAGGTTCAAAGAAACGACTTACTTTTTCTTAGCTTGTGGTATTTTGGGACGACTTCTTTGTTGAATGCGTCGATGATTTCTGTCATTAGTGCCTTTTTATTCTCATCTTGTACTCCAACTAAGAATTCACGTAAACGCTCCACCTCGGTTAAATTCCATAAAAATGTATAGGAGTCGAAGAATCGATGATGAAAACCCTGCGTTTGAATGAAATATAAAATATCATCATTTACATTCATTGTCTTTAATTAGTAAGATGTTGCTTTGTATATTCTGGGGGTATTTTTTTGCAATAAGATCGTATTTTCGACGAAAGAACGTAACGGTTTTTTCAGCTAATGAAAAGTAAAACCGATTCTATTTCAAAAAGGTTAAGGACAAATACAATTTAACAAGTTTCAAATTTAAAATGTCCATACTTACTTCCATAGCATTATGAAATTTTCCTAGGACTTTGCCAATGTTGTAAAGACTCTTTGGATGTACAGGTTTATTAAAGAAAGTTTCTCCAGGAATGTAAGTCAAAAGACGTACAATGTAAAAATCAAATGGTGTGGAATCTGCAATGTAACAGATCCAAAATCAATCAATAAACCCTTCATTGCGAACGTCTGAATATTGTATTTACAGTACCAATCAGACCCAACCTAACAGAAAGTAATCCCCAACTAAACCTTGGGGTTACTTTCTGGGTTTACTCCTGGTTTACTAGAGTGGACACAGAGAGTAAACCCCAATTAGAAGTACACCTCTGAAATGTATTCGGAATATAAAAGGGGCGGGAATTATAGGTGGTAAGATCGAAAGATAAAAGATGGGTCTGCTTCACACTTCAGTGCGTACAATTGACCCCAAAAGCAATTCCCGAGTAAACCCCTAGTAAACCCCGCGTTGACCTAAATTTTTACAATGTAAACCCAAAATAAAACCCAAAAGTAAACCCTGGGTTTAGTTGGGTTTTACTCTAATGTTAGTTCGGTCTGATCAGTACTGTATATCTATGTACACGTACTTGTATTATGCTTTCTTTCATTTGCAACTTTCTTTAATGTGCAGTAGAATCACTACATGTAATATTTGCGGAATCTCAGTTTTCGTGGATTTCATTAGCACCTTTCAATCACTAATGAATTATGAATCAAAATCTTCATTCATTACACAAATTTACGAAATACTGTCCAAAGATTTTTAAAAATAATTTGGGCTCAACGAATTTAGGGGATTTCACGGTAACCTGTAATGTTTTCCGAGTGGTAGATCTTTTCCAATGACATATTTTCTCCTTTCAGATTTTTCACAATGTGAGGAACAGAGATCCCATTTTTGGCAACGTGATTAATCAGCGCGTGCTGTGCTTCTGAAAATGAATTTAAAAATGTTGCCATAAATTTGCTACCGGATCAGAACAATGCGTAAAATTTCATGAAAGGAATAGTATAAACAAAATAAAAAATATATTACCAACAAATAGTGGATTTTTGGACTGCATTTTGTTCAATATTTTCAAAACATAACCGTCTTCTTCAGGGTGCTTTATATAGGGATTCTCTGATTGGCCAGTAACGATCACGTGGTAGTTCTTGTCATCATAACTATCCAACTCTTTGCAAGACTCCACGTTCAGACCATATAAGGATTTGACAAGATGGGGAATATGTTTCATAGGAACAAACGGTTTGATTGTCTCTCCGACGGCTTGCATCATATCACCCTGATCGGCCATGCTTCAGTTTAACAGCAATGATTCTAACAAATGAACGACGCATTTTATCATATATAGAAATATATAAAAAAGCAAGACAGCCTTTAATTGTTGAAATGATACCGTTTACCATGGCAAAAGATAAAAAATGTCTTTCAAAAATAACTGTTTGAGAGAAAATTGTAAATATGAGTGTTGGCAACATTTTCAGCTATTCAAGATGATAAAGAAATTATACATGTAGAATATTGTGAATATTTCATTTCAAAGAAACATTTTCATCAGAATAGAGAGTGAATGTTGTTCGAGCGATTCATGTTTCTATCGATAATTTGTACATGGACAGAAATAGATTTCGCATACCAACAAAAAACAAAAGCTGAAGTTAATTGGTAATTAATTTCAAACCATTTTCGATAAAAATTCGGTGTTTTTCAACATCTTAATACAGTAATGTAAAACCGTACCCATTAAGGGAGATATCAGGTGGATCAAAATATAAACATTTTTTAAACATTTCTCAATGTGTAATTTTCAAACAAAACAACTTTATCTTTTGAATACATTTTGTCGGTTTTTGGAATAAACATGTCTGTTCAGGAAATGTTTACATTAGTTTCTGGTTCTCATATGCACAAGATGGTCGGACACCCCCCCCCCCCTAAACACAGTGTGTTTTCGGATGTTCATATAGTTTAACTCTAAACTGTAAATTCCCAAATGAAATGCGTTACTAAATTTTTATTTCGCCGACCCAAACCCCAACAATTAAGACGTATACAAAATCATATCAGGTACGTCACCATGTAAACTCACTGACATGACCGAGATAATAATAAAACAACGTGTTTACTTCATGCAGTTTAAATGTCCTTTTTCTTGGACATAGTTTCATTGGAAAATATTTGGTAGCTAGTTGGGATAATATAACATGTGACTTAATTGTGAAGCAAAATTGTTACTTTAAAAGATTTGCGTTAAATCATAAATCATAAAGCTAAAATTGCATCCATTAAAATAAATTACCAGATGTTGAGTTTATCTGAACCAAGAAGAAACCAAATAGCTAAATACTTACTTTATGCTAAGTCCTGAATGTTATTGCACGGATCTGGACAGAGGTGCATTTAAACTACTCCCCTTGTGTGTAAATTAACCACTTGACTAGGCACGCGATGACGCCTGTATTCAGGTTGAAATTAGAAATAGGCCAAACTGACTGTTATCTGGTTCACCGAAGGTCATGTTATCAACTTTAAACCGAGGACTTTGTATATATAGAATTTCATCTTGGTTGTGTTTAACTGTAAAAATACACCTCGATGTGTTCAGTGATTCACCACTGTTAAATTTAATTGAAATCGACCGTTAGTAGCATTCGGTTGATATGTTGTTGTTGTATTTTTTACTAAATATTTCTATCAGATAGGTTAGGTGCATTGTGAAGATGCGACCATCAATAATGTATGTATGTACCTGGATGTTGATTTTTGACTCTTACGTGGGTTATGTATTTTATTTTTTGCCTTCACACCCGCATTAAATATGCACAAAAGCCGAGCTGCTTTCTATGACGTTAACAATCCGCCTGATTTAAACAGTTTGAGGCAAACCCAACAACTGTTTTGTTTTACCACCGACCAAAACTTAAGAAAATAATATGAAAAGAGGTTACTGTTGCTATTTTGGCGTCTTTTAATCGCAACTCGCCGATTGTAGAAAATATTTGGCAAACATGTTACGCGCGATTCACAGTCCTACCATATGTATAAATCCTGTTATGGAAATGTTTAAATATACATGTATACGGTGTCGCAAATCGTGGCGGTACATCCAAGAGTATCCATCGAGTCCAGTTGGAATTATTTCGGGCACGGTAATGTATAGCTGCAGGTCTGTAGCTTCTGGTCTGAAGAAAAATCGGAGGGACGACCTGGGAGCTCCAGTGCCTCCTAAAGTAAAAAGCTGCAATTTACGGCGCACAAAACATTGCGCTAGTTTTAGACTGATTAATCTTATTTCCGAACACATACTGTACAAAAATTCCTCGGAAATTTTACTACAGATATTATTACTTTACTTGCCTCTGATATTCTTCTAACACCATCACCAGCCATGTAAAGGTGAATTGGTGCAGTTTGTTTACATGTAAAAGTGGCGACTCTCTATCTCGACGTAAAAACACACTTCATTTTCCATCTAAGGTCTGATAACGTATTTTAGAGAAATGTTAATGTAAGTAAAGTAGTAAATTACCTGAAGAATTTAACGGTGCTGATTTTTTCCACATAAATTGTGTGTAAATAAGGTTAATCAGTCCAAAACTGGCACAATTTTTGTGCGTCGTAAATTGCAGTTTTTAACTATGAGAGGCACTGTAGCTCCCAGGTCGTCCATCCGAATTCAAACAGACCGGGAGCTTCAGTCCTGTAGTTACGAAATGTACATCACTTTTTCTGAAATCCAAGAACACCTATACAAATGTTTTCAATATCTCTTCTTCGCTCTCGTCGTTTGCGCAGGTTTTAACTTCTGTACAAATCAACAAAATTACATAGTGAACTTTTTTTTTCTCATTTTAAGATAACTCATCAAAGACTATGTATGCATCCAGTATTTTCAGTACTTTGATTGATGCATTACAAAAACAGCAGATGTTGTAAGGATTATAGAGGAATGTACAATGAAATTATGCGAACATAACATTAGTAAGTATCGAATGCAACTAAAGGATAGGTAAATTATGTAAATTATATGCATAAGGTACAAAACATGAGGTCAAAGATGTAATGTATTCATGAATGAAACGCCCGTGAAATGATGATTTTTAAAAACATTTTCAAACACAACACAACACAATGATGTATTTGTTTATTTAAAGCCTTTATATATACTTTTGTAAAGCCGGTATGTAAAGCTTCGCATATTTGATATTTAATGAAAAATGCAACCATATCTATATAGTGGTGCAAAGTTTGAAGACCCCTCAATCCCAGGAACATATATAAATTAACATACGAGGGTTGTTAGAAAAGTTCGCGGACAAGTTCTATTGCGGGGGGACTATTCGCATCATACCAGCGAAACATTTCATATTTGATCTTGACGTATTTTTCTAATAAATATGTTAAGATTTGTTTATTTCAAATGCACCTAAAAAAATATACAGATTAATTATTTTGACAAGATATGCTTCACGGAGCATGTCAGTTTTTCAATGTTTTATATTTTGTACGCATTATTCCTTATTAAGAAAATATACAGTTTAAGCGCATAAAAATAAACGATATTTCATACGAGATCAAAATAAGTTATGAAGGTCATTCTCTGAAAGTTTGAATTAAATTAAAGAGTTTCTGACCGTTTTATCGCCAAATATGGACGAACAACGCTAGAAAAATGAGTCAAACGCGTTAACGTAAATGGACACCTTGGAGCACCGGGCAGTCATTAAATTTTGTGTGCACGCAGAAAAATATCCGATGAAGACCAAAAAGTTTTAGATGCTGTTATTTTTTTAGGACAAAGGTTTACAATTGAAACCACAATTGGAATTGAAGGTTTGAAAATGGAAATACTGATATCTTAAACTCTTGCAGCACCCCCCCCCCCCCCCCACACACACACACAGCCCGGATCTTGAAAATACATGTATGGATTTCGCTATATTTTCTTACCTGAAGTCGAAACTGCGTGGACAGAGATTTTCGGACCTAAATGATCTACGATATGACAAAAAAGACAACATACAAAAATTTGACAAAGAATGGCGGGAACATGCGTTTTATAAATGGGTAAATGGCATGAAAAGTGTGTGAACTAAAGAATGTTTACTTTGAAAAAGAGTGACAGGTTTAAATTGCCTTTCAGTAGTTGACGTCACATGACGACGTGGAAATATGAATTATTATGCCTTCTGTCAGTTTGTCACTATACATTCAATACTCATCTATTTTCGCATAGTATCAAAGGATTTATAGAGCGTAAGCATACTATGCCGAATAGAGCACGGCAAATATTTACAACAAAAATCTTGAATGCGCCGACAGCGGGATTCGAACTCACGACGCTAAAATCATTCCAGCTTGAAGCCCAACGCGTAACCGCTACGCTAGATTAGCCGTTATCATAACAAAAGGTATTTATATATATAAAACGTAGATATATACCACTGACATCAAGCAATTAGAATTATTCATTTTTCCAAAAACACTTCATTATAATATGTTTTACGGTGCTACCGTTCTGGCGAGCGCAGCAAGAATTACACATACCTTGCATCATTGTCAACTTATAGTTTTATTTCGGTATCAACAAACGTCAAAGAATTTTTGCTCTACAATAAGTATGCCAAAGGTACTAATTTAAATGGTTATGATACATACAGCGCAACCCCCTACCCAGAGAGAGAGAGAAAGAGAGAGAGCCCGGTACCTGTTTGTAGGTGTGTATAATTTCCCACTTTTAAATTTAATGGTCTGACTATATGCAATATCTACATAATTTTTTACCTGTTTATTTTTTCATTTTATTCCCTTTTATTTAGTTCAAAATGTCCTATTGTTTATTCCCTCCCTACTCATATACTTACCTGCCTACTGTACATGCATGCACAATTAGCTTAAAATGGGTCGATATGACAGTAAAGTATGGGTTTTGCTAGTATATATATAAAATCTCTATATAAAAAAAAGATTAAAAACAAATCATATGTCAATAAGCAGATAAGGCAGGTATCGCAGTCTATACTGAAATAGCCAGTACACTCATCACAGATGTTTGATCCACCTCTAAATTTTTCGCGGGAAATATAGCGCGAGTGCACTGTGACGTCATCCATGACTTTGTTCGTCTTTGTTTACGTTTCTCGACTCAATTATTAATTGATGGTAATTTTAGCGAGCGAAGCGAGCTCTAAGAACCAGTGTGCGCGGGAAAAAGAACGAGCTTAACCTACAGTTCATCAAACAAAATTTTTTGTCTACGTCCCATAATGCTCTCTAATGTTTTCACCCGTGGTGCTATGCCAAAAATGGCCGACTTTTAACTCGTAATTGACGGTGACTTCAAGTTTGAAGACACGTTTTTAGTACCGCATATGCTTTGGCGAGACTCAAAAGATTTGTTGCATGCTTCCATACCTTCGTATTGAGTCGAGAAACGTAAACAAAGACGAACAAAGTCATGGATGACGTCACAGTGCACTTTGTTGACTTTTTATTGTACAACAACTTGTTGATTAAATATACAATCAAATCAATTAATCAACTGATCAATCAACTGATTAATTTGAAAAAAAACAACAAACGCTTGCTTTTCCAGTGATTATTGTAAGGGAATTGTCAACACTCGAACGTCACAGCTACTTATAGCAAAGTACGTCAGTATATTCAACAGTCGGCATAATAATAACAATAGTGTTGTGTTGTGCATGTACTATGCCTAAATAGTAGTCAGGGTTTGATACATAGTGCACGAGCCGGAGGCTCGTGCCCTATGTATCAAACCCTGACTACTATTTAGGCATAATACATGCACAACACAACACTATTATATAAATGGTGCTCCGTAAATCCTATTCATGCGAAATGAAAATCGCTATATCTTTTGTACACTTATTTTCAATTGGTAGTCATTGAATAAAACATACGTCATCCTACAAAGTACACAGTAATTTTGCCGCGAACTTTTCTAACAACCCTCGTATATGTCTCTGCTCAATCATTTAAACAAAAACTGCTTTCTTTGGTGATTGGTA
This sequence comes from Magallana gigas, assembly GCF_902806645.1. Classification (NCBI taxonomy): domain Eukaryota; kingdom Metazoa; phylum Mollusca; class Bivalvia; order Ostreida; family Ostreidae; genus Magallana; species Magallana gigas. Next base: position 19,312,001 of record NC_047562.1, on the reverse strand, counting down.
GCAACATTGCAGAAAAACAAATAGCGCGCGTTATATAATTGTTTTCTTCATAACACGCATGAATCACCAAAGAAAATATATTTACATCTTCTAAACAAATGAATTAAGAAATAGATCGTAAACTAAAAGAGTAAGTAAAATTGACAAAATCATTGTTAATGTACATCAGTACGCTATATAAAAGAAACAGTCAAGTCATATTATATCGGAATTCGAGTCTGCTGACATCATGATTATTCCCTGCAGTCAGTGATTTTCGTTAGGTTGCTGAATCGATAAACTGGTTAGAACTGGATCATGTAGCTTTCAGCTCTGTCAGTATCTGTGGTGAATTATCAAATTATCATCAGTTTTTTAAAAGAGGAGGAAATACTCGGTGGTTGTAAATATACATCTCAAACTAAACCCGTTCTCAATTTGCTAGGTTTTCCAAAAAACATTCTCTAAATGAATATTCAACAATTTACTTCATCTTTTATACACTGTTTGGGTTTCATGATAATTTTTGGAAAACCATTATCAATATTACCACAGTTGGGTAAATTGCACTAAAATAATGCAAAATGTTAAAGGGGCATGGTCACGATTTTGGTCGAAAATTGTTTTTTCGATTTTAATGTTTACAATGCTTCAGTAAGGCATTTTTAATAGGCAACCAAAATTTGAGTGTCATTTGTTGAGTTATAAGCGAGTTACAGAGCTTACAATTCTTCGCTATGTAAACAAAGCTTTTGTTTACATTTTGAATGTTGATGTGGAATTCCAGTTTTAAACCTCAGATGAATGCGTTAATCGTTAGTAATTGTTTATTTATGCCTAAAATGAATAAAAAGATAGACAAATCAGCTTGAAAAAGATTTTTTACTGGTATATTGAACCTATGCAAACAAAATCAGGGCACGAGCCTTGTTTACATAACGAAGATTTGTGATCCCTGTATCTTGCTTAAAAGTCATCGACTTCACCCAAATTTCATTTGATTATTAGAAATGTATTCCTAAAAGCATTGTAAACATAGGTAATCACAGATTACAAAGCTCACCGAGACGAGACATCACCCTTATGAGACTTCACCTTTATGAGACCACCTTTATCATATTAAATGAAAATCATACTTTATGATCTTGGATATTCATGGATTGTTTTGACACAATATCGTATATCATCTGTTAAAACATTGTATGATAATCATATGTTCATATGTTAATACAATAATATAAAATCAAATATTGCATCCTATCATATTTACAACATATATCATATAATACAATAAAATAAGATAATAAAACAATGATGAAATATGATATTGTAACGTATGATATGACATTGTATTGTGTTATACGTTATTGTATTTGATCACATAATACAATATCATAATATATAAAACAATATAGTATTATATTACAATATCATATTACATAATACATCATAACATTGAAACATATGATATTATATTGTATAATATAGTATATTGTATGATACTGTATCATTTTGGAAACATAATATGATATTGTATCATATGATACAATATAATTTGAAACAAAATTGTATCATATCAAATGATACAATATTATGTGATAAAGTAAAATATATAATACAACATTATATATAGAAATTGTATCATATGATACAATAATATATTTTACAATAGCATACAATACAATTTCATGTGATGTGATAATATATCATATTATAAACCAATGTCATATTATACAATATTGTATGATACGATATTGTATAATATTACAGCATCATATTGATATAATTCTATATTATAGAAACTAATATCATATTTGCAATATCGTATGATACAATATTATATAATGTACAATATTGTATCATAGGATACAATATTATATTTTGCAATATCTTATGTAATAGTACCATGTGATAAAATAATAAATTAATAATACGATATAATATTATACAATATAACATGATATTATAGTGTATCATATTAAACAATATTGTTTCATACCATACAATACTATATCATAGGAATCATGTTATATTATTTATCAACAAACACATCTATCTATCGAGCAGGTTTGAGTGAGGTAGGAGATTTCTTTAGCATCCTTGATAATGGAGATCAGGCTCTGCATCTGAAGCAACCTCTGCATTTCATTTATAATATAGTTAAATCAACTATGCAAGCTATCATCCATAAAACATGTGACCTGTTCCAAAAAAACTAAACCTCATCCAGCATCCGAAACCTATGGCTCAGATTCAGCATTCAAGCCTGTCAGGTGCATCAGTATACATAAGACGCATCTCCATGCAAACATAAGACGCATCTCGACGCATCTCCATGCAAGTTTGGTGAAGTTCAGACCAGTAATAACTAAGATATCATCATCATATCAGCAATTAAAACCTTAACTTGCTCCAGCAATGGCTCAGATTCAACATCCATGCCTGTCAGGTGCATCTGTATCATAAGACACACCATCCATGGGCGTCTGGTGAAGTTAGGACAAGTAGTAACTAAGATATAATCATCAGAGGGCACCTGCAACAAAAACTTTAACCAGCTCTAAAAACCTTAACCTCCTTCAGCATCTGTAACCTATAGCTCAGATTCAGCATCCAAGCCTGCCTGGTGCATCAGTATCATAAGACACACCATCAATGCAAGTTTGGTGAAGTATGGACCAGCAGTAACTTAGATATTGCTATCAAAGGGCACCTGCAACAAAAACTTTAACCTGCTCCAAAAACCTTAACCTCCTCCAGCATCCGAAACCTGTAGCCCAGATTGAGCACTCAAGCCTGTCTGGTGCATCAGTATCATAAGACACACCATCCGTGCAAGTTTGGTGAAGTACGGACCTGCAGTAACTTAGATATTGCTATCAAAGGGCACCTGCAACAAAAACTTTAACCAGGTCCGGACGCCGACGCCGAGGGTATAGCATAAGCTCCCCCTGACTTCGTCTCGGTGAGCTAAAAAATAAAAACAGAAAAAAAAATGTGACCAAAATCGTGACCACGCCCCTTTAAGAACATAAAGTGCCATATCATATTCAAACTTAGTGAACATTAAAATCTTTTACATTCCATTAGATGAACAGGTTTTTGATACACTATTTATCCATCGTACCGGCAGTGTCTTCAATATACTGCATTAAAAGGGCACATTTTCTTCCAAAAGATTTGATCATTAGGTCAATGAAAGCTAATCTTTCAAAAACAAAGAAATGAATTAATTTAATACCACAAAAATTTGATTACTTTCTCATATTTACATCTACCAAGTATTATTCCCTCTATTTCTTAGGAAAACTTATAGTTAATTCATACAATGTAGCTATATAGAAACAGTCAGACTGAAATCTACATGCCCAATTTATTTGGTCCAAATCTACAGCGGCCGTGTTTCTCGATTGGTCGTAACCAACAGCGATTTAAGAAAAATCCCGGACTGCACGAAACAATCACGATGTCAGACTCAAGTCTACAGGAGACTATTTAGCTGTTTTTTTAGCTAACGTACATATGAACATTAACTGTAATTTAGTGAATTTTACCAACTTTTCATGATAAATTTAATAATTAGTTGAAAGAAAGATGCTATAATAAACAATAAAATGCTTTCTTTGATGATTCATGCGGGTTACGAAGGTAGCGATCATTGCAGAAAAAATTAACATAACCCGCTAACGCGGTTATATATTTTTCTATGTCGCTACCTTCATATTCCGAATGTTTAAATAAAACTGGTCAATAATTATTTTTATGATAAGGTCACACAAAACCTTACTTTCCTTAGAATGACTGACCTTGCAGCTCTTTAGATTTCCAAATTCCTTTTAATAATGCAAGATAATAGGGTTTGATAGTACGAACAGTATTTAAAAATACCAACAGGTTGAGATATATACCTTCACTTTATTTCATGATATTTCCCATAAATACTATTTACAGCATAAAAGTTTCAGATTTTTAAACAAAGCCTGTTGAAAAGACCTATCTTGAACATTGTTAATTCTGAACATGCATTGAACACATATTTGGTGGCAGTTGAACACATACATATATATAAAAGACAGACATCGTGAATATAGATCAAAAATATAAAAATCTTTACAAAAATTCAAAATCATGATTAACTTCTCCTTCTTCAGCAAAAGTAGAATTTTTTTAAACATTCATGATTCCTTTTTCATTTTGCTAGAAGGATACAGTTACAAATTGTTCATCTGTATATTGTTTTATTTAGCAACTTATACTACAAGTAAAGAAACCATATAACTACAGATAATTCCTCTCGCTTAGATGAATGTGATTTTGGTGTGAGCCTGGTTAGTTTGCCAGACATTGAGTTCCTCGTACTCCTCTATACAGGCGTCTACCTGGTCAGGTTTGAATCCCTTAGACACACATTGCTCCATCACTTCCGTGATCTTTACGGACCGCAATCCCTTGGTGGGAGCCATTTCTCTGACGATGCTGAAGATCTGATCTGTTACATTATGAGCCCTAAAAGTACAAGATGACATTATTGTAATAAGTAAATATATAGAAGTTTTTGATATTAATCAATACATTAAGTGAAAATGAACAAATTCCATATTTCTCAGATTTGGTCATTTGGGTTACCAAATTTTTATTTTTTAATTGTTGAAATCTATAAGGAAACTGTTTCTTTACCTATTGTGCATCTCGTGGGCAGGATTGAGAGAGTCCTTGGACATTTCCATGAGCCTCATAGCTTCGTTGACGTCCTCCTTCTCCACTGCGTCGGCCAATCGCAGCCTGGCGAGGGCGGTGGACAGACGGAGGATGGCCAGCAGAGTTCGGGCCGAGGTGAATGTGGTGTCCTTGCTATTTCTGGCTTCCTTTCTCATTTCTACGTAAGCTCCGGTGATGTAATCAGCCAAGTTCTCTGGAATCACTGGCTGCTTCTTTTTGCATAGAGCGATGTATCGTCTATAAGAATGACATTATCAATGTTATTAAGGCGAAATGTACCCAGTAATGAAAATAAAAGGTTGGGTGTGATGTATTGTAAAATGATGTTTTTACTGTATGTACTGACAAAGATATGTAGTGGGTTCTTAAAACATTAAACTGGATTAAAAAAAAACCAGATGCAACATTTCAAGGAGACGAAATCAAATCACTTATATATATACCTCATTAGCTTCATCTCCAAGGGAGTGAACTGTGCTGGTGGCTGGATATTGTGCTGATGGACGTAAGTTATGTGTTGAGCGAGCCTCAAGTCATTCTCTCGGTCAGCCTTATCCTGCATGAGCCACAACAAGTCAAACCTTGACAGAAGGGCTGCAGGCAACTGAATGTTCTGTTCAATGGACTTCTTTGGGTTGTAACGACCATAAGCTGGATTTGCTGCTGCCAGAATGGAGACCCTAGCGTTGAGACTTGTCATGATGCCAGCCTAGATGTAGCAAATAAATGATGATGCATTGTAAACTAATAAACCTCATATATCAATGGAAACATTTTAATAATTCTTGCTATTCATTGATGTATAACATTTTAAGGTATTCAATGTATAATGAAGGGATATTGAACAGTTTTGAAGCATTTTAAACTAGTTAAGTATGTATTACTAGATAACAATGAAAGTGAAACGAACCAAATTCACGACAGACAACATATAAGGAGCTGGTCATTTTGCACTTTAATTTTTTTAAAAAGCGTTATCCCCCCTTGATGAAAAAAAAATAAATTTTAATTTCGTCAAAATATCTGCGGTAAATGATTCATTTTATTTCATATTTAAATAAAGAGAAAGTTAATGCATGTATTAATTAAAAGAGTTTTAGGAATTTTAAGTTACTTTTTACAATATCTTAATAAAACATACATTGCCCATAGACTTCAATGCAAAATTCAAGGTGTAATCAGTTGGACCATAATCAAAATTTTGAAAATTTCTTTGGTGGAGTATTTTTATTTGATAACACCTTCAAAATTATATCATGATTAAGAATATAGGACCAATCATTTATAAGGTACAAAATGTGGTTGTTATACATCGAATACCTTAACTGGAAAATGATTTTCAGCATTAAAATTAATACTCGACCAAGTAAATTCTTTGAATCATCCAAGTTTACTGAGCTTGCTCTGGGTTGCCTACCTTGGCTATTGAGATGGTTTGCTGCTCCATGACTTCATGAATAGCGGTTCTGTCACCCTCCATCATCTTGTCAAACTCGTCAATACAACACACTCCCTGGTCAGCCAAAACCAGGGCTCCCCCCTCCAGAGTCATCTCCCCTGTAATGGGGTCCTTCATCACTGCCGCTGTCAAACCAACGCCTGACGATCCCCTACCCGTGGTGTACTGACCTAAACATTTAAAAGTAATGTTATTGCAAATAATTCTTACAAAACTACAATATAGATTTTCATTTTCTAAAGAGGCTTATAACAAATCCACCTAAATTATTTTTCCAGCTGAACACATTTTGACTAAGAAAATACCTAAAAGATTATAAATTCATTCTAATTTTCTTCTTTATACAGAGCTTATTTTATCTAAGGACCTCATAACATTAAAAATGGCCATGACCATCTTACACATTTCAGAAATTTTCCAAGAAATTATTTTGATTTTAAATTTAAACAGTCAACAGCAAAACTTTAGCTTCTCTATCTTGTGTTTCAAATTTTTAATAACAGTAAATGTTGCCTATTCAGATGTAATGCTAGATTCAATAACTTACTTCTAGGGGCCAGCCTATCAATGTATGAGAGCAGCTGTGATTTGGCCACACCAGGATCACCCATCAAGCAGATGTTGATGTTGCCTATGGAGCAAGAAAATTCAATGAATATATTAATATTGTTTTATGTAAGCATTCAAAAATTGTAATCATTCATTGAATATAGTTTCTTTTCAAAACTAAGTCACATAATGCTATATTTGTCACCTCACCTCTGATTTTCATTCCTCTTGGAGACTTGTCCACACCCCCTACCAGGAGCAACAAGAGGGCTTTCTTCACATCTTCATGGCCGTAGATCTCGGGAGCAATACTGCTGGCCAGTTTGTCATAGAAGTCATCCTCTGCTACCTGTTTAATTTCATCCTCTGTCAATTCCTCTGCTCCAAGTTCATCATCCTCTGTTTTGTTCATTTTCACAATTCTCTGAATTAAAATTTAAATAAGACAAAGATATTAGGAATGCTAAACAAAACAAAGTTTCATGACAACAGACTGGCATGTTTTGACCATTTCCAGTAGTACATTCAGTATTACAAAAAAATAAATATACTCACATGAGCTTCCAAGTAAGTTTCTGATAGGAGTCCCTGCTGAACTTGTCCGAACCCTTGCTTCATCAAAGGCAAGAACACCTTGGTATGTTAAAGAAAATTTAATGTTGTTTTCCTAATCAAATTCTTTTAAAAGCAAGCAAAAAATTTACTGCATAAAATCAAGGGATGTACAGTGATCATTATTAAATGACCTTGGCTACCAGTTAGGGAGGATGTGCTGCACTAGCCTGACTGCCTGGCCAGTAGATGTATAACCTTTACTACTAAGCTAATAAGTCGGAAGTATTTTAAACCTTCAACTATTGACAAATAATATTGTCACTGCTACTAGCCCTATGGATTTAGTAGCTTTTTTGTAGCAGGACTAGTAACTTTAGTTATTGCCACTAGCCCCCCCCCCTTCTAGATATTTGTTACTCCAGTTTACAGATCTATGCCTGTTTTTTTCAAACATAGTATATCAACATGAAGGATACGCCTGTGATGCTGACATGATCTCCTGGCAGGGTACACCTGGTGGTTTCTCCTCTACAGATCACTGTCAAACTCCTGGGTATGTTTCCTACAGGGACTTGGTCACTCTGCATTAAGAAGAAAATACAAACTAAGCTGCTGTCTTTTTCACACTCATAAATGACTCTCTTATAATTGTCTTCTTGTTTATCAAATATTGCAAGTATATTCACTTTCTTAGTAGGCTACTTATTTCTTTTTTAAGTCATTTGATTACTGGTCTTACATGGAAGAAAAAATGTCATTTGTGATACTTGGAAAATTTTTTGTGAATCAATTTAGTAATGTCAACACAGTTTTTTTTTTATTAATCACAGGGCTCGACATTAACGCTTGTCCGGTACCAGTTAAAAAAATATACGGACAAGTGAATATTGCTTGCCACTTGTCCGACTGGACAAGTGCATTTTTATGTAAAGAAGTCTCCAACATTTTAAAAAGTAAAGAAAGTTTTGTGATAAGTTTATCTGTAGTCCCGTTATAAGTTTATCGATTAGTTATTTTGAATTTGATCCCGACTTCAAATTGAAATGCAATTGAGTTACTCTTGTTCGGGATTGAAGTTCACTAATTACAAACAACTTTTAATATTGATCTGTAAAGATGTGGATCTTAGTTCTTACACAGTACCAAACACACATGTTATCAAAAAGGAAGGAAGAATAGGTAGCAAAGATAAACTTAAAAGGATTATGGAAAGAAATGTAATTTATATTAGGATTCATTCATCATTGATAGACTATGGTGACTTTTTATGTTTAGTTTAAAAAACAGATGAGAAATCAATTTAAGAGTTACATGTATTTTAAAATTTAAAATGTCTTGTAATTTGCCATGACAAAGCTACAGCTGACAAATCATGTTTAATGTTATATGGAACCAATACATTTAGGAAAGACACTTTAAGTTTCCATTTAAGAAGTCAGGTTATTAATTATGGCAAGAATAATCGATAAATGACTTTATTTTAGTAATACAGAACTGTAGTTTTCAAGTTGACAATATTTGATCTTTAATACTGAACAATTTTTGGACAAGTGAAGTTGAAGTTCGGACAAGTAAATATCTTGGTCACTTGTCCGAATGGACAAGTAGGAAAAAAAGTTAATGTAGAGCCCTGAATCATCATAAATGGATTTACTTACATGTTCTTGTATTTTAATTTCTTGGAACTTGACAAATTTTGATCCTCTACTTTGAAGGTATAATCGGCCACCAGATCTGTTTGTTGTGCAATCTTGACTTGGGCACATGATCAAAGGCATGAAAGACGGAGAGTTTATCTGCAAAAATCACATGTATAATCTTCACTTTTAATAAAAAGTGTCATTATTTGAATGAACTCTATAAAAGAAATCCTTTATTTCAAGCATGCTCAAAATAATGTTTTCAACAAGCTACAGTAAATATTTTACATCTCAAATACTTAAAGAGCTCTGACAACTTTCTAGCTTATACATTCATATCAAATATGATGGTTTTTTTAGGGATTTAGTAAGACAGGCAAATAAAACAACTTGATGAAAATTTTCATTCCAATGCTAAAATGCTCTTTCCACTTACAGGCTGGTATGTTTCATTTCCGCAGGTATCACAGGTGTAAGTGGCCACCACCATCATAGGTTTGACTTCAGTGGTTCTGGTCACAATCCCCTTCACCTGCACAAGCTTTCCAATGCAGTTTGCTTTAACTTCCCGGATCAGCTGATGTTTCTCATGACTAGGTGCTTTGAAATACAACTCGCTGAAAAAGAATAACCAAATGTATAAAGTACATTTGCAACAAGGCAAATCTGTGTCAAATGAAAATTTATGATTTAAATGTTAATTGGATGTTAATTTGAGCTAACAGTATACTCACAATCGCCTCATGAGCTCTGCTGGGTACTTGTTTCTAGGATCCCTGGTTATTTCCTGACCATCAGGGTGGTTCTTCTGTTCCATGAGCAGTCTGTGCTCAATGTACACATCAAGGGCATCTTTATGGACAACCTTGCAAATAAATTGCTTCAATTTTACAATTAAGTTTTTTTTTAATATCATTTGATTGATAAAGGACAGGGCTCTACATTAACTTTTTTCCCTACTTGTCTATTCGGACAAGTGACCAAGATATTTACTTGTCCGAACTTCAACTTCACTTATCCAAAAATTTTTCAATATTAAAGATCAAATATTGTCAACTTGAAAACTACAGTTCTGTATTACTAAAATAAAGTCATTTATTGACTATTCTTGCTAGTATAATTAATAACCTGACTTTTTAAATGGAAACTTAGTGTCTTTCCTAAATGTATTGGTTCCATATAACATTAAACATGATTTGTCAGCTGTAGCTTTGTCATGGCAAATTACAAGACACTTTAAATTTAGCATCAGGTTTTAAAAATACATGTAACTGTTATATTGATTTCTCAGCTGTTTTTTAAACTTAACATGGAAAGTCATCATAGTCTATCAATGATGAATGAAACCTAAAATAAATTACATTTCTTTCCATAATCCTTTATCTTTGCTACCTTTTCTTCCTTTCTTTTTCTTAACATGTGTGTTTGGTACTTTGTAAGAACTAAGATCCACACCTTTACAGTTCAATATTGAAAGTTGTTTGTAATTAGTGAACTTCAATCCCGATCAAGAGTAACTCAGATGTCGGGATCGAAATTCAAAATAACTAATCGATAAACTTGTAACGAGACTACGGATAAACTTAACACAAAACTTTTTCTTTTTAAAATGTTTGAGACTTCTTTACATAAAAATGCACTTGTCCAGTCGGACAAGTGGCCAGCAATAATCACTTGTCCGTATATTTTTTTAACTGGTACCGGACAAGCTTTAATGTCGAGCCCTAAAGGAGTCAAATTCTCAGGACAATTAACTAGCTATTATCCTCATAGCCAGTCAATACGTATATATATTAATATAAAGACATTTTGAATCACTATAGTTTGTTCTTCTGTTACCATGTCCATAAGAATGTAAAATTTTCAAATTTGATTGCGCTTAATCAACTTGCTGTCGTAACTCGTCGTCAGCTGTCGTACAACTTGCCACAACACATTATTGCTCTTTCAAGGTGTAATCATATTGAATGCTGTTAGACACTGCAACGGGGTGACAATGCAATGGCAAGTTGTTTGACGTAGAGTGTGATCAAGTGGTGGGGTGGGTTTTCACAACACATCGTTGTGCAAATGAGCCTGATCAAGTGGTGGGGTGGGTTTTCACAACACATCGTTGTGCAAATGAGCCTATCTGGACCATCGTTGTGCAAATGAGCCTATCTGGACACCATACTTGATTTAAAGCAAGGAAAATTGTTCTTACTTCTCGTTTAATTTCATACCTCTCTTTCCTTGTAATCTGGTAGAACTTCTTGAATGGCATCAGCAAAGAGAGCTGTGTATCGCCGTGTGTTTTCTTCAATTGCTTCTTTGAGTTCAGGATCAAAATCTGCTATGTTGTCTAAATCAATGGTCAAGGCGACTTGTTCTCTATGGGCAATTTTAACCTGTGAAACGAATGTCAATCAAATTTTGTCCCCTTTACAATAATTTCTATTTGAACAGTTGAAAGGAATTAGGGATATATGACTAATTACCAGTTGTTGTCCATAAACAAAATCCTTTCCACCATCTTCGCTATCAACGTAGAATTCTCTCAAAAAGGTCTTGATCTTTTCTGCAAAAAAAACAACACTTTACATTGAATGAAGTTTGTTTCCCGATCAAATAGAAATAAATTTATGCAAAGAAAAATTAACAAAACACAAACCTTTATCAGCGGCATAGTCTCTTGGTGGCATTTTGATGTTTAGCCGAGATCTTTCTTTGTAGTGTTAATCAAGCTGCTGGTGGTATTCTAAACAACAACAATGCCTTCGAGTTATGGCGCGAAATAAGTACCACGTGGTGCAACAGAGAGGAAGTGTCTAAAAAACGAAAACAAAAATATTCGGATAAAATTGAACTTACAAAATAATCGGGATCTGTTCGTGAAAACATTTTTAAAAAAAATATCCATGTTGTCATATTCCAAAAAAAAAAAAAAAAGGGAGAGAAAGATTTCCGTACATTATCTTAGCATTGTGGCTTCAAATATAAATAGATTATTTATGTCTCTGATAAAATCAAATCAATTAAAAATTCGCTGCTAAATCTAAACTAAGTAAGAAAAAAAATCCTATTACTATGGCTAAGGCGACTTGAACACATTTTGTTTTAAGATTGAATGTTTACACTTCGAAATTTAAATGTAGATTAGGATAATCGAAATAAAAATGTAAATCATAAAATTGAGGCAAAAATTGTAATAGTTAAACTCGAACCAATTTCGCTTCTGTGACTAGCTTATTTTCACGCTTTTATTTATGCAATACAATCGTGTAGGAAAATCAAATAGGTAACATAGCATTTATTTTTATTCTTTAATATTTTGGAAGTTATTGAATAATGTCACTATACCAGTTGAAGTGTCGGATATCTCCTTAATTTTTCTTATGTTTTGTTTGTTTGTTTACTTCTAGACTAACTGTTATAGTTTGTTTTGTTGAGGTTGATTTTCTCTAAAAAAATAAATAAATAAATTCTAAATTAAGTTCTCCTCCTGATCTTTCAAAATATTTCCAGTGTAACGGGGTAACAAGTATGCCCGAGTTATATACATGTACTCAACTTTATAATTTAATTGAAATCTGACCATTTGCAATATTATACATGTGGGTATCCCTCTTTGTTCTTGTTGAAAAAGAGAGGATACATACATGAACATTGAATATATTTTTTCCTTTGTTTGTAGAACATATTCTAAAGCTAGAAATAATCTTTTTAATTGCCCGTTTAGTCCTGATTTAAACATAGTAGATACCCGCTTAAAATTGTTACTTTGGGGTAATGAAATTTAGTTGTTTCTGGGCGTAAACTGAAAAACTTTGTTGCATGCTGTTCACAAATTCCTAGATGACACCTGCAGGCTCAAATAATACATATGTTGCATGTAATTCTGTAAAATGTGTGAAATTAGTTATATTCGTACCACTGCATTGCATGTACCACTGAACTAGCACATGTATACGTTAGTTGTTAGAACTTGTTTCCGGTACATTTGATTAATTTCTAACAAATTGAAATCTGCAAAGTAAAAACATTCTGAAAATCACCTGTTTGTATAGATATAAATTCATAAATTGGTCCCCCCCCAACCCCAACCCCCCCCCCCCCAAACTCCGTATTCATGCCTGAATTTAAAAGAAAAAATTCGCATAGGACCCCTACCCCCAGAAAAATTGACTGGATCCTCGCTGGTCCAAATTATCTGACGTTTTTCTGGAATTTTGAACGATTTTGATATGCCAGGTTTTCCTCGCATGTAAAATATCAAAATCGTTACTAAAGTTTTAAACTTAAAAAAAGAAGAATAAGTGACGTTTTATCTTTCCAAAAAGAGTCTATATTTTTACAGTAACGAATTTGCTGAAAATTTCATCGCGATCTGAAATCGACGAGGAAGCATTCCCCAAAAGGAAAGTGCTATCTTTAGGTTTCCGTACGCATGCGCGTGAACTTTCGTGATCCTAGACTATGGAGTAACATCTGAAATGGTAAGGGAAAGAAAAGATAAACTATTGGTTTTGTTGTTGCCATAATAAATATATAACTGATTATGGATACTTGAATTTGTAGCACAAGTTGAAAAGTTCCCAAAAAGATAAAGTGAGGCAATTTATAGCCTTCACACAAACGGGAGAGAAATCAGCCATCAACTGTTTAGGTGCTCACGATTGGAAACTCGATGTTGCAGTCGACAATTTCTTTCAAAACCCAGATCGCTACAGTAGCGAACCTCGATCTTCCGCCGATAAAAAGAAACTCGACGCCTTATGGCAAAGATACAGGGGTATAAACTTATATTTTACCGGACAACCATATATCTGTGTTTGTACCAGCTCGAATTTCCTCGAAATGATTTCACATTATAGAGTCTAGTTCAACTGTACACATCGATTGTTATAACTGAATATTAATGTTTCATACATTCAGAGAACCCAGAGGTTGCTGAAATTTTAAATCTTGTTAATATCAATAAGCTTAGACATGTTAAAGTGAATTCCTTGACAAAACCAATAACATGTTTGATAGAATATAGAAATAGTATGGTTTATTTGCTTAGATAGTTTGATATTATATTTGCAGTATGGTAAATTTGTTCCTGAATTCAGAATAGCTAATTTATAAATTGAATGTTTATTATAATAACTTAAGCTCTGATTATATTTTTATATATAGATCCCCATGAGGAAGATAAAATGACAGTTGACGGAGTGATGAAGTTCCTGGAAGATTTAAGTTTAAGTCCAGAATCTAGAACTGTATTGCTCATCGCGTGGAAATTTAAAGCCGCAACACAGTGTGAATTCACAAAAGAAGAATTTGTCAATGGAATGACAGAATTAAAGTAAACTATTACATTTTAAATGATTTCAAAAGGGACTCTCATTAGCTGCAGGTCTGTATAGCTCCTGGTCTAAAAAAATTGGATGAATGACCTGGGAGCTACAGTTCTGTACCTGATAAAAAGTTGCAATTTACAGCACATAAAAAATTGTCCAAGTTTTAAACTGATTAACCTTATTTCCACACAAAAAGTGTACAAATATCTGATTCCAAAAAATTCCTCGGACATTTTGTTACAGATATCGTCTCTTTATTTGTCTATGATATTCTGTTTAACGCCATCACTAGCCACAAATACTGAAGTGGTGAATTGGTGCAGTTTGTTTATGTAAAATGGCGACTCTCAATCTGCACATGAATTTAACATACTTCATTTCCTGAGGTTGGTTAGCATGTTTAAGAGAAAGTCTGAGGCAAGTATTGTGACAATTTCAGTAGTGAATTGCTTGAAGAATTTACGTAATGGTTTTAATTTTTTTCACAGTATTTCTGTTGAAATAAGATTAGTTGCCATGAATTTCAACTTTTTAACACATGCAAAACTGTAGCTACCAGTCATCCTTTTGAATTTTTCAGACTGGAAGCTTTAGACCTGTAGCTAGACATTCTTATGTTAAACGCAATATACTTCATTCATTAATTCTCTCTCTCTCTCTCTTTAAGATATTTAATTAATGTTGACACAGGCATCTATAGCGGAATTGTGTTTTTTCTTATGTTTTTTTTTTTCAGCTGTGATTCAGTAGAAAAACTGAAAAGTAAATGTCCAATGCTAGAACAAGAAATCAGGGATTCCAGCAGATTTAAAGACTTTTATCAATTCACATTCAATTACGCTAAAAATCCAGGACAAAAAGGATTAGGTGAGTTTATTCAACATATTTCTACAAAAC
The DNA here is from genome assembly GCF_902806645.1 of Magallana gigas. Lineage (NCBI taxonomy): Eukaryota > Metazoa > Mollusca > Bivalvia > Ostreida > Ostreidae > Magallana > Magallana gigas. The sequence continues at coordinate 19,296,879 of NC_047562.1, read as the reverse complement.
CAAACACATTGAGAGAATGGAAGTTAAAGAAATTTTTAGATGCATTTGATTTGTATGATTAGAGATTTATTTTTATCTTAACATCATTAATAAATAGCATTTGATTTATATTTTAGATCTAGATATGGCAATAGCATATTGGAATATAGTTCTTGCAGGCAGATTCAAGTTTCTTAAACTGTGGAGTGATTTTCTGCAGGTAATGTTATGTACCTGTAAATTTATTATACCCCCGCAAACGAAGGTTAGGGGGTTATATTGGTTTCACCCTGTCGGTCCGTCTGTCTGTCTGTCCGTCTGTCTGTAGATGCAACTTTGTTTACTATTGCATGGAACAGTCTGAAAATTTGTACATATGTTCAGGGTTGCAAATAACATTTTCAAACCCAGGGGCCATGTGGGCTCCCAACTTTTCAAGTTATAGAAGCCCACAAAAATTTATAGGGGCCCACTCCACTGATATTCACAATGAAGTTAGTTTATAATATTAAAATATATACATGTAGAATAAAAATTGTAAAGTGCCATTATTAACTTGAATTAGATCCAATTTATTAAATTTAATTCTCTTTGTATTCATACATTTTATTTTATTGATGAGATGTTTTGTAATTGTTAGCTTAATGACAAATAAAATTAGTCTCTGTATTTCTGTGTATTTTGGAGGTATTAGTCCAACCCTTTGACCCATTTACAACCCTTATATAAAGAATCTTATTTTTAAAAAGATAACTGTAAAAAAGCGGTTTTATGATTATTTTAGCATTAATTTGGCAGAATTATTAACTAATTACAAATTACCAACCAATAGTAATATCCAAACTAAAAGTAATAAACATCAGTTGCACAGTATGTGGTTGCATCACCCGTATTTATAACCCGGAAAGATATGACAATCTCGAGTTATTAATTACAACAGGTGTTAACTGAAGCTGTGAAAACTTCTTCAGAATTAGTTAATTATCATTTGATTGCCTTTGGGGGTTAATTCAAACGATTGTAAACTCATAATACAGGGCAACCTTAACTTCTCTTACAGAAGAAATTCCAACGAAGTTGCCGATCAAAAAGTGACTACCGTATTTAATTTAAGTTGGTCCTTGATTGCCCAAAAAATTTATACTCACCATGTGGGCAACTAAATCTTTAAGAAATAGTCACCCACAGTAAAAATTACTCGCATTTGCGAGTGGGCGAGTGGTTATTTGCAACCCTGATGTTGATCACAATCTGAAGATGTGCACCTGCAATGTTTTTTAAGATCAGACAAGATTTAATGATTTTATGACAGTTTTCATTTTCCTTATTCTATATATTGTACACTGATGTTGAAAAGTAAGGGAGGTAATCCTAAAGTTTTTATTAATTAATTAATAGTATTAAAACACTCTAAAATATGTTTATATAAATACATCCAGATGGAGGTTTTTTGTCTTTATGTCTTAAAGGGACTTGGACACGATTTGTGATCAACAATTTTATTTTTATTTTTTATGTAAAAAATGGTTTATTGGTGCATTTTAAATGATTGACCAATATATTGAATGTTAAAGTCAAGTTACAAGCGAGATACAGAGGTAATAATCGATAGTTATGTAAACAAAGCTCGAGTCTTATGGTTGTTTACAAAAAATGTAATGTAGAGAATTACCATTTCTTAGACAAAATAACATGTAAAAAACAATTTAAACTAATTTAATATCTTCTTAAATACTATTATCAACAATAGAAAGTTACATTTGATTAAAATTTATACATGTACCAGTAAAACGAATATGTAAAAAATGACAATATTCGAGCTTTGTTTACAAAACAAAGAATTATGAACTCTGTATCTTGCTTATAACTTGATATTTGAGTTTCAAATTTTAACATAGCATTACAAACTTCTATATTTATCAGTACATGTATAAACATTGAAAATGGAAAAATGAAAATTGAAAATTTTAAGTCAAATCGTGTCCAAGTCCCTTTAACTAAATTTATTTTTTATAAGTACATTCTTTTAATTGACAATGCAAAATTTTTGTTTGTCATTGATAAATTCTTAAGAGCCAATAAGAACATCAAAGACAAGTGTGGCTGAATTCATTTGTCCCAAGGGAGCCATTATCTGAGCCATGGTGTAGATGTAGCATGTGTTTAGGGAAAATTGATAATCTGTAAAAAGGGCGGTGGTTTTGGGGCTATTTTAAAACTGTTTCATGTAAACCAAAAGTTTCTATCATTATAAGGAAATAAATAATATCATTATTAATAAAGAAGTTAACTATTTTTAGAAGTTGTTTAAATTCATTAGTCAAGTAAATTGATGAAGTGACTCTATAGGACATTAATTAAAATGAAATTCAAAATTACTGATATGATTGTAGAGTTTTGGCAATTTTAGAATTGTTTGTAATATTATATTTACTTTTTTACATATTTTTACATAGTATGGTAATTATGGTAATGTTTTGGGAGTTTATTAAATTTAACAAGCTCATCAAAGAAAATCATAGTCCTATGGGATCAATTTTCTGATATGGAGTTCCATTGTACCACAAGAGAAAGTGGGGAAAATTTGAAACAATTAACTAATTGCATCTGTCAAGACTCTTATTAGAAAGATATTCAAAGTTTTATCAACAGAAGAGCATTGCTTGGCTACTGGTATTACCATTTACTGCAAAGAGAGGGGTTATTGTCATTTTGTCGGTTTTTCTTTAAAACAATTTAATAAAAATAATATCATCAGATACAAAAATTTGTAAATGTATTACTGTTATACATATGTATTTACAGTGAAATTCTGACAATTTTGATTTTTTTTTTTTATACAATTCTAGAATTTATTTTTATTTGTATGTGTTCCAAACCTTTATTATTCAATTCAATTATTTGTCCCATTTGAAATTAGTCTTGCAGGGGTATTAGTCCTATTAGGACAGTTCTAGTTATAATCGGTGTTATGTCTTCAATATAGTGAGAATTTTTTGGTAAGAACTCAATGTACTATAAATACATCTACATTCATGAAATTAACTCGTGTTTAATTCATCATTTAAAAAATTATCTAGTTGCCTTCAATGGATGTTGGAAAAATATCTCAGAAATTGAAATTTCATTAAGTGTGTTGTGACTTACATTTACTCTCAGCATGTTTAGTATGCTGATAATGGATTTTTTTTAATTTTTTGAAGGAACATCATAAAAGATCAATTCCCAAAGACACATGGAACCTTTTATTAGACTTCTGTAATATGATAAATGAAGATATGTCAAATTATGATGAAGAAGGTAATATATATCATCTTGCATTTAAAATAGTTACTCAAGTTTGATATTTTTGAATAACAAATTCATTCAAAGTGTATTGCTCATTACATTGGTAAAACATTTTATGAGTGTGATGCCATTGTTTTTCTGTGATATGAAATTTCATCCTATTGTTTTTTTTATCATACAATATAATTTCCAATCATATTCATACAAGTATCGTTTTAAAGAAATTTAAAAGGTGAAATACTTTATAAAAAAAGATATACACCATCTATGCTTTATAAGAGTAAAGACTGTTTTCTTTCTATCGTGTATTGCAGGAGCCTGGCCGGTGTTAATTGATGAATTCGTTGAATATGCAAAACCATTGATTGGACCCAAAAGTACCACTGTATGAGGAGAGGGGCTGGTGTTCTCTGACGAGTTGTTCCAAGTTTCTTCGTTAGAAGAAATTTACCGGGAGGGGTGTAGTAGTACTGCCAGAAATACAGCACGGACTTCAGGGAATCCCAGTTTCATTTCGGTTAAAAGACTATTTATAGCACAATATTATCCCTCCTCTCAGCCACAACTGAACCTGACATGCAAAGAATATTAAATATTCTGGTTATTTAATGATATTTTTACAATGATTATGGAGTGATGTCTTTGTATATGTTTTATGTATTAATACAGCTATGAAAAGCATATTTCTTGTCTTTGCTAACAAATTAGTTGATGTGCAGATATTTATGAAGAAAGTGTTACTTGATTGTTGATTCACACAATGTACAACATTTTTATAAAGTTTTATTAGGATGAAAGTTTAGAACATCTCCTTTTCTTGTTGCAAGAGATTGTGAAAATGAGTTCCTGGTACACCATACATCACTTATAGCTTTGTGTAAACACGCTGATAAAATTATTGGAGAGAAAAAACTGATAGAAACAAAATAAAAACCATATAAAAGAAAGAATTGCAGAATTTTTTGGCGAAGTGAACAACGTTATTGACAGAAAATTTGCCTTACATTTAACTTTGAAAATAAGTTAATTTGTTAATAAATTACTAATAAAATGAAGAAATCAACTGTTAGAGGCTATTCAGGATTTCCTTTTGCTAATATAACATACCTTTCCATCCATATGCAGTGGTGTGTGCTACAATTTTGAAGAGTTATTTCCCTTTCTTTAACTAAGCTAAAGTTTTCAGTGAGCACTGAGCAATTTTTTTTTTTTTATAAAATCTTTTATTCATGTATACTGCAACACCTTTTTAAAAGATGAAAACCCCCAAATGAAACGGGGCATTGAAATATGACTCATGCAGAATGGTTGATGACCAAAAATTGAAGAAAGTTAGACACATTGTTTAAAACAACGAATATGAAATTATACCTAAACTGTCTGTTTGATTGGACATTTATATTTATCTGAAAATGTTCACTGATTAAAGGGATTCCGAGTTGGTCCCACCAGCATAAAATGCTGTAAAGTTTATGAATTATCTGCATCATTTCAGCTTTGACTTCTGGATGAGTTTCGATGTCGTAAACGAATTCCAAATAGGACGCAGTGTGTGTTAGGATCCGCCTCAGTTGCTGATGTGAAACGTTCTGAAAACAAATTATATAATACCATGAAGGATGAAACTATTATGAAATGTAATCATAATCTGTTGCATGAACAAAATTGGCTGATCACCAGACCAGTTCACAAATTTCGGAAATTCCTTCTTCCAGTAGATTTTCCGAAAGAGGAACGGGATCTGTTACCTATTGACGCACTACTGCCTGTGTCACGTGTGTCAACGATGACATTATGACATACAAACGGGACAGCAAGCTACATCAAAACAAACAATACTAGGTTACGTAATATATGTACAGTGCTACAGTATGATCCAACAGCGTTTAGAAACGGTCGCATGATCATGACAAGTCAAGCATTGCGTGTCTGGTATATGTACGACCGACTTATGAAGGATTATTAAAGACATAAATACAAGTAGCTATAGACCTTGGTTTCTTGTATGACCGTGGGTGGCAAAATTCGTTTTTTCTCTCTGCGTTTCTATATAGAGCGCTCGTTTTTAAGATTAGTTTTTACAAGACCGTATTATGAATAAGGTGACAAGTTTTATCAACATTTTTGACCAGTTTTCCTTTGGCAAAACGATTTGCACCTAGACAAAAAGTTTGTGTATTGCCCCCCCCCCCCCCCCCCCCCTTGGCTTTTCGAACCTGTAAAAATTATACATAATTATACATGTAAATACAGATTTACACCGTCGATGAATTTAATACGGAAACCGGATAGGCCATGAAATAATAAAAAAATATGTGAAAACAATCCTATTAACGCTGTCAGCTCTTCAACAAGTGATAGATCATTTTTTATTAAAAGGGAAAACTATTTTTTTCAAGTTCGTAGGATTATATTTTTTATATCCTAGAATTCGGCTACTACTAGTATTTAATGACAGAAAAATGAAATTATATCAATCCTTTAATTCGTCATCCTAAAAAATCAACTATTATTCAAGTTCTTGTATATCTATTAGACTATCAACTTACAGGAAAATGATTTATTTTGTAAAGTATCTTGATTCCTTGGTAAAGTTTTTTTTACTTTCCATTCATAAAGACGGCCTATAAAGTTTGAGGAATCGACACATTTTAAGGTAGATACCGTAGTTAACTGGTATTGTTCGGATTACCTTGAAGCCAAAGATGTAAAAAGTGCTCGTCACAAATTTCTTAGAAATTGACGAACAATCAAGTCTAGAACATTTGAAGGAAGTCTGTACGCAAGTCAGAAAAAAATCTGTTGATTTTTATTCTTAATTATATAATCTTAAAGATAAATTGGAGAATCCTTTTAATTAGAAATATGTAGGGATTTCTTGGGATAAGGTACCACCGATTAGTATATAAATTTCGTGTATGTTTTGATCATTGCTAAATGCTATAGTATAAAATGTTTTGACATACTAATCTCGCATCTATAAATTCCCCATATAATCAACTGGAATATATTGAAGTTCTTTATCAGAACATCACAAACGAATTCCAAAAGATTTTTGCAAGTTGAGTGTTACGTCCCCTAACTGGCTTCAGGAACAGTGGTAAGTTTCAAAATCTATAACTCTCCGTCTGTAGCCAGGAGACGCCGAAGTAGTGCATGGAATCATCTCTCGGAAGGATATATATGTATCATCATGCTCATTTAAAAATATGGCTTACACGACTAGAAACATATATTTTGTTCAATTTTACAATGTCATAATATTGTTAATTCTAAAACGTTGTTATTACAGTTTTTGAGTTATGTCCAAGAAACAAAATATTGCGTTGCAGGCAAACAGACTGATATATATTACCTGATTCCAAGATCATTAACTGTAAACAGACGAAACTCCTATTTTTGATTAAAATATCATGATTAGTTTTCAAAAGAAAAGGTTTGAAAAGCTACAAATTTAATAGTAAAACTAAAACAAACGCAAAAACAAATGCATTATACAAAATTATTTTATTATTCAGAATCTGTTTCTAAAGTTGTACTATTTCAAATATTTAAAACTTCCGTCTGCTCTCAGTTTAAGGTCTTGTACATGGCCAGAACTTACTGTACAAAGCACGGACACGAAAGAGCATCTCGTGACTTTTGATCGGAAAGTGAATTTTATATCGGTGACGACCTAGTAAGATTGAACATCGGACCTTTCGCTTTCATTTTACAATTTGTATAGACTATACGTTGGTTTTATGTTCTCTATCTAAATGTTCCTATAGACCTTTTTTTTACGTGAGCAGTTTGACCTAGAGACCATTGTTTTAAACTCATATACATGTAATTGGTACTGGTTGGACGAATTAACTGCTGATAAGATAAATCGGCCCATGTAGAATGTATTTTGTGTACTGTATATTATGAACGAAATCTGCAATGCATAAACTATCCTCAATCATTATATAAATTTTTTAAATGAAATAAAAACAGCTGGATAAATTCTTTGTTTAGACGACTTTTTATTCTTTTATGATTTGAAAGCTTATTCTGTACACTGTCTGTATTTATTATCTCTTAGTAAGGATAAAGATAATTAACATTATGTAATATATATATATATATATATATATATATATATATATATATATATACATGTATATATATACATATATATATATATATATATATATATATATATATATATATATATATATATATATATATATATATATATTATTTTCATCTTCTAAAACGTAGATACTATGTAGACAATTAGAAATTTTGAAAATGATAAACACAATTAAAGTTACTGTATCATTATACGGTAGTAAAAGTTCCAATATCATAACTGAATTTAATACATGTGAATATTTTAAAGATATTTTCTTTGAATGTCAAAGATTTAAAAAAAAATCTCCACATCGAGCGTTGAAACAAAGATTTAAATTATTCCTTGTAACTTTAGACTATGATTTAACCATGTAAAATTTGTAAACCATAATCCAAGTAGAGTTAATATGCTGGATATATCTTATAACATTTTGATGGCATACGAGATATATAATTTCACTTTCATTTAGGAAGGACGTTTACCTGTCTTAAGTTTTCGACATAGTTATACACACTTTATAAAATACAATTCTAATTTAACTTTTCAACATTTTAAAAATCAAATCATGCAAAGAAGGGTTCCTATAAAGACCATACCTCTAAATTATGTGTGCTGTTGAGAAACTGAGAGATATGTGGAAGTTGGATCTGTTTTAGAGCTGTATACAACCTGCAACTGGTTAGCCTCCTACTTATCTGCTTCATAGAAAAATAATATAAAACAATGAAAAAATCCAACTCTGGAAATCAGTTAACTTTTTTTTCAGTTTATTTGATTTTAAAGCTTACACTTGTAAGAATGGATCTATTTGGTAAGTTGTTTGTTGTCTGTTGTCCAAAACAAGAAGGATTGACGAAGGAGTTTTTCAGATTTGTTACCATTTGGAGACACTCCTGACTGGAAATAAGAATAGTTCTTTGTATAAAGAACGTTTCCTCTGGGGTAATGTAATTTTCAAGAGAAACATCGTCCAGAGTTTCTGTGGGCATTGTGGACAAAGAGGAATCAAAACAAGGACGCAGCCATCTTGGATTTGTGTCTGGTATATTTTTGCACCAACCCGTATATCTGCTACACAGAACCACTAACAAATCTGAATTCAGAATAAAGAAAAAACATAAACACTTGTATGTATAGTAGGTAATATACCAAGAAATATGAAACACTTACAAATAATTCGAAGCAACATGATGATGGTAAAAATGGTTTGAAAAAAAATATAGGCCAATCGCATATATATAGCAATCTAACACACAACGGACTCATACTTTCAAAATTTTTATCCTTTTTGCAAATGTTCATGTTTTTCCCGAGACAACCAAACGAGCACTTTCCTTTTTCATTCCATTCACGGCTGCTCATGAACATTTCATTAACAAATCAAAGAATTAATTTCGAAAATTACCAATCTGGATTTTATTGTCTTTTTTTTAAATGATAAGTTCATTTGTACGCATTTGAATGGCTTTGGTCCTAATGCTTTTGAAAGTTTTAATGTTCGAAGAAATTTTCTAATTAGCCTCACCCATCTGCGTGAAAAAAAGCTTATTTTATGACATTTTTTGGGGCTCAAATGAAACATTAAAATGCTTCGATAAGTAAGACAACAACGTTTAAGAGACGTTTAAGCACTTAAATTTGGTTATTATTTTTTATATTGCTAAAACTTATCATTATAATGATCAAATTAAATAATGTAAACCTTATTTTATTATTCAAAAAATATTTCAAAAAATGACAGTCATAAGGAGTAAAAGTAAAATTGTTCAAAATAAATTTGTAATTTTTATAACAAATTGCTCCAAAATCTAAAGTTTAATTGTAAAACGATACCCAGATGTCTTAAGATATATGTTGAATGTGATTATGTTGAATGTGATGAAGGTTATAATTTTGTTAAAGAGGACAGGAATTTATTATCTTTGGTCGAAAGTGATACACAAAATCATTATAAAACATAAGATGATGATTATGTGATTAATGTAACTATGAAAAAATCACATGATTCTAATTTGGCGAATGTAATTTCGATTTCAAAATTTCCATTAAAATTAATTCATTGCATGTTTTATAAAATAAGCCCAAAAGATCTTTCTTAGAATTCGGTGTTAAAAGTGAAAGTGGGTTAACACGTGTAAATTGCAGTGGTTAATTACTCTGGACTATGAATTTTGATATGACTACTATTATACAAAATATATCAACCTACCAGATGATGTTTAAAATTTGAAGGTAAGACATTTAACTTTCACCTTTACTCAAAATTATGAAACTACAATGTATATAAGAGATCTTTTGACTCAACATCTCGAATTCAAATAAAGTTAAAAGGAATACTACATAAAAATGACACATGGCATTCTTTTCCTAAAAGTAGATGATATTATTGTAAAGAACGTGAGAAAATGTAATGAAATCTTACATGATAGCCAATATGCTTACTATACATGTAGTTTAATGAAACATAAAAAATAATACTTACACGCCGTAAGTGTTTGTGGCTTCTAAATCTATTCTTAAAATAATTGTTTGGTTCTATTCGTCTTTTCATTTGCAAAAGTATGGAGTATAATTTGAATTGAAACATTTTCATTTGGCTTGAGAGAGGTCACTCTACGCAAAGAAATGTACGAATTTTTTGCTTTCAAAAGAGAATTTAATAAAAATGGCCTTAACCCAACACCAGATTACAAGTTATCATTTAAAAAATGAAGATACGATTGACAACTATATTAACGATTTAACAATTTTTGAAAGTATTTTTTAAAATTTAAATATTAATGCACATTTATAATTTCATGATCCGAAAGAACAGCAGATAGAATATCAAATATTCCTTTAATCTAATTAAACACTGTTTCAAACAAACTCATTCATTTAATAATACGTAGGAAAATATTTCAAAGAAGTACCTTTTCGATTGATGCAATCAATTATAATGTTATATCGTATTGATCCATTTTCCACCACTCTAAGAAATACCATAAATAAATTAACCACCATGGATGCATGGTGCTATAAAACAAATGGAAAAGAAAATATATTCAGTTTTGGAATTCCAGTGTATCAAACTTAAACTAACGAAATGACACAAAAAGTTTGATAATTGATATGTTCTATGTAGTTAGCCTGAATTCAAACTTAACAATTAATAAATCAATTAACAAAACAAAGTGGAAGGTAAAACAAATGATTCTGGAGTTTATTTATTCACAAAAAAATTAACATTACACAAGCAAAAACAACAACATATTCTGGACTCCAGATATCAAGATGCTCACAGAGAAGGCTTGGTGTCTCAATCTGAAAGATTAAGTGCAAGGTAGTCAAAATTTACATTCAACAAAATCAGATAGCTTATAATATTGATTAGACATTTTGAGTAACACAAACCTAAAAGACTGTTACGAACAATAAAAAATATTTACATTTGTTACAGATGGTATAAGCAGATATTAATAAAGAAGAAATCATCCAGGCTTCTTAGAAAGTTGATATCATGTTTACAAATGACAATATTTACTTTAATAAAGTAAGTAAATTTTAACTTTGATGATTTCAATATTTAAATAACACATTTCTCGTTACCTTTTTTCAACCATAATAGCTCCAGTCCCTGGAATTGTCCCATGATTCAGATGATTCTGAAGATCTCGACCGTATCTTTTGTAGGCATCTGATGTTGTGAACATAGTCAAAGCCAGTACCAACAGGACGAGGAAAAAAAACCAGGCTAAAGGAGAACTGCATCTTGAATACCTTAAGCAAGAAAGAAATCTAAGATATATACTTTGATTTTATGAATATCTCCACAAAGAAAGAATGCTATTTTTTTATATTTCTTTTTTACTAGCTATACTTGGATAAGTACATAGGCTGAGAGATTAAAACCTTACCTGGCAGACGTGATCAGGACTTAAAATAATTCTGATAACGAATACATTGTTGTGCTTGCTTATATACCATTGCAGTTGCAGATATTTTATCTGAGTCAAAAGTCAATGAATGGAATATCTAGTAACCTTGCTTATAGATTAACTTAAATGTTGTATGGTACGTCTTGTACGGATGTTGCAACCTTTATTTTTAAAACTCGTATGCTTGACATGGCAATAACAGTAAAGGGGGTTTCCATTTCTTCCCCCGAATATTTTTTTTATATATTTTTTGAATTTTATTATACTTTGAATACTGTATTAAACTTTTTTCCTGTAATATGATTTCATTGAATAGGTTCAAGAACATCGCTAGATTATTTTTGAGTTATACCGACATTTATCATATCAATTAGTTGATAATCAAAATAAGAATTGGTGGCTTAACAAAGTATTACTATATTCATACATGTTTATGTACACCTATGCGTGATACTACTTCTTTTTATTTTTTATTTAATTTAATAAAATAATTTAATTTAATAAAAAAAATTTAATTTACTTCCAAGAAAAAAACTTTATCGAAAAATGCAAATCATTATTTATATGCCAAATAATATAATTGCAATGAGATTTCAAGGAAGACATACTCGTGAAATAAGGAAACCTAAATTTTTAGAAGTTTAATTTTTAAAACCAGTTGAAACTGAAAACAAGAGGCCCAGGGGCCACATCGCTCACCTGAGCAACAATTGCCTTAATTCTGATCAAATTAGCATTACAGTATCAAACTATCTTGACAACTAAGTACATTAGATCTTGATAAAAAAATTTGAAAATCTGCCAATTTTTATCCACTTCTTTCTTTTGGTAAATACCAAGCCCCTTTTGTTGTTGTACCTGTAAGAAGATTTTTCTCTATTCCTTTACACCCCCCCCCCCATTTTGTGGCCCCACTTTTCTCTAGGGTATCATGGTTTCATCAAACTTATATCTGCATAACCTGTGCTTTCACACTAAGTACTGAGTTTTGGACCGAAAAACTATCCCAGAATATTTTTAAAGATTTTCTCTATATATTCCTATGTAAAAATTCAAACCCCCATCACGGCCCCACCCTACCACTAGGGACTGTGATTTTGAATTTACACTCCCCGAGGATGCCTCTACACAAGCTAAAGCTTTTCTGGCCAAATGGTCTTTAAAAAGAAGATTTTCAAAGATTTTCTCTATATATTCCTATGTAAAAATTCATCCCCCACTGTGGCCTCACCATACCACTGGACTATTATTTTAACAAACTTGAATCTATACGATTTGGAAATGCTCTCACTCAGATTTTGGCTTTCCTGGCCTAATAGTTTTGAGAAGAAGATTTTTTAGAGATTTTCTCTATGTATAAAAATGTATCCCCCATTGTGGCCCCACCCTACCCCCAGGGACCATGATTTGAACAAACTTGAATCTACATTATCTGAGGATGGTTACCCGCCAATTTGAGCTTTCTTGGTCAAATAGTTTTTGGGAAGAAGATTTTTAAAGATTTTCTCTATATATTCCAATGTAAAACTTGATCCCCCATTGTGGCCCCACCCTACCCCCAGGGACCATAATTTGAACAAACTTGAATCTACACTACCTGAGGATGCTTTCATTTAAATTTGAGCTTTCCTGGCCTTATAGTTTTTGAGAAGAAGATTTTTAATATATATTCCTATGTTAAACTTGATCCCCCCATTGTGGCCCCACCCTACCCCCAGGGACTATGATTTGAACAAACTTGAATCTACACTATCTGAGGATGCTTCCATTTAAATTTGATCTTTTCTGGCCTAATTGTTTTTGAGAAGAAGATTTTTATAGATTTTCCCTATATATTCCTATGTAAAACTTGATCCCCCGATTTTGGCCCCATCCTACCCCCGGGGACCATGATTTGAACGAGCTTGAATCTACACTACCTGAAGATGATTCCATTATAATTTGAGCTTTTCTGGCCTAATAGTTTTTTAGAAGAAGATTTTTTAAGATTTTCTCTATATATTCCTTTGTAAAAATTCATCCCCCTTTTGTGGCCCCACCCTACCCCCAGGGACCATGATTCGAACAAACTTGAATCTACACTATCTGAGGATGCTTCCACTCAAATTTGAGCTTTCCTGGCCTAATAGTTTTTGAGAAGAAGATTTTTAAAGATTTTCTCTATATATTCCTATGTAAAACTTGATCCCCCAAATGTGGCCCCACCCTACCCCCGGGGACCATGATTTGAACAAACTTGAATCTACACTATCTGAGGATGCTTCCATTTTAATTTGATCTTTTCTGGCCTAATAGTTTTTTAGAAGAAGCTTTTTAAAGATTTTCTCTATATATTCCTTTGTAAAACAGGATCTCCCAATTGTGGCCCCATCCTACCCCCGGGGACTATGATTTGAACAAACTTGAATCTACACTACCTGAAGATGATTCCGATTGAAATTGAGCTTTTCTGGCCTAATAGTTTTTGAGAAGAAGATTTTTAAAGATTTTCTCTATATAATCCTTTGTAAAACTTGATCCCCCAATTGTGGCCCCACCCTACCCCCGGGGACCATGATTTGGACAGATTTGAATCTACACTACCTGTGGATGCTCCCATTTTAATTTGAGCTTTTCTGGCCAAATAGTTTTTGAGAAGAAGATTCTTAAAGATGTTCTCTATATATTCCTATGTAAAACTTGATCCCCTTCTTGTGGCTCCTCCCTACCTCCGGGGACCATGATTTGAACAAACTTGAATCTACACTACCTGATGATGCCTCCACACAAGTTTTAGCTTTTCAGGCCAAATAGTTTTTGAGAAGAAGATTTTTGAAAAATACCAACAAATTTTCAATAATTCTCAATTATCTCCCCTTTAAAGAGGGCGTGGCCCTTCATTTGAACAAACTTGAATTCCCTTCACCTAGTGGTGCTTCGTGCCAAATTTGGTTGAAATCTGCCCAGTGGTTCTTGAGAAGAAGATGAAAATGTGAAAAGTTAACGACAACGATGACAACGACAACGACGACAACGACAGACAACGGACAAATTGTGATCAGAAAAGCTCACTTGAGCCTTTGGCTCAGGTGAGCTAAAAAGCACAAAAAAAGAATGCAATATGTTTTTATATGTTTTTGGACATAACCAATGCCACATACTTCAGTCAGTTTTAAACAAATCATTTTTTTTAATTTCAAAGTCGAAGTCAATAAAGAACGCTGTAGTATGTATTCCTAGTGAAATTAATGTGAATTAAAAAAACCCTGTTGTGAAATAATGCCCATAATGTAATTTTTTTAATGAAGCATACTAGATTTGCTTTCAAAAATATTCCAAACTGCAGAATGCTTAATAAATGTCAAAAATATTTGTTTGTTTATAATGGCCTTGCTTATCTGACATGAAACTAAATGTTGTCTTGTTGTGTCATCTCAAGACACAGTCTAAAATAAAACATTATATACAGGATATTCCGATCTCTGTATCTTACATTGGTTTGGTTATGTGTACTTGATCCCGAAATTAGAAAAATTTCTGTTAAGAAACATAACATTCTTTGACTTTTAACTGACGTTATTATTCTGCAGTATAAAAATGTATATAAGCAAATAAAACCAAATCTATCTTTATCAGAATTTCTCTTTGTCTGAAAAAAAAATTCAATGGGATAATGTATATGAAGTTTAAAAAAAATAAAATGAACATGAATGTTGTATCATAATAAACCTTGAAGACTTACTAGCATAATCAACTACATGAAGATGAATGATTGTCACATATGAACCCATGGGGGCGTTATAAAACCAACGGGGTTTCTTTATACTATACCGTTGAAATCAGTCTAATAGAGAATTCCAATGAGTTCCAATGATTGATTACTTTAGAGCGATCGGCGACAGTAGCAACACCTTCTTTGAGAATGTGAACAAATGTTCATAATGTAGCTGTTCTTTTTTATAGTTTCTTAAGTAGTTTAGTAGTAGCTTAAGATTTTGTTTTCTTTGTTTTGTACTCATGTGATTTATTTTTTGGTCCTGAAGGAGGGACTGGTGGTCTCGAAAATTTGACAATTTCTATTGTTCGTGTCGATAGCCATTTTTAGTGCATTATATATATATATATATATATATATATATATATATATATATATATATATATATATATATATATATAATTACGCTTTCTTACAAATGATAACATTTTCACCTTCTTTTATAACAAGCAAACCTATCGCTCCAGATAATTATTTATATCTTCTAAGACGTAGATGCTATGTAGGCAATTAGCAATTTTGAAAATGATAAAAACAATTAGAGTATCTTTATAGTAAAAGTTCCAATATCATAACTGAATTTAATACATGTGGATATTTTAAAGATATTTTCTTTGAATGAGGTAGATTAAAAAAAAATCACCACATCGAGCGTGGAAACATAGGTTAAAATCATTCCTTGCAACTTTGGATATGATTTAGCCATGTAAATTCGTAACTCATAATTTAAGTAGAGTTAATATGTTTGATATATCTAACAATTTGATGGCATACCAGATCTATAATTTATAATCTTTCATTTAGGCAGGACGTTTACCTGTCTTAAGAAGGAAAGTTTAGGTTTTGGACATAAATATACTCACATTATAAAATACAATTTTAGTTTAACTTTTCAACATTTTAAAAATAAAATCATGCAAAGAAGGGTTTCTATAAAGACCCTACCTCCAAATTCTGTGCACTGTTAAGAAACTGAGAGATATGTGGACGTTGGATCTGCTTTAGAGCTGTATACAACCTGCAATTGGTTATCCTCCTGCTTATCTGCTTCACAAAAAGTAATATTAAAACAGTGAGAAAATCCAACCCTGGAAATAAGAAAACTTTATTTCAGTTTATTAGATTTTAACGCGTACACTTGTAAGAATGGATCTTTTTGGTAAGTTGTTTGTTGTCTGTTGTCCAAGACAAGAAGAATTGACGAAGGAGTTTTTCAGCTTTGTTACCATTTGGAGACACTCCTGACTGGAAATAAGAATAGTTCTTTGTATAAAGAACGTTTTTCTCTGGAGTAATGTAATTTCCAAGAGAAACATCGTCCAGAGTTTCTGTGGGCATTGTGGACAAAGAATAATCAAAACAAAGACGCAGCCATCTTGAATTTGTGTCTGGCATATTTCTGCACCAACCCGTATATCAGCTACACAGAACCATTAACAAATCTGAATTCAGAATAAAGAAAAAACATAAAAACTTGTATAGATAGTAGGTAATACACTAAGAAATATAAAACACTTACAAATAATTCGAAGCAACATGATGATGGTAAAAATTATTTTAAAAAAATATAGGCCAATCGCATATATATAGCCTTCTAACACACAACGGACTCATACTTTCAAAATTTTTATCCTTTTTGCAAATGTTCATGTTTTTCCCGAGACAACCAAACGAGCACTTTCCTTTTTCATTCCATTTAAGGCTGCTCATGAACATTTCATTAACAAATCAAAGAATTAATTTCGAAAATTACCAATCCGGATTTTATTATCTTTTTTTATTAAATGGTAAGTACATTTGTATGCATTTGAATGGCTTTGGTCCTAATGCTTTTAAAAGTTTTAATGTTCGTCGAATTGGTTCCAACAATTATAAATAGTATATTTCTATATAAATGTTCTAATTAGCCTCACCCATCTGCGTGAAAAAAAAGCTTATCTTATGACAATTTGGGGGCTCAAATGAAACATTAAAATACTTCAATAAGTAAGACAAGAAGTTTAAGAAACGTTAAAACACTTAAATTGGGTCAATTTTGTTTAAATTGCTAAAACTGATCATTATAATGATCAAATCAAATAATTTAAATCTAATTCTATTATTTAAAAAATATTTCAACAAATGACAGTCAAAAAGGGTAAAAGTAAAATTGTTCAAAATAAATTTGTTATTTTAATGACAAATTGCTCCAAAATCTAAAGTTTAATTGTAAAACGATACCCAGATGTCTTAAGATATATGTTGATTGTGATGAAGGTTATAAATTTGTTAAAGAGGACAGGAATTTATTATCTTTGGTCGAAATATATATATATATATTAAATATATTATAAAACAAAAGATGATGATTATGTGATTACTGTAACTATGAAAAAATTACATGATTCTAATTTGGCGAATGTAATTTCGATTTCAAAATTTCCATTGAAAATATATTCATTGCATGTTTTTTAAAAAAAAGCACAAAAGATCTTTCATAGAATTTGGTGGTAAAAGTGAAAGTGGGTTAACACGTGTAAATTGCCGTGTTTAATAACTCGGGACTATGAATTTTGATATGACTATTATTATATAAAATATATCAACCTACCAGATGATGTTAAAATTTGAAGATAAGACATTTAACTTTCACCTCTACTCAAAATTATGAAACTACAATGTATACAAGAGATTTTTTAATTCAACATCTCGAATTTAAATAAAGTTAAAAGGAAAACTACATAAAAATGACACATGACATTCTTCTTCTAAAAGTAGATGATATCATTGTAGAGAACATAAGAAAATGTAATGAAATCTTACATGATAGCGAATATGCTTACTACAGTCTAATGAAACATAAAAAATAAAACTTACACGCCGTAAAGTTCTATATTTGTGGCTTCTAAATCTATTCTTAATAAAAAAAATATTTTTTGAGCGAGGTCACTCAACGCAAAGAAAGAGTCGCATTTTTTGCTTTTTAAAGAGAATTTAGAAATGGCCTTAACCCAACACTAGATTACAAGTTATCTTTAATAAAAATGAAGATACGATTGACAACTATATTAACGATTTATCCATTTTCAATGTATTTTTTGAAATTTAAATATTAATGCATATTTCTAATTTCATGAACCGAAAGAACAGCAGGTAGAATATTAAATATTCCTTTAATCTCATTAAACACTGTTTTAAACAAACTAATTCATTTAATAATACGGAGGATACGTAGGAAAATATTTTAAAGAAGTGGCTTTTGCTTGATGCCATCATTTATAATTTTATATCGTATTGATCCATTTTCCACCCTATATCAAAATAAAATACAAAATACGTATGGAGGAAACGAATTAAGAAATACCATAAACAAATTAACCACCTTGGATGCATGGTGTTATAAAACAAATGGAAAAGAAAAAATATTCAATTTTGGAATTCCAGTGTATCAAACTTAAACTAACGAAATGACGCAAAAAGAACATTAAACAACGACTATCCCCTTGATAAAAAGCTCATATACACAGATGTTCAATTCAGTGGCAAAAGGCAGAAAAAAAAGAAGCTGTTTTATTGCATTAAATTATTTTTAGATATAAAAATTTTGAACATGAGAGAAATTCGTTCAAGAAGGTTATGTGTACCTCATGGTAGACGTTGAAAACTAACGACGAAGACAGTTTTTTAAAAGAATTATAGGAACACACCCAAGCAGTTGTCTTCTATGATCAGTGATCAATGATGAATCATCATTATATCAACCAGAACACATGACAGCAAAGTCATACTCAGTAGAACGTTGTATGAATATAGTTTTCTCGATATTTTATCATGTAAATAATGAAAACACTGTTAGTATTAATTACTAGTATGTAGACGTATTTTCGCACAGTTGTTTTAATGGTGACAACATTAAATAAATGAAAATATCTTAAGATACAATTGTACCTAAAATAGTAGGTACCTGAAAACTAATTTAATAATACATATTCATTCTTGTCACAAGTAATATTGAAACACATTAATACCTCTGAAACAAATCTATCAGTAGAGTATGAATATATAAATCTCAATTTAAACTAGCATTTCTCTGCTTTAAGTCTATCGTTTGAAAATTGATATGTTCTATGTAGTTAGACTGATTTCAAACTTAAAAATCAATCAATAAATCAATTAAAAAGAAAAGGTGGAAGGTAAAACAAATGATTCTGAATTTCATTTATTCACAAAAAAATTTAACATTACACAAACAAAAACAACAACATATTCTGGACTCCAGATATCAAGATGCTCACAGGGAAGGCTTGGTTTTTCCATCTGTAAAGATAAAGCGCAAGGTAGTCAAACTTTACTTTTAACATTTTAAAACTAGATGCTGTCATTAGACAGTAATACCCGCACCATGTGTTTGCCCCTAAATAACACTGTTTTATACCAGTTTAATTAAAAATGAAGGCTACATGCAAACTCCGGTAATACATTTAAAAATTATAATTTTCATAACTGAAGGATGAGATCCCTGCCCATATGATAATACACATCGTGACATGAGCAGCACTTTATGTGCAATTTGGGGTAGAACTGTTTGCAGTGAATTTTCAGTTAATCAATAATCTTAAGATTTTATGTCATAGGAAGTATAATGGTCTATATAATTATTACAAACAAAATTAAAAATTAAATTATGCCCCCTCCCCGTGGCGGTTGCCGGTATTAGATTTGCTTCTGTGTGCCTACATGAACATCATCGTGTGCACAGATTTAGAGAAGGGGTGGGAGTGAGGGGTCCAGACCCCCCCTCCCCATGAAAATTCGTAAATTACCAAAAATACACCTTGGACCCCAATGCTCTTACAGACATGTAAACGCTCTAACCCATTGCGCTTCAATGTTAGGTAACATTATTTGGGGGGTAAATATTTAATCAATAGTCAACATACTTTATTGTTTATCTCAATAGGAAGTATACATGTACATCACAATATGCAGGTGTCCTGCACCACCTTAAAGCTGTTTTTTACCTAATAAAATAGTGCAAGTGGATCTTTGTCTGAAGTTACGTACACAACACAGGTTTGCATGTCTCATTAGCGGGTACTAGTTTTACCCAGCTCTTCGATTAGATGGGTTCACGTGTATACATACATGGGTGTTGCTAAAACGCGGAACGGAAAACGGAACGGAAGGAAAACGGAAAATCTTATCTAATGTTATTTACCTCATAGATTTGTTAAGTATGCTAAAACGATATACTTTATGTACCTTTTTAATTTTTTTGAAAGATTAGCAATATTAGATAATTTATTCAAGAATATTTATTTCCTCAAAATTAACAGTACATGCATTGACCACTACATTCTGTCCCAAAATATCCTCGATTCACTTTTTGCTGTATATTTATATATACCTCAGGGTTCAAGCGATTCTCTTTTAGAAGCATTAAACATTCTCATTATTCTTTCTTTAAAACGTCCTCTCTAGCTTATCAGCTGGTATAAATACACGGCTAAAAATAAAGAAGTCTACGGGGTTTTGCATTTTAACAGACCCGGATGATGGTGTTGAAAAATTGTGCAAGGTCTTCTGAGTGACTTCCAAATGGAGAAAAGATGTCAACATTTTCCATTATAAATCGTCCAAATGTGCTGCATGAATATTTTGGGATCGACAGACTATAGTCCCAATATATAATCGGAAAATCAAACCAGGCAACGTCTAGAGCTCTCTATTCGGATCATATGTATATAGCTGCTGGAATAAACAACTGCATGCTTTGTAATGCAAACGTAAACAAAATTGCATTGCTAAAAATACTAGTTTCACAAATTACCAGTTTCACAAATTACCGGGTATTTTAATGTTTACTGTATTTTAATTTTTTAATGTCGTCAGTCCTACAGTTTTTTTCTTCCATCTCAATGATACTGTATCGTCTGTATGATAAAAGATCGTCTAGAACACCGAAAATTCAATTTTGATGTAAGTATATACATGTACATCATATTTGAAAATAATATAAAAATACTCAAAACACGCATAAAACGCTTTCACTAACTGCGTACGTTACGCTAATATGCCAGCAATACCATATAAGAGAAATAAGTAAAAAGTTATAGCTAATTTGCTCGTTTAATCATGTTAATGTTTCACAATTCGTATACATTTGATTTTTCCGTTTCGTACTCAACTAAAGCCGAATGAATACAATGCTATAATTGATAGACATTCATATGAATATTAATAAGATAGCAACATGTTGATAATCATTCATTAGATATAAATAAAAGATACAAAGTAAATCGTTTCTGGCCAGTCTATACCCTTTTTAAGGGATAAACGTGATGATATTTTCCATTCCGTTCCGTTTTCCGTTCCGCGTTTTAGCAACACCCATACATACATGTCTGTGTTTTCCGTATGCAGAAAAGGATTACGGTAGTTAAGATCAGCTAAAGAAATTCATTATTGTGTTTTAATTGGATTATCATTATGATGTTGACCAATTTAGGTAAGCATAATACATGTAGTAGCAGTAGCACAATATAATAAGATGCCAGCATGGGATTCCTGCCAGCATACATATATACACATGTATATAAGTTCTACTTTCACTTTCTAAATGTAATCTCCCTTTGACAGCATACTGTATCATCATCTTTTAATGTTTAAATAAGCTTATCATCGTTACCTATCCTATCGCATTTGTAAAGTTTCTGTCATTTTAGTTGCAAAAGTTATTTTTTTCATTTGTCAGACTGCATGCACTGTTGAGTTGACCCCATATTGACCCTGTATAAACAATTTCTTATTAAATTTGTGTATTTCATATGTAAGTAAGTGTAGACACTTATATTTTTTATATGAGTAATAATAGGAAGGAAGGAGTATTTCTTTCTTAATGTATTATAATGCATCAAATACAATGTAGGTCATGACCTTATGAGACTGTTCTGACCCCACGAAACAGGAAAATACAAAATATCTTCTAAAGTCATTATGATGCATCAACTGGTGTAAAGTACATTAATGACCCCCAGGTGTTGTCTTTAACCCCCCCCCCCTTTATGAAATAGGAAATGATATGATACACTGTATATTTTGTTAAATTCTGAGATCTGAGATCCTCATCCCTAAACCGTTTAATTTATTTTTGCTCTTTGTGTCATTGCGCGTAAAATTGTATTGTAAGATTATGCCCCCTTGGAGACACCCTGACATTTTAGAACTAGAAATAATAATGTATTTTATCTTATTCATATGTTATACAGTAGTGTTTGATCCATGTGGGTAATTCCTTATAGCCTAATGATGTCACTGCTTTGTTTAGGAGACTTTACAATTGCCCCAAATAGGTGAATACACATGGCAGTGATGCATATAACATTTTGTTTATAAATCTTAAAAATTGAATTAAGCAATTTCCAAAATGTTAATGTGAATCACGAGAGAAAAAGCAATCAAGAAATGATTTAAAATTTGCTACTGTACACATGTAAGAATGTATTAAGAAGACCGAATCTTTATAAGCAGGTTAGATTGGGGGGGGGGATGAATGTGGAGTATAAACATTTATAATTTGAATCATTTATTGTTATTAATTAATTTTAACTTGTCAATGAATACTACTTACTGATCCCAAGGTAGAAATATGACCTCTGATCGTATCTCAATAGATCATTTGTCAATTATGCAAGGTGTAATGTAATTTTTTTTAAGAATAACATTTTTTACCAGTTTATAACAGTTTTTAGACACCCAAATTATATTTTGATTTTAATAGATTATTCGACAAGGAAGGGGGGGGGGGGGGGGAGAGAGAACAGTTTATATTTGAGTTTGTTTGGGAGTGGGGTTTCCAAGTCATATATTTGACAATTTTTTAATGTAATTTAAAATAAGACTAAGCCATACTACAGTCATGAACATGAATAGTATAGAACAAAACACAAACTAATACATGTACATGTATATATACATAGGAAGTATTACAAAACAGATGATTGATCTATATCTGGGTTCTTAAATTGAATCATATATCATGTACATGTATATTA